>CM062612.1:16869091-17029091 GCA_025617555.3 Puccinia polysora | reverse complement strand
TCTCTTGAGTAATTTTAGTTGGTGTATGAAGTGTGTTTTCCATGCATGGTAAAGGTCAACAGCTGGTCTTTAAAAAGATTAAATAATCCAACTGTGAGCCTTGTTTCTATTTTTTATGATTGGGTTGAGAAAATTTATGATCCACCAAGTTTTAGATTTATATGGGTCTGAGGTTATTAACTTTCCTTTCTCTTCATATCCATTTCAAATTTTTCATGATGATTTGTTTGAAAAATATTGATATTTTGAGTGAAAGAAAGGTTATTTTTGTTAAGAAGAGGAAAATATTTGGTGTTGATTGCATCCTTGAAAAACTTTATATCAATTCTTTCAAGATAGATGGAAGAATGAGAAATAAAATGGAAATACTATGGGTTAAATGTAAGTGAAGGAGTTATTGCTTGATAATCAGAGATTTTATTATTTAGTGTGATATTGATGCTAGTGATGGTCTTTATTAAAAAATTGTTGAAAATCAAAAGATTGATTCACATAGAATTCATTAGGTTAGGAAAAATAGAAGTTTGGAACAGAACATGGTTAGGGGAGGAGATGAAATAGCTTTTAGATGCACAAATTTGAATAAGGGAGGAAGATTTGTGGCCCAAATGGTGATAATTTGGTATTCTAAAATATTTGAGATACAACTGTTCCCAGTAAAAAAGTCCATAAAACAAGTTGAGCAAGTCTGGTGGATTTGTTTTCTGGGTCTTGTGGCCTTATTTTCTTGAAAAAGGGCCTTTTTTTGGTTGAAAATGAAATGATGATTTCAAGCAAATCAAGCCTGTTTACCAGGTTGGGAAGGCAGGTGGTCAACAGGATTGGTCACAAGGTCTGCCACAATATCAATCATTCATCTATCACAAAATATCTTCCCACTAAATCTATGTCTTTTTTTGTTGTCATTGTAATCAATCACAGTTTATGTAACCTAATACAAACAGCTACACCCACCAAAGGATTTTACCTATTTATTTATTTATTTATTTTTTTTGTTGATAAAAAACCACATTGACCGCTTGACTTGTCCTAGGGACTTCCTACCCTTGTCAAGTGGACTTGAGAAATTGTTAAGGGGCCTTCAATCCCTTGTTGAAAGGCCTTATTCTGTTGATGAATGGCCTTGAATTAATTGAACAGGGGTCTTGATTAGTTGCTATGTGTCCTTCCTCACTTGAAAACTGGACAGGATTTGCTGGTCCACTGGACTTGTTTAGTGGGAACAATGGTATAATTCTGAATCAATGGAAATGAAAATTGGAAAAGAGATATAAAATTAAGACAAAAGCCACAAGAACAGGATTGGTAAGTCAGAGAAGCAGGTTGTGGTAGCGGTGGTGGGGGGGGTTAGCATGGGACAAAAGTGATTTTGGCATATTGAGTCAAAGGAAATTCTATCAAAAAAAAAGGCAAGGAGTGGAGAAAACAAATGGAAGGTCTATATGAATCTTGATGGGATGATTTTCATGATATAAATAGAATCCTTCATACATATTTCTGGTAGGAGGGATTGGAAACAGAAATAATTGGTTCCAAGGTGTGATGAATAGGGGGGAATGAAGCAATTGGAATATAACCATTGTTATTGGAGAAGAAGTATCAGATTTTTCTGTTTCTTCTATTTTAAGCACACTGAGAGTTGTTTATCTTTTATGGTAAAAATGTAGTTTACAGAGAGTCAAGGAATCAGGAAGGGTGATAATTTCATCTAAAATGTGGGAAGAGTATATCAGATTCAAAGAAAGAGTATAATCAATGAATCTTACAAAGATTAAATGGATTTTGCTTGTTGCTGGAAAAATTTTGAAGCTTTAAAATTTCTTAATATTTCATTGGGCGCATAGAAATTTGATTCAAATGAGAGAAGAAGTTATCAGATAATTCAATCACAGGGTTGAAGTTTTGTGTCACAATGAAAGCATGTTTGCCTTGGATTTTCAAGGTGAAATTTTAAGGAATTTTGGGTGCTACCAAATTTGAGGCATAAATCTTAGTTCTTGGAGGTGTTTGATGAGTGTTAAAACTTGAAGAAATTGAAACATAAATTTGTAACTGGGATGAACGTTTTTGTCCTCAGAAAATTACAGCTGTAAGTGAAGCCTCCAGATTCAATGTTGGAGGCTAATTTCTTGTTTTGAAAAATTGATAATCAGCCTAACACCATGATAATTGTTCTCAGAGAATATGTCCCCAAGCCATTTTCCTGGAAGGAGTAATTATTTTTTGATTTTGTTTTTTGCACAAAATTTTGATAAGTGGGAAGGATTAGTGCAGGAGAAAATAGCAGGGAATAAGAAAAAAATTTCCAAGAAATGTGAATTTTTAGTGATTAATTTGGGGTCAAACAGATGGATCCACTGGTGCATATTTTTTAGGAGCCATCTGGCTCCTAGGAAATTCTGTTTAAAGAATTTAAAATCCCCTGGGGGGAATTCATAAAAATCATTTTTTTTCGCGCTAAATGGGATTTGGTCTATATTCATTCCTTCAAATGAATAATTTGATTTTTTGGAAGTTTCTGTGGCACCAAGATTGAGGAATGGATGGGGGGGCTAAATTTTACTTGAATGGTTTCTTGAAATAGCTTGAATTGGTTTAAGAAAATATTCTTAAAAAATGGGGGGGGTAACTGGTTGATGAGGCAGGTGTTAGTTGAGGTGGAGTTTTTAAAAATTGAAAACATCTTGGGATTATTTGTGGGGTGGGGGTGGGGGTCTGTTGATTTTATATTTTGTATGTAAAATACCAATAAAGTTTTAATCTATCTTTTTAATGAATTCAATTATGTTACAGAGAATTTTGATTTGGATTGATATTCTTTTAATGCAGTCTTGTTTTTGTTGAGAGGTATGGGTGTATGGTGTCAGAGTATTGCCTCTATTGCTATAGTAGCTGTGGCAGATACCTGCAAAAATAATAATAATAATTGCAAAATATCAGTTTTAATGATTACACTGATAATATCAATAAAAACTCAACTGATAGTAAGTTATCAGGAGTAAAAAAGCCACACCTTGAACCTCTAAAGAGATAAGGGGCCTAGCTTTAATAAATAAAGCTCAAAGGAGACTTGCTTACACAAGGAAGCTCACACCCTTTATGATAGCCTGAGAAGGACTATAACTCCAATAGGACCTTGTACTCGAAATTTAAGTTGATTGTTTGATTGATAATATAATAAGATGTTGAATTAAAAGGCCCCAGTCAATCCTCTTGGTGGACTAAGTTGGATGGGCTTGCTAATATGCACTATCTGGTTTATAAAATACAATGAGGAATAGGTCTTGTAGGGACAAGACACTCCTCTTTTATATTGAAAGAGTCCTCAGGGGGACTCAGGGCATCATCAGGGGAGGACACCACTGTCCTAGATTTTGTCTCCAGTGGCTCAGAGCCCCAAGCAATCATCCCCAATGTATAATAACATTTACATACTCATTGGGGTCTATTTTCGAGGTAAGGTTGTAATTTATTTACTCAGAAGTTTAAAGTGATGGGGGGGAATCACCCCAGTCACTTATTCTCCTTCAAGAGGACGCTCTCAAGGCTTCAGAATCGATTTAATTACCCTCTAACTCTCTGTAGATCTATCAGAGCAGGTGTTCAAAGAATTACAACCATATTATTAGATATTCTTAATCTACATAGATATGTATACTCTGGGTAAGTATTCCCACAGAGTTTATCTGCACCAGGGGAGTTTCCTAGCTTCTGAGTGTACGCTTTTACAGCATGATTAACTTCTTGAAATTTATCTACAAGCTGGAAGGAGAGTTCTTAGAAAATAATTTACAATTCACCTAAAAATCTGGGTTATGGTAGATAAGGATTATTACAGAATATAGTTTCCACAGAGGGAAATCTTTAAGGAAATCAATTGTACATCCAATTGGACGCTTCCAGAGGATTGTAATCTAGAGTAAAGTTATAAGATCTCCCATAAATTATAATATAAACCTTCAAGGTTTTATGGGATGATTTCTAATATTAAGACATACTATAAAAATATGATTATATGAAACTTTATATGTCAAAAATATGGATATGTAATGGACTAATGGAGGCTTGAACACACTACCTAGGTACTCCGAAGGGTACTAAGACATTCCTTAACCACTATACTACCAAGACTTGTGAGTTGGGAAGCCTATAGGACAGCAATACATGTCTCATGGCTGACACTCCCCCCCTCCAAAAAGAAAATTACTCTATGAGGAATTTTTAGATCTATTTAAAGCCCTATACTTTCTTAAAATAACGTCAGAATTTTTAATATCTTTATCTTCTAGCCAAAGATCACTATCCGCTAACTTATTTGTGAACCTAACTAAATATAACCTTACATCTTTTCCATCTTTTCCAATTATCTTATTTTGTAGTATTTTATGAGGAATATCTTCATCAGTATGTTCCATTGGTGGTATGACAACCTTAGGAACTTTTCTATTAGGAAAGGAATTAAGTGGATCAATAAACCTTTTAACCAAACTAATTGGGAAAGTAGGATGCTTTCTTTCAAATTCTTTGGTTAAAATAACTTCCACTGCATTCTTACCATGAAGTGCTTTTACAGCAAATGGACCAACAAAAGAATCTCTCAATTTTCTATGTCCTGAAATATTACTAAAATTAACAGTAGAGATTAGGACCATATCACCTACTTTGAAATTATGATCTTTATGGCTCTTGTCCCATCTACTTTTATTATACTCTACTGCATCATTAACACACTTACTAGCATATGTTTCAGCTTTATTCATCATATCTCTAAAACAGTCAGCAGAAGGGTGTAACATTATAGTCTTGCTTAGCAACATGTCTCTAGGCATATGAGGTATCCACCCTCTTTCCAATTCAAAAGGTGAAATATTAGTAGTAGAATGCTTACTGGAATTGTAGGCAAATTCTAAAGCTGGCAACAGAGATACCCAATTGTGAGTATATCCATCACTGTCTTTAAATTCAATGCCATAAGCACAGTATCTCCTGATCATGTCTTCCAACGTTTTTATTGTCCTTTCTGCTAGACCATCAGTTTGAGGATGATAATCTGTTGAGAAAGACAGCTTTGTTCCAAACAAATTAAAAAGACTTTTCCAAAATTCAGATGTTAATTTTGGATCTCTATCACTGATAATATTTCTTGGACATCCTACATCACTGACAATACTATTCCAAAATAACATAGCAATGTCCATTGCAGAGCTATCTTTGTAGCATGGTAAGAATCTAACTCTCTTTGAGAATCTTTCCACCACTAATAACACACAGTTGAAATTATCCTTACCTCCTGGAGGTAATCCAGATACAAAATCCATGTTAATAGTGTGCCATCTTTCTTTTGGTTCTTCTATGGTCTGTAACAGACCATATCTTTTACCTGTAGACCTATTTGCTTTTTGACATCTTTCACAGGATTCGCAATATGATCCAACAATTTGTCTCCAGTTTGGCCACCATGCTAGGATCTTAACTCTTTCAATAGTTCTATCTTTTGAAAGATGTCCAGAACAAACATTATCATGACATTCACTCAAAATCATTTGTATATGATCATCATGTACTAAAACTATTGAGCAACAATGAGCAGATTTATGATATATCAAACCATCTAAAAGGACAAACCTTCCTTCCATATAACCTTTTTTCCAATCTGCATCTAATCCCTCAATCAGATCTTTTGCACTTGACTTAGATTTCAATATCTCAAGGAGCAAAGAAGTATTCTTATTATTGGTATATGAATCAATTACAGAGTTCCAGAAGCTTTCAGCAAGATTTGTCATTGAAATGCCCATAATTGTTAATGTATCTACATTATCCTCTGGGTCATAGGCTGGATTATCATTGTTATTGGGTAAAGCCCACCTAGACAGCCCATCTGCATTTTTATGTATTACTCCTTCTCTATGCACTATAGTCATGCACCCTCTCCATTGCTGGATAGCTATCTGCCACCTCAACATGTGCCTATTAGGTGTCTTTAGATTCAAAAGTGATTTCAGAGCTGTAAAATCAGTAATGACCTCAAACTGGCACCCATCCAAATAATAATACAATTTCTCTAAGGCCCAAACCAAGCACAAGAATTCTAGTTGTGACGCACTATATCTCTTTTCACTATCTTTAAGTTGCCTAGATATAAAGCATATGGGTCCTTCAACTGGTTTATCATTAACAATTTGCACTTGGTGCAATGCTGCTTCCAAACCTTCCATACACGCATCTACATACAATTTAAATGGTTTCTTAGGGTCTGGGTGGAAAAGTAAAGGTGCACTTGTTAAACACTTTTTCAGCAACTCATAGGCGTCCATTATTTCTGTGGTCATTTCAAAAGAAACATTGGGACTGCAGATTTTATAAAGACTAGAGGCTATGATACCAAAGCCCTTAATATGTAACCTGTAATACCCTGCAAAGCCTAAAAAGCTTTGCATTTCTTTAACACTATTGGGAGTAGGTTTTAACAAAACTGCTGTCACTCTCTTCTGATCTATTCCTAAGGACAATCCATTTACAATGTGTCCCAAGGCTTTTAACTCATTGAAACCAAATGAACACTTATTTAAAGAAATTTTCATGTTCATTTTAATCACTTTCTTCAAAACAATTGACAACCTTGACATATGCTCTTCCCATGTCTCAGAAAATATTATAATGTCATCTATATATATGATTAACCAATTCTGCATCAATTCTTCATGAAATTCAGTGTCCATCATTCTTTGGAAATGAGATGGTGCATTTTTGATACCAAATGGCATTCTTAGATATTCAAAAACGCCCAAGTGACAAACTATTCTCAAAAATTTTCTGCTTTCTTCATGTACAACATTTTGGTGAAACCCTTTCAAGACATCCATACAAGTGATATATTTTGCTTGGTGTAATTTACTCAATGATTTGACAATTTTGGGCATTGGATACCTATCTGGTGTTGTGTAAGAGTTTAATGCTCTAAAATCACCAACCATTCTAGATTTACCATTGTGCCAAGCAATCATCACTGGGGTGGTAATGTCAACATCTTCATTAGCCCCTACTTTTCTGATGACCCCTAATTTCAGCAAAGTATTTATATGTTCTTTAAGCGCCTCTCTGCTCCTAGGGCTAGCAGGAAATGGATGTTTCCTTAAGGCAGGCAGATAAGGCCTTTCAATAGTCAAATTTATTTTAACATCATGACCTACAATGGATCCAAAAGGTTCATCAACAGTAGCAAATGCTTCCTTATGGTCAAATAAAGTGTTCAGCAGACTACTTTTTTCTTGGTCACTTAGTGAGGAATTGATTTTATATTCATTGATAATTTCATTAAAAAAATTATCTTTACCAAGGTGATTGACAGAATCAAGTTGTTTTTGATTAAAATAGAATTTAACACTTTTACCAACAGTAAAATATGAAGAATTTTTACTGTGAAATAAATTGAAAGAATATTCTTTCATATAGTCATTTCCTATTATGAAATAATTCATGAGAGCATTATCAACTACTACAAATTTAATTATGAACACAAATGAAGCAAATAATAATTTGGCTTTTACTGTCCCTAAAGAAATCAATGGTCCAGAGCAACTATGTAATTTAATAGCAGGAGCATTTATAACTGATTCTTTCCAATCTGGGCAGAAGCTATCCAAATAGTTTCTGCTTACCACGGATTTGTATGCTCCACTGTCCAGTAGGACCTTACAAGGCTTATCACAAAATTTCATAGTGACTAATTCATTATATGTTCTGATGGAATTTATGCAACCTATGATAGGTTCATCATCATCTTCCAAGGATCTATCTGACTCAGTCTTGTCAATACAATTATCCTGTCTACTAGAACTTTCACTACCAATGTTATTCACTTTCTTTGTTTTCTGCGGGCAAACCCTTGAGGTATGTCCTACTTTACCACTAGTATAACAAGATATCTCTGTATTGGAAGTAGGATTTTTATTAGTAGTTTTCTCCCTTTCTGTTCTGACTAAATTGTTATCTTTGGTTTGATAATTTTTCTTTCTCCCCAAAGATGTATCTTCCACTATGTCCTCTAATATATTAATCAAGTTAGAACAGTCACCATCAACTTTCATACTTTTCTTGACAGCAAAAGAAATTTCACCGTCCATTAGTGAAAGCAGCTTAAAGTTAATAATATCTTGATCTAGCATTGGGTCAAAAGCTCTTAGCCTTTTCTTTTGCCTTGTGACCCAACTAGCAGGACTAGTGACACCAGGTACAAACTTATCATTATTAAATGAAGTCATACATTTCCTTTTCCAATTTGGTGTACCAAATTTATTGTGCAATTCCTTTTTCCAGAAGCTCCAACTTTGTACTCCAACAGCATTTCTTCTATCTCTGTACCAATCTGAAGCTATACCTTTAATCAGGATACTCAATCTGCTAGTGATTAAAGTATCAGGTAAACCTGTATCTTCTTGCAAGGTATCAATCCAAGATATGAATTCTGTGTGATCATATGCTCCTTCACCTGTGAAATTAGGCCACTCACTAATCTTGGGCAGACCTTGCAGAATATGCTTAAATATCTCACTATTGTTTCCTGGTTGTTCATGAGGTGATAAAATTTTTTCTTAACCTCTATCTTTACTCATAACTTGCTTACTATCCTGAAAAAGTGGTACACTATGTTTTATCTGTTTGGTATCTTCCAATTTATTGGAGATCATTAGCATATTTTTATTTAGTCTGTCATTCAATTGTGCTATACTATTACTAAACTTATTAAATAACTCTTTAGAGTTAGAGCTCTGCAGGGAAATTTCTTTTTCAAGTAAAGTGAATTTATCATTTAATTTAATTTCCAATAGCTCCATTGAATTGCTTAACTGTATAACAGCTGATGTCAAAGAATCAGTGCTTTCTTTCATGTCCTCAGTGGATAATTTATTGGTTTTTACATTTTCATTCAAATCTGCTATCATTGTTTCCAACTTGTTCAAATCCTTATGATGCACCTTAGTTAAATCAAGCTCCATAGTTTTGTTGGTCACATCTTCTAATTCTTTTATTGAGGCAGCCAAAACAGATTTAAAATTCATACTAGTTTTCATAATATTATCATATTTATGACCTATGGAAGCAAAACCATCTATACAAAATTGGTTGGCATGTACTACTGCTTTTTTAATATGTAGAGTTTCATTAAAAACAATATCACAAAATTTCTCTAACATTATTTCTGAATCTAAGGACAAAATTACTTCTTCATTCTTTTGGCCCTTTCCCCCTCCAAGAATTGATAACCTCCTTGAAGAGACCTGGCCATCCTCATCATTTCTCCATAAATGGAGTCCCTGTGTTCCCTTCTCTTTCTCATCCTCATATTTCTCTCTTGATGAGGGTGGGATGGACTCTCCAAGGGAACCTGGGAGGTTGATGCTTGAGCTGACTGGTTCACTGGACTCAATCTTTTTACCTTTGATTTGGGGATCATTTGTTTCTTGATCTTTGTTGGATCCCAGTTTTCTGTCTCCCTCATCAGTTGTTCCCTTCCTATTATCTTCAGCAAAGCTCTGTAAGTTGCCAGAGCCTGAGTCAGGTAAGTTGCCTGATTCTGCACATTGTCTGCTGCCACTGCTTCCAGATATTTCATCTTGTTCTGGGTGTGGCAGGTCAGCAGATTTGCCACTCCCGGTGAAGGGCTGTCTTTTCTGGCGTCTGAACTCTCCAGCTGGCACAAGGTCAGCTCCCTTGCTCCTAGTAAACATAATTAAATACAAAATCAGTGTTTGAAATTATCAAAACACAGTACTGATTTTTCTTATTTAATTTATTTATTTTTTTATCTTTTTTTTATATTTTTTTTTGTTTTATTCCTTAAATAACAAAAGTTAACTCACTGCGTGTTACTTCTATTTGTAATGTAGATTGAGATCTCACTGACACCTGATCAGATACAATCTGATCCAGGGCTGACGCAGAGTCTCCTCTGATTGAAGTTTCCTGCACAAAGCTGCAGGACCTTCCTTTGTTCGAGGGGAGGAATGAGTCGATGGACAATTGCTTTGACAACACTGGAAGACCAGACTTTCAGTCGTTGATCTTCTTCTCTCTCTTTTTTTTAATGAGTTATAACTAAAATCCGTGGACTTACTGTTTGGCAATACTTGTTGAGTATTTTTGTAAGTCTGCGCAAAGGTTGCAAGAAAAAAAATTTAGAATTTTGCAACTTTCTGCGTCAATTTCCAGATTCGGCAAGGTATGTGTCGCGACCTTGACGTTTATCTCCTTTATGGTTTTTTCTTTTTTTTCTTTTTTTTTACAAAGAAAGGAAAAAAAAACCTTGATCAGCAACTTGAGACACCAAATGGGATTGTAACTACGAAACACGAGGGCAAAGGCTTACCTTTGGCTACGAGTACTGTCCATATTAGGAGGACTAAAAAAAGGAACAATTTTGATTAACACAATGCACTATATAGTATATATATTTTTTTTTATTAAAAAAAAACTTACTGTCTTTGGCGATCACCTTTAATGGTTATCTGAGCAAAAATCAATTGAGCTAAGCGCTTCCTGTACTTCAGCAATCTAAAAAACCAATCAAAATAAAAAAATTTGTTAAAGAATTTGCTTTTTTTATAATTTTGATTGTAATGTTTTTTCTTTTTGTTTTTTCTCCTTACTATTTTTTTTCTTAAAAAAATAATTTCTGGAATCAATAGTACTCACCCCAAAGTTGACCTGAGAAAACTTTAACAAGTTACAAGTGTTTTTATGTGATCAAAAGATTATAAAAAACAAAAAATCAATTTTCAAAAAAAATTTTTTTTTTTATAAGTTTATTTTTGTTTTCTTTCTTATTCTTCAAAAAAAATTCTGCAATCAACCACACTCACTATAATGCTTTATTTGAGACAATTTAAACAGCACCAAGTTTTTACTTTGCTTAAAAAAATTTTGTTTTTCTAAAAACAAGAAAACAATTTTCGAAATTTTTGGTCAATTTACTTATGTTATTTATATATTTCTTATATATTTATTTTTTTTTAAAAAAAAATGAATTTTTATATCAAAAAAATTCAATATTACTGGTTATCTGAGAAAACCTCAAACTAGTACGTAAGTGTTTAAAGCACTTCAGAAAAAATCTAAAAAATTAACACCAAATTTTGAAAAATTTTGGTTATTCTTAGTATATATATTTTTGTTTTTATAAATTTTCCTGTAATTGAAATATAATTTCAAGTTGATTAACAGGGATTCTTACTTTAACAGGCTAAAAAGTCGAAAATTTGGTTCAAAAGGAGATGAGGCCCCCAATTGTCAGAGTATTGCCTCTATTGCTATAGTAGCTGTGGCAGATACCTGCAAAAATAATAATAATAATTGCCAAATATCAGTTTTAATGATTACACTGATAATATCAATAAAAACTCCACTGATAGTAAGTTATCAGAAGTAAAAAAGCCACACCTTGAACCTCTAAAGAGATAAGGGGCCTAGCTTTAATAAATAAAGCTCAAAGGAGACTTGCTTACACAAGGAAGCTCACACCCTTTATGATAGCCTGAGAAGGACTATAACTCCAATAGGACCTTGGACTCGAAATTGAAGTTTATTTTTTGATTGATAATATAACAAGATGTTGAATTAAAAGGCCCCAGTCAATCCTCTTGGTGGACTAAGTTGGATGGGCTTGCTAATATGCACTATCTGGTTTATAAAATACAATGAGGAATAGGTCTTGTAGGGACAAGACCCTCCTCTTTTATATTGAAAGAGTCCTCAGGGGAACTCAGGGCATCATCAGGGGAGGACACCACTGTCCTAGATTTCGTCTCCAGTGGCTCAGAGCCCCAAGAAATCATCCCCAATGTATAATAACATTTACATACTCATTGGGATCTATTTTCGAGGTAAGGTTGTAATTTATTTACTCAGAAGTTTAAAGTGATGGGGGGGAATCACCCCAGTCACTTATTCTCCTTCAAGAGGACGCTCTCAAGGCTTCAGAATCGATTTAATTACCCTCTAACTCTCTGTAGATCTATCAGAGCAGGTGTTCAAAGAATTACAACCATATTATTAGATATTCTTAATCCACATAGATATGTATACTCTGGGTAAGTATTCCCACAGAGTTTATCTGCACCAGGGGAGTTTCCTAGCTTCTGAGTGTACGCTTTTCCAGCATGATTAACTTCTTGAAAGTTATCTACAAGCTGGAAGGAGAGTTCTTAGAAAATAATTTACAATTCACCTAAAAATCTGGGTTATGGTAGATAAGGATTATTACAGAATATAGTTTCCACAGAGGGAAATCTTTAAGGACATTAATTTTACATCCAATTGGACGCTTCCAGAGGATTGTAATCTAGAGTAAAGTTATAAGATCTCCCATAAATTATAATATAAACCTTCAAGGTTTTATGGGATGATTTCTAATATTAAGACATACTATAAAAATATGATTATATGAAACTTTATATGTCAAAAATATGGATATGTAATGGACTAATGGAGGCTTGAACACACTACCTAGGTACTCCGAAGGGTACTAAGACATTCCTTAACCACTATAATACCAAGACTTGTGAGTTGGGCAGCCTATAGGACACCAATACATGTCTCATGGCTGACATATGGGGAGTTTTGATTCAAAATGGGGTTGTGGTATAAGATATTTACCTACCATTAGAGACATCAATTCTTGTGTAAAGAAATCAATTTTTGAAATCATTTTTTTTGTTTTTGTAATTGATGAGAGTTTTTATGAAATATTTCAAAATATTTTAATTCTCCTGATGAAATATAAATATATAGTATTCATACTTTTTATTTATGTTTGTTACAAATGTATCACATTCCATTGGAAATATTAAATTTTATTCAAAGAAATATTTTGGTCATATTTTTTTATAATTATTTTCTGAACTGATTATTTTTTTAATTAAATATTTCAAGATATTGTGATTCCCTCAATCAAATAAATATACATTGAATCTCTTTTATTTTTATTATTTTTGGTACATAGGCATTAATAGGGCGCATTGGAGTTAAGCAAACCTGCCATTTTTAAATGGAGGGTTTCAAACCAAATCCGCCATTTCAAACCCGCCATTAAAAAACAAAAAAACCCACTTATTTCACAACAGGGGTTTCAGATTTACCCAAAAATAAGTGGATTTTTTCAAGCATAGTATATAAGGTCAAGACTCAAACAGGGAAACATATCCCAACCCTGGGTTTATACTTGATTTTGATCCTCAAAAAATCAAACCCAGCTTTGTCTCCTCCTCAAATGCTCCTCATCAACTCACTAGTGACTCAACCCATGGCTACTTCCAAAAAAAGATTCACTATGTTTCCCATCAGATCACCAACTAAACCCAAGCCATCCAAACTTTGGCAGTTCCACTCACTCTTCACTTTCTCTCTTGGCTCCCATTCTCATTCTCATCCAACTTGAACATCTCCTTCCCAACCAATCACCATGGGATTCCAATTATTCACCTTTCTTTTTCTATTTTGGCCATCAAAGGGATTGGTTGATGAGAAATCCAAAAGGATTTGGTTTGATCTCTTGTTGTCATTATTCCAAACTCACAATTGCTTCCGTGGATGGAATCTGCCTTGGGGGTGGTTTGGAACTTATCCTCAACTGTGATCTGGTGATTGCTAAAGAAAACAGCATGGCTTAAAACTGTCTGCTCACTCTAAATAATCCTACTTCCAATACCTTAATCTGACCAACTAGGTATTTATGACCATGATTGTACTGATGGACTCTGTTGAAATCTTGATGATTCAGACCTTTGGCTCTCCAGAGGTTTTCAAAATTGTTATTTTTGCTCAAGGTGGTATTCCTAGGCTGTTAAATCAATGTGGAAAGGCTCTAGAATCAGAGCTTATCTTTCTTGGGAACTCAATTAATACCCTCAAAGCTCACAATAGATTTTGGATTTTCAACCAAGGTCAGTGACTTTGCTCTCTTACATAAAACTCCCTCATTCAAAATCTATCAAGATTCTCCAAACCCACACAAGCTATCCTTGTCATCACCAGCAATTGATTGTGTCTTATCATCACTTCCATCCCCTCAATGTCCCACCCTTGTGGTCCCTGCCAAGATCAAATTGCCTTTGTGGGGGGTCAAAGCTCATTGCAACAGTGCACTCAAGCACCAAATGCTCTTACCTCAATCCAAAGCTTTGCTCCTGGCTGATGATTTCCTTCCCCCTTTTTTGGAATAAATTAAGCAAAATCTTGATATGACTTCATCCAATTCTTGATTTCTCAAAATTCCCCCTCATCTGGTAAGTTGTATCTTTTGGTGTCTATTTCAACTTTATCCCAGTATGTTGATGCCTATAATCTACATTATACCTTCATCTCACAGCTCTCATATCCAATTTTTCAGCAAAACTTGGCTATCCAGACTACCCCAGCCCCTTCAATTGTCCCTCTTTGCATCTAAGGACTCTCTTTTACACCTTTTTCTTTCTAGTTGCAGTGGCTGACTTCCCGTCAAACTGTTGGCATGTAGCTTTAAAGACAGTTTGAATTCTCCCCAAAAGTTTTAGCAGCTATCATTCTAACATTACCATCAACTTGGACAACATTTGTAATATGGATTCATTTTTATTGACACTTTTTTCATTTTTTTAAGCTAGAGTTAAACCCCTGCCTATGAAGATTCTCTAGAAATTTTTTTGGTTTTGCTTTTACCACTTCAATCCCTGCACCTCCTTTTGCCTGCTTGTTTATGTATATCTTGCTTAAAATACATATCTGCATTTTTGCTTTGCATGGATGTTTTTATAGTTAATATTTGCAATTTTTTGCTCACCTTGAAATTCACAAAGACTTTTTTTGTCAATATGACCCCTATTTGCTCTTGGGCCTCCTTCAAACTTTTTTGTGAAATGTATTGTTTTATGTTTGATTTGAAACTTTCTCAACATCATTGCCTGCTTTTAAATCCTACTTATCAGACAAGTGGCATGGTGCTTGCTTTATTAACCAAATCATATTACCCCTTCTGGGTTCTTCTCTACACAAATTTAACTCATGGCTACTATAGTTGAACAGTCAATATGCTACCTTACCACTTTTCTGCCTAGGTCACAATTCATTTTTTGGAAAGCTCATGAATGTCTCAAAGCCTTTATTTTTTCTTTTTATGAGAGGCCATAATGAATAATTTTGGAGGAATTTTAACAAGTTTTACTGATTTAATTTTGACAAGAATCAAGAACTCCAACAAAAAAGAGCTCATGAGGCTTGATAGAGTTGGATTTAATGAAAAGGGTGGAAATTTAATTGAGATCCTATTTACTTGATGGTGGTATTGATTATTAAGTGAGGCTTCTTTTTGGGGGGAACAAAGAAAAGGATTAGAGAAAAGATAAAGGATGTAAAATTGAAGGTCAAAGAAGCTAAGAGAGAGATTCATGGTCAGGAAAGGTTAAGCATGAAGGAGAAGTCTTTCAAGAAGATTTTCTCACATCAGGATAGAGAATTAAAAATGAATTTTGATTGAAGAGATAAGTAATTTTCTTATGTGACTGAATCAAAGGAAAAAGAGTTTAGGATGAAGGAGGAGGACTGATGAATTATGACAGATGAGGAAGGAGTGAGACATATCAAGTAATTAGGATGAGCTCTTGAGATGAAGGTAATCTTGATGAAAGAGGAGGATGGAGGAGGAGATCAATAGAGAGACTGATGGGGCCAATCCAAGATTTCAAGTAGAAGGATGGAGGGAAGAAGTCTTCAGCTAAGCAGTGGGATGAAGAGATCATATGAGAAGAGATGATTCCAAGTCATACCTTGGGATCTGGGAAGATTTGTCCACAGGGAGGCTCCTGCCATTTGCACTGATCATCTGGAGCAGTCAAGTATAGCAAGTGTTCAGAGGCAGGGAAAGAACCTCTCAAGACGTGAGGGGGAGTCAAGAGAAGTTGGGAGGAGAGATGGATGGATTGGATGGGATTGGAGGTTGATGAAATAATCAAAGAGGATTGTGCTGGTTGGATGATGAGGGGACAGTTGGATTGAAAAATTTAGAACCACAGGAGAAATTGGTGATCTGATTTGATGACGTGGAGGAGTGGGTGGACTTTTTGCATTATTTGGGTGAAGATGAAATTTCAAAATACCCCAGTTAGGGGGTATGTGTATTTCAGAAACCCACCATTAAAAGTGGTGGGTTTGGCAAAAGAAAATGGCAGGTTTTCTAGCTCTGATAGGCCCTACTATTTTGTGAAAATATTGCATTTTGAGTAAAGAAAATGAATTTAAATCATTTTTCTTCTTTTCATACCACATCTAGTTTTTTTTTATTTTACCTCAGATTTGGATTCATCTCAAGAAAATTATATTTATTGTGTTTTCACATGTCACATTAACTCAAGTGATGTCCTTCAGAAAATCATCCAAAGCTCTGTACCCCAGAAAGACCCCACAGGGGGCCAAGAGGCCTTATTTTAGCCTCAAAAGGCCTCAATTAATATTTGAAGGCCCTGAGGGGCCAAAATGTCTCTAAAAGGAATGTTCCCCCACCCCAGGAACTAATTTAAATCTTAGAAGGTCTGCCAAAACTTAATTTTATAAACCCCAGGCTTTTTAGTATTAGCATGACTCTTTAAGTTTTGGACACCTTCCTGGGCTGGGAAAGAATGTGAGAAGGCATGAATTAGTAAAAAATTACCATATTCATGTGTTCCTTGAAAAAAGCATGGATTTAGAAAAAAAAGGTGTCAAAATTGTGCCTTTCTTTGAAGGAGGGGATGAATTTAGTAATTCTAAATGCCATAATCTAGCCTAAGCCAAATTTATTTCATTGGATAGCTTTTTTTTTTTTTTTTTTTGAAAAAAAGGTGTTTGAATCCAATCAGAAATATGAAATTTAATTCAAAAAAAAATTATATTATGATTGATGTACTTTATTAATTTATCTTTTGCATATCAACATAAATTTTTGGTCTTCTCCAAAAATGAGTATATGCAGAATTATCTTAATTTTTAATCACTTTTGGTGAAATTTTATTTGCATCCCAAGGGTAATTTTCAGATTTTTGAAATAAAATGAATTTTATTTTATCATTTTGCTTATTTTTCTCATGTAATTGAGTCAAGACATGAGTACTGGCTGCAACCAAATACTATCACTTCCATTAGCATAGTTCATAATTTTAAATCAAACTGTGATTTTTTTAAAAACCACCCACATGCCTTGATAGATTCAGCCTCTACTCCATGAAAGCCAAGGATGGGTGACAAACTATGATTCTCTGTTGAAATCTCTTGCTAATTTTTTGTACCACCTTATCAAATTTAAAAACCCTTTCCTGGCTCCTCCCTCCGAAAATGGTCCTCTCATTCCTCTGTTCTGTTAGGGAGTAATACTTTGTCAAAGATATTTTAAGGGGTCTTCTCATTTTTCAGTCTAAACCACCTCTGTTGTTCCTGAATTGGCCTTTGGGGAAACTTTGGAACCCATATAATCTATATTGGGGAGTACACATGCCAAATAGGATGTCCTAGCTGTGGTTTAACCCTTTTTATATGTCTTTACACAAAAATGGTCCTCCCATTCATGACTCACCTCTCACTTGACTCACTGAACCACCATCAACTCCACCACTACCTTACTGGTTCCTGTTGGATTGTCTGTATCTTGTTGTTGATTCTGAATGCTAGAGTGTATTTTTTTGTTCTGAGTTTTGAATTCTTCTTTTCATTATTGTACCAAATATTTCTAATATGCTTTGATAATCTAAAAATATCATTTCATATTCCATACTGTCCTGAATTTGCCTTGTGTCTCTGAATCTGACTGGAAACTTCCCTGGAGTACTCCTCCTGATTGTGTAGAAATTTCTGTTCTACTTTGGATATTTATTTATTCATTATCCATGTTTTTCAGATTGAAATTTTTATCATTTTGTTCTTAGTGTTTTGAATTGCTGTGTTTCTCATTGAAAATTCCTCATTGGTGTTTGTATATTCTGAAAAGAGCAATCTGAGAAACTCCTTCAAAGCAATTGGTTCCACTCCTTCCAACTGTTAGAATGGTCAGTTGTATCTTAGTCTTATAAACTCTTAAGAACTTTAGAAAGACAATAAAATTTATTTTGAGCTTAAGACCTTTAGAAATGAAGATAAATATTTTTTCATAATTTAAAAACTTTAGAAAGTAAACCTCTTATATTTAAATCCAACAGTTCTCATTACCCAAGACATGACCAATATACAACCAACACACAAACATTTAGAATTTCCGGAGCAGCTAAGTATTGGAAAAGTGGAGGTAAAACCTTATCCTCAGTTCCTAATCCTCTCACCTCTGTCTTCTGATAATACCTCAAATCCAAACTCAGTCACTCAAAGGCCCTGTATTTCCCAACTAATCCCAGGCTTGATCCATCTTGTAATGCAAAAACTCCTGTTGTGAAATATTTTGTGACTTTTGTCTTGTCAATTTTTGGCTGATCAAAATTGATTTCTTTTTTTGTAAATTTAAATGTTTTCTTCTATCTTCTCACATATTTTCTATAATGATTCCTTTTTCTATGTTTTTACAGCTCAGAATTTTGACTTTAGAAGAGTTTTATTTGTACGTATATGGTATTGCAAGCTTGTCTGGGCACAATCCCAAGTCCCCCTTGGCACAGTGCCCAGCAGGCTTGGTTCTGTGCCCAGAAAGCTTGATCTTCACATCAGGTTGTGCTGCAGATCTTGGCACACATCCAAGCTGTTGGAACCCCCCCTCAATCATTTTGCTAGCTACCCCTGGCTCCCTATCCCTTGCTCCCTATCCCTTGCTCCCTTGCTCCCTTGCTCCCTTGCTCCCTCCCCCTTGCCACCTTCTCATTACTACTGGTCACATTTCTGGCAGCTAAGGCAACAGACATCAATCTCTTTGGTAAATGGGACTCTGCCAATTTTGAAGTCAAAGAAATGTCTGTTCATTGCCCCAGTTGGTGTTGATGGTCTTGTAACTCTTCTGTTTGCTCAGCTCCTTTTATTTTGTACAAAAATTATCCTTTATTTTTTTCTAAGTGAAAAATTTGCAAATGGTATTTAAAAGTTTTTGAAGAAAGGAAATAAATAAATAAAATGCCCCCAATGATTGATATGGTGGGTGTGGCCAATTGGCTTGGGTGTTGGCCAAGTCAAGCTTTGGCCTGACCAACCCAAACTTGGCTGTGTGCCAAGCTGCGCTTGGCTATGTGCCAAGTGGGCTTTAGGGGGTGCCACAGGGGCTTTGGGGGGTGCCCAGCGCATTTGAGCAAAAAAGAAGCTAATTTGGGTGGGTGCCTAAACCAGCTTGAAATAACATACATATCTCCCCAATGAAAAATGCAATAAAGGCTTAAGTTTCTTGTAAAACTTTAACACTTGGTCCAATCAAACACCTACTTGGTGTGCATATCTTGCAAACAGCTCCTGGCATGATCTGTTAGAGTTCAAAATGCAGTTGTGCACTATGGGATTTGAACCCATGATATCAAAATTCATGGGTGACTTTAACCACTAAGATAATTGTGCAATTTCTGGATGGGCCATTGTGCCCATCCACTTACCAAGGGTTTGCTTTTCTTGCCCCAAAATTAATTTTCCAAGGGTTTGCTTGTTTTGCCCCATAAAGACCTGATGTTTTTTTTGACAATGCTTTGCAGGCTTTCAGGATAAAGACTTATAGTAATTGGGTGGCAGTCTGAATAAGAGCAGATTTTGAATCCAACATGCTTTAGCCACCAAGCTAAGTGCACCATTTCTGGATGGGACATTGTGCCTTTCCACTTACCAAGGGTTTGCCTGTCTTGCCCCATAAAGACCTGATTTTTTGTTTGAAAATGCTGTTCAGTCTTTCTTGATAAAGACTTATAATCCTTGGGTGCCAGTCTGCATAAGAGAAGATTTTGACTCCAACATGATCATCTTGCAAGAGAAATATGCAATCAAGATTCTGGAATGGTGGAAAATGGCTGATTTTGGATTAGTCCCTAGTCTCAATAACCTTTTTTCCCAACACCAGGCTCAAAAAAAGCCACTGATGCTGAGAAAATCAATTTGAGAAGCTAGGTGTGAACTGTAGGTGATTAATAGGACTTTTAATGTACCTGTCCATTTCTGCTTTCCCAGACATCTCATTTGTGGCCTCCAAGCTGTTTCAACCTCTGACTCTCCAGGAATAACACACTGGAATAATTGTATAAATCTGTTGAAATATATTAGGAAAAAACTAAAACTTGGAGTAGCAATTTTAGTTTTATAATTATTAGGAACTACCCCAATCAACAGGTTATGAGCCCAGTGCTGAAAGCTGTAGCATCCTGATTGAATTTGACAATGAATTGCACATGTGATTGAAGGATGAATTTGAATAAAAGAAAAAAGACTATGGGTTTGAGGGCTTGCCAAACAGGGGCTTGGTGTATGTGGGAGTGTTGTGATAGTACACCTTGTACCCAGTGGTTGTAGCACATGGACAGTTAGAGCAACCCACATGAAATGACTCATTGTGGGGTTGAGTCCCATCAACTGTGTTACCTTTTTCCCCCAAACAACATTGACATTCAGAATCAGGCTTTGATATCCATAGCTTCACGGATGCAGACTATGCCAGCAGCAGGGATACTTTCAGGTCATGCACTGGTTAGAGCATCCAAAATTGTTAGTCAATAACTTCTTGTTTGTTAAGCCCTTGCTACCGCAAAAAAATAGTAAGCAAGGGCTTTAGCAAGCATGAGGAGCAATTGTGGTTGCCAAGCCCACTCACCAGGTAGCTAACAAGAGTTGATATGCAATTGTCCACCCCTTGACAACTGCTTGCCACCACGAGTTGACAGGAATATTGCAGGGGGAGGGGATGTGGGACTAAACTTGGGTGGATACTTTGATGGTTCGACGTTGATGATTATTATGGATCAGAGGCTTGGAGTGAGCTTGCTAGCAGAGGAGGAATAGCAAAAGATGGGAGGAAGGGCGCAACAAGCCACACACCTATGGATCAGAGGCTTGGAGTGAGCTTGCTAGCAGAGGAGGAATAGCCAAAGATGGGAGGAAGGGAGCAACAAGCCACACACCTGATGAGGTGGGTGGAGGATTGATAGGAAGGAACACAAGGAAAGATTGATTTCAGTCAGACAGCACAGAAGAGGGAATGAAGGAAGGCAAGAGACAAGAAGATTGACCTATGGATCAGAGGCTTTGAGTGAGCTTGCTAGCAGAGGAGGAATAGCCAAAGATGGGAGGAAGGGCGCAACAAGCCACACACCTGATGAGGTGGGTGGAGGAGTGATAGGAAGGAACACAAGGAAAAATTGATGAAGAAAGGAAAAATACAACGGGGAGTTTTGGGATCACTAAGTACATCAATGCTGAAACCTAACCCAAGTATATTCCATCTTTCCAGTGTTTGGCCGCAGTCAAGTCTTCCCTAGTCGCAAGGCAATTTATTCCTCACACCCCCCCTTGCTGTCTAGACTCTGACCCGGGTGGTGAGTTGAAATACTTCCTTCAGTTGTCTGTTGTGCTTGGGGCTTATGGGCTTGGTGAAGCCATTGGCGTTATTTTTGTTGGTCGGCACGTACTGGATGTCAAAGTTCCTGTTGAGGACTGCTTCCCGTAGCCAGTGTAGGCGGACGTCCACATGTTGGGTTTGATGTTGAAATAGGGGGTTCTCAATCCAGGCTATTGCGCCCTGGTTGTTGCAACGCAAGATGGCGGTCTGCAGGGGTGACATGCACATTGGTCCAAGGCTCTGGACAAGGTTGGTGGCCCACAACAGGTCCTGACCAGTCTCAGAGCTGGCTCTAATCTTGGCCTTGCAGACAGACAGAGCTACAACCGGTTGCTTTGATGTGCACCAGCTGATAAGTCCATTGAGGTACACGCAGCTTCCGGAGAATGACCACCACCCTGGGAAGTTGGCGTAGTCAGAGTCAGAGTAGCCCACCAGGCGGTTTTTTGTGGAGGGAATCCCACCCAGGGTGAGCCCTAGGTGCAAGGTGGACTTGAGGTAGTGCAAGACGTGTTTGAATTGGTCTTCATGCACTCTGGTCAGGTTGATCAGGAATTGAGAGAGATGGCTGCTGGCAAAGGAAAGGTCAGGGCGAGTGCACTGCACAAGATAGCCCAGGAGCCCTACGGCTTGTCTGAAGTTGAACCCATCAGTGATCGGGCTGGAGTCAGGGGTTGGAGAACGGGCACTGGGAGGAAGCAGGGCGTTGACAGGGCGGCAGTCTCTCATGCCAAATTTGTCTAGCACATTGTTGATGTACAAGTCTTGGTGTAGGGAGATCAGGCGGTTTGGTTGGTCTCGGACAATTCTCATACCCAGGACAAACTTGCATTTGCCAAGGTCCTCCATCTCAAAACGTTTACTGATTGATTCTTTGAGGAATATTATGTTGCAGCCACCAATGACCATGTTGTCAACGTGGATGAACACAAAGCAGGGACGCTGGGGGTTGTTATGAAGGAAGAGGCATGGATTGGTGGGCAATGGTGAGAAATTGATGGAGAGGAAGAACTCCAAGAGGGTTTTGTATCAGCACCTGGTGCTTTGTTTCAGGCCGTACAGTGAACGCTCCAGTTTGAGGCCTTCCCCTGGATTCAAGGCAATGTTGGTTCCCATGGGAGGTTTGATGAAGAGGGTCTCAGTGGGCTCACCATTTAAGAAGGCACAACAGAGGTCCATCTGGTGAGGTTCTAAGTCTTGTGTTGCCGCCAGGGCTAGTAGGACTTGGAGAGTGGAGAGGCGGCCCGTGGGGGCAAAGGTCTTGTCGTAGTCCACTCCCTCAACTTGGCGGAAGCCACGTACGCAGAGTCGGGCCTTATGTTTCACCAGCAGCCCTTTGGCATTGAACTTTTGTCGGAAGACCCAGGTGGTGTCTAATGGTTTGTGGCCGGGGACCAAGGGGGCAACCCTCCAAACGTTGTGTTGTTCAATGTTTCCCAGCTCTGAGTCGATGGCCTGTATCCAATCAAGCTGATCTGGGGAGTTGAAGGCATCCTCATAGGTTTTGGGGTCCTGGGAGGTGCTGGGGACGCCAACAATGACATTGGCACAATGACAACAACCATGGGAAAGGATGGCGGAAGGATCAATGTTGCAGGAGATATTTTTGGGGGCAATAGAGTAGTGAGGCACATAAGTGTAGTGCTTGGAGTGAGGGAAGGGGTTCGCGTCACCGGGGGCTTCAGGTACAGTCTTGCCAAGGGGTTCCGTTTTGCCGACAGATGTGGGGCTGCCCGGGAGCGGCGCTGATGGCTCTTTGCCAGGGACAGGCTTGTTGTCCATTAAGCAGGTTAAGTCAAAGGGCCCAGGATGTTTGTTGGGAGTTGTGGACTGGAGACGGTACGGGAAGCAGTCAGGAAAGAATTTGACGTGGTGAGAGATAATAATGGAATCTGAGGAAGGGACCCAGACCTTATAGGACTTGTGTCCTTCCTTGTAGCCAATGAAGATCCCTTCCAGACCGCTGGCAGCAAACTTGGAATTGCGCCATTTCTTTTTGTGGTAGACTATTGCGCAACATCCAAATGGTTGCAGGTGGTCGAGAAAGGGGGTCCAGTTGGTCCACATTTCAAAGGGGGTCCTCATCCCTATCAAGGAGTCGGGGGATTGGTTCTTGAGGTACACGGCGGTGCAGACCGCATCCCCCCACCAGATGGATGATAGACCGGAGGTCAGGAGAAGCGTTCTGACCTTCTCAATGGTCGTCCGATTCCCTCGCTCGGCAAACGGGTTTTGCTGTGGGGTGTAGGGGGCGGATCAAAGGTGAACTACTCCTTGCTCCATGAAGAGCTTGCTGAACGAACTATTGACAAACTCGGTCCCATTATCCGAGACTATGGAGAGGAGCTTGGATTTGGTTGCGTTCTCAGCTTTGTTGAGGAATTTGAGGAAGTTGGAAAAGGTCTCGGCCTTGGTCTTCATGGGGAAGATGAATCTGAATTTGGAGAATCCATTGATGATTTTGAGGAAGTATTGATTGCCCCCTTTGGAGACGGGAGTGAGCGGTCCGCAGAGATCCATGTGAACACATTCCAGGGCGGAATGTACCGGAGGAAAGGAGCCAGAGAAAGTTTGTCTGGTCATCTTAGCTTGGTCGCACTTGCCGCAGGGTATTTCTTTTAAGGAAATGGAGGGATGCGCAGCTTTGAGGTACTTGAGGCTGGGGTGTCCAAGGGATCAATGGAGGGTCAAAGGCAAGACCGCAAAGGAGAACTGGGGGCAGGTGGAGACAACGGGGAGGTCCTGAACAAAGCGTCCTTCAAATAGGACATGGTCCAAGCGGCGTACTTGGAATCCATAGGTGGTTGGATTGATGGAGTGGCCGAGTCGGAGGTAAGGGGTTTGAGGAAGCAGGGAATTGAGTAATGAAGGCACAAAGTAGGCCCTGTTGATAGTGAGGGGGCCGCAGCTAGTGTGAAGGATTACCTTCCCATATCCTTTGATCTTTAGGAGTGAGCCGTTGGCTGCAAGCAGATTTGAGGAGATTGGTTCAAATAAGCTGAAGATAGTTCGGTCATTGAAATAGTGCCCCAAGGCGCCACTGTTGAAAATGATATGATTTCCCAGTTGCCTGTCGGAGGTGAAGCTAGCTCTTCCGCTTGTATTTCCAAGGGATTTGAGTCGATTCAGGGCGGCCTAATGGTAGGCTACAGCCCTTTCAGGGTGGAGCTGGTTGCATACTTCTGGCGAGTGACTGGTTTCAGGGTTGTGAACTCCATTCCTGCAAACCGGTCGGTTGTTGCGTCTAGGATGAGGAGGGGCTGACCAATTGACCTTCATGGCCGAGGGAGTGGCAGCGGTGATTTGATCGGCCACGCGCTTCAGCTCCATTTCAAGGTCATAGAGGAAGGAATCCAGGGAGATGGTGTTCTTCTCGGGGTCAGATTCCTTCATCTTCTTGAACTCCAGAGACCGAAGTACCTGGAACAAATCGGGGAGCCGCTTGAGAATGAAGAAGACCCACAGCGCCTCTAGAGTTTTTACGTCGAATCGTTAGGAGGTTACTTCCACAAGGAGTTTGAAGTCTTCCCAGAAAAGATTGTGATAATATTTCGAGTCTCTTTATTTCAGAACTTATAGTAACTCTTGTAGCAGTATATTCTATTTGACACCATAGAAATAGGGTCGTTATAAGTCATAGTTTGATAAAGAGTTTTTCGAAGAACATGAGGGCTCATTACCTGCACTTTAAGCTTAGCTAGTAGACTCAAGGAACGGTTGCAGGCAGGAGGGTGATCAGACCTATCTTTATCAGGCTAGTGAGTCAATGAAGAAAGAAAGAAGACGATCAGAAAAGAAAGAATGTGTCGGAGATGTGAGTCGCGTGTATTGAGATAATGAAAAGAAGGAATAGAGGCCAGATCCCGATCGTACCTCCACTGAGGATAGTCTTAGCTCCTCCTGGATGCTGCAGCTGTCGATGAGGGTGGTTGGCTAAGTATCGAGGGTTCGGAGATTGGTGGTCGGATGTCGGTGGGGGATAGGAGTGAGTTGGGACTGGTCGAGCACACGAAGAGGAAAGGGGATAGAGAAGGAAGAGAGACTGAGGGAAACGAATTCGGATAGTTCGACGTAGGAAGTTTTAGATGATCTACTGAGACTCGGGCTTCGGGCGCTACTCCGTGATGCGGACCTCGCTGGCGCAGTAATTCACCTGACATGCCTGCGGGGTCATCATCGTATTGACGTCGAGGGATCTTTCACTTAACAGATTGATGGAATTCTGAATGTTGTCCTGAAAGGAGATACTGTAGAGTCTGTCCATGATGTTGGCGGCGTTCTCCATGGATTTGGTAGCGTAATGAGCATTGATTGAATCCCACAGAGCCTTGGGCTGATACTTGGTGATGTCGGAGACGAATCGCGTGAAGTTTTGATGGTCAAGGTGGAGGCGGATGAAGGTGGTCGCACGCTTCTTTTTAAGCTTCATATCGGAGTCATCACTGGTGGGATTGTGGTCGGAGAGCACAAGGTTGTCAAGGTCTTTGTAGGCTAGGGCAGTCAAGATGCAGTTGCGCCAGTTGCTGAAGTTGGAGCCATCCAGCTTGGCAATGCTGGAGGTTTTTAGGAGGTTGTCGGAATCGTTGGACATGGTGGGTTTCTTTAAATGGAGGGCGTGGACGCTAAGCTCATAACCTATGGATCAGAGGCTCGGAGTGAGCTTACTAGCAGAGGAGGAATAGCCGAAGATGGGAGGAAGGGCGCGACGAGCCACACACCTATGGATCAGAGGCTTGGAGTGAGCTTGCTAGCAGAGGAGGAATAGCCAAAGATGGGAGGAAGGGCGCGACGAGCCACACACCTGATGAGGTGGGTGGAGGAGTGATAGGAAGGAACACGAGGAAAAATTGATGAAGAAAGGAAAAATACAACGGGGAGTTTTGGGATCACTAAGTACATCAATGCTGAAACCTAACCCAAGTATATTCCATCTTTCCAGTGTTCCGCCGCAGTCAAGTCTTCCCTAGTCGCGAGGCGATTTATTCCTCACAATGATGGATGGACAATGGTGTGCTGATGATGATGGATGGGTGGATGTGGTGGAGTTATGGAGGGCGCTGTAAACCCTGGCAAGGGTGGGGGTTAGCAAGCTCCATAAGTTTTTGTAACTTGTGTATTTTCAACGAAACTTATCGAGCTCGCTACGTAGCAAGGTCCTATTTAGGACACGATTGCGACTTGTGCACGGTAAACTTAGCTGACGAGCGGGTTTACCAAGACGATTGTGGATGCTCTTACGCTGTCGCCATTGGCTCAACCCTAGCTTTGTGGCGGGCAACCAGGCACGAGACTGTCTCCACTTTGATGACCAAGGCCAAATATAAGGCTCTATGAGGGGCTCCAAGAAGCCTTGTGGATCAGCATTCTCCTGGCCTCCTTACCAATTTCCTTCGATCATACCTTAACCGTATTCTGCGATAATCAGGCGGCAATTGCTTTGTCAATGTACCCCCGGCAAACAAAACGTTTCGATACCACTCTCCGATGGATTCAAGAACAAATTTGAACGGATGCGGTTTCCATCTCCTACCTGGCCACAACTGAGGTGCCGGCGGACATCTTCACCAAGTCTCTGGCAAGACTACAAACAAAAAGTGTGTGCTTTTTCAACTTGAAATGAATGAGCGGGGGAGTTGAGCGGAAAGGCAGAAAACTGAAAGAATGAACCAGCCAGTTAAGGAGAGTGGGGCACAGGTCATGGGACCCAGGGAGAAGACAAGATGGGAAATACCTGAAAGAATGAACCGGCGAGTTAAGGCGAGTGGGGCACAGGTCATGGGACCAAGGGAGACGACAAGATGGGAAATACCTGAACAAGGTATTGACAAAGAGAAGGAGAAACAACAACTGATGTGAGTTTTATATTTCATGAAGCAAGCATCGAGACGAAGATGAGACAATAGAGACGCAAGGAGGAGCAGAAAAGACAAGAGGAAACAGAATAAATGAAGTCAAACCTGAAAGAATGAACCAGCGAGTTAAGGCGAGTGGGGCACAGGTCATGGGACCAAGGGAGACGACGAGATGGGAAATACCTGAACGAGATATTGACAAAGAGAAGGAGAAACAACAACTGATGTGAAAAGAAGAAAGGAGAAAGCAACAGCGGGTTATAAATAACAGTAGATACACGCTCCTTGAAACCTAACTGATGATAGACAGAGTTTAGGTCTGCTGAGTTTTCACATTAGATGTCGTCCAGTCTGTCCCAAACAGGTCTTCTGGTCGCCCTTTGGTCGGTTGCTGAGTCGAGGGATTCCAACAAAAACTACGTGGCGGCTGCACACCATGGCACATTCACAACCCTATTCATCCTTGCCTTTGATGAGGTTTCATTTGACACTTTGGCTAAACCTAAATTATCTACACTATTATTACTTTGACACGCGATGTTGTATTAGACCTTTTAACTTGTTGAGTTGTCCTTTCTGATGTCTTGTCTACTGCTCTGTGCTTCTCATCCTCATCTCCAGGTTCGTATTCGTAGCTGCTTCGCATCTGATCAAGAACGTGGTCTTGTACTGCGAAGCTTGATAGGGGGGTATAAAAATTATGAGGCAATATGTATAACTCGGAGAACTGTCCTTTCTGATTTCTTGTCTACTGCTCTGCGCTTCTCATCCTCATCTCCAGGTTCGTATGCGTAGCTGCCTTGCATTCGTTGAAGAACGTGATCTCGTCTAACTGCGACGCTTAATATGTCTTCAACTGAAGGTAGAAACCATAGTAAGTATATAAATCTTGGGGAAACAGCTTCACGTGAGTTTCCAAATTATCATTTATCAATTAGGAACCGTAAACCCAAGTTTATGAGTTGGAGCTAGCCTTTAGCTCGCGCGATAGCATATAACCAGACTTGTATGGATCTGATTTCTCCTCGTCGGACCAATCATTTTCATCTGTTGAAACCAATCAAATAAATGTGTTGATATCAATAAAATCAATCAAAACGAAATCGCGACCATGTGTCGCAAGAGGGAAGGCATCCGCGGGTAAAGTGGGCTTCTTGTGGCTATACACTTCTTTGTGATGCACTGATAAGCTGAGAATGCATTGATGACCCCAGTTATACTGGGCAGACATCAATCAACCTGAGGCTCGAGCTCATGCGGATCGAACCTTTCAAGTATGAGCTTTCGATTCATTGAATTAAGATGAACCCCTTACATTTTCAAGGTCAGGGTTGCGGGCAAGGGTTTGTTCCTTTTTTTTCCCGATCGAAATCGACGAATCGAGCCCATTCGATGTATTGAGCTCGGCTGCTGAAGAGGTTCGACCAGATGGGAGCTATAACTCGATCGGGGACCCTTTGAGGGAGGATTGAGGGACCGAATGGGAACTTCTGACTTGGAGAGGAGGTGATGAGACTAGCCTGGGGTCGATGATTATTATGAACTCTCTGGCCCTTCTCAAGCAGTTCTCATGGACCTGACTTCAGTTGGGATCGACTATTTAAAGAACTTGAGGTTCTCAACAATTCATATTGACCGAAGCTGACAACATCCATTCATTTTAACATTGCTTCAAGCTTTATCACAATCATTTTTATTCTGCATCTTTGGGCACGCTTCAGTTGTTGCCGTTGAACATCAAGTATTGTGGGCGTCCGAGAATTGGATTCGAGTGACCGCTTTCCTATTTCCTCATCATTTTTATATATTTATCTTTGATCGGCAACTGGTGCCTCCTTTCCTTTGTCGTTTTCATTCATTAAATCGATTGATACATCCAACTCAACTTTCAATCATATATCCCCTCGACATCAAATCAACCTTCATCTCCATCGTATTAACATAGTCGCTTACTTTTCGACTAACACTCATTTCGATCCCTCATTTTTTTTTCAAGGACCACTCTCGTAAAGGACTTTTTGGATCTAACTTTCATTCGCATCCATTTATTATAAGATCCCTATTTTTTTTTCTGACCCTCTTTAAGGATCTAACTCATAGAAAAAAGTTACTTAAGGGCAATAAAATCTACAAGACAGCTATGAATTCAGGATTGATCTGTTTCGTTTTCATCGTCTGGACCACAAGTGGTTAGTCTCCTCAATCCATTTTTCCTCTCGTTTCTTCTTGTTTAAGCCGACTGAAAGCTAGAGCCAAACAAGGTCACTACTATTCTCACTTATGGCTTCTTGAGATATCGTTGATTCCGAGCGGATAACAATTTTTTTTTCCTTTTTTTTCTTTTGGAATAACCATCACTTGAATCAAAATAGGCCTTCTAAGCCTCCCAACCCCCGACGCAGCTACCAAAAGGTGCGAGATAATCATAACGGCGTGACTGTGACCAACAGCACGCTTGTTAAGACATCCTTTTTAATCTTTTTCTAGCCTTCGGCAACGAGCCTCGCAGACTGCGCCCGCAATTTATGTTCCACCACCAGTCGCGTTGTCTTCCAGTTACGCCACGCCTTCCATGCCCTCACCTACGGCCGCTGAGCCATCATTGGTCCACATAGCTGCATCTGGCCAAACTGGCAGCACGAATCCTAAGACGCCTTTAACTTCAGATTCCCACCCAAGCACACCATTAGATTCAGTTCAACATGGAAGCAATATGCCTGGCCATCTGGAACTTCCTAAAGTCAATGATCATTCATTTGATCACGTGATCCTGCCGATCGTCCAGCGACCTTCTGGCCAGCCTACAGAAAAAGGTGAGCCATGCGTCCTGTCGCAATAACCCGAAAAGCATTCTTTTCTCCCTTTTCTCCTTTGCTTCGTCATTTGTTTTTTGCTAAAACATACCCGTGAAGGCTGTCCACCCAAGCCCTCAAACTCCCCCGAAAACGCCCATAAGCCACCGCCGGCCCCTAATCATCTTGGAAGAATCCCAGCAGGTCATGCGGCTGCTAGACCCCACATCCCTGCAACACCGGAAAAACCCTCCGAATATTCACCGCCTCCTTCTCCTAGGCCTCTACTTCCCTCCTATGAGCATGCAGGCGGCCGTTTTTCCTTAGAACAAGGCCATCCCACCCACGAGCATTCAACATCCGCAATCCCTGCACCGGGCCCTGCACCGGGCCCTGCACCGGGCCCTGTGATCTCTAAACACCCTGAACTCGCTGGTCACCTAAAATTTTTGGGTAAGCTCCTGCGAATGCACTTTTGGTCTCATTTTCGTCCCTGACCTCACGCCCTTTCGCGGGAAAGCAGGGCACGAGGGATCTAAAGCCAGCACGGGAGGAAGTCCCTCAGGAGTTGTCTCCATCGGAATCAAGGGATGTGTCAGACCAGCCCGTCCGATGGTGACTCTCGTAACAAATCACCCGGGTGTGACTTTGAGCAATGCCTCTGGGGTCAACAAAGCAGGAGAGCATCATTCTGTCGCTACTTACGCAGGCACCAGCACAGGCCCAGCATCAATCGGAGTCCATTATGGTGGCAAGCCGAGTATTATTACCTCAACCTCGGGAGTTTTCGTCGGGGTCCACCAAGGTGTAAAAACCGGTATCATCCCAGTTTCAGTGCACCCTGACATCAAGCTGGGTGGCCCCGCGGCCGAAGGCCACGCTGGTGTGCAAGCTGGTTTTGCACCCCTGGTGGCTCCTCTTGGCGCAATTCAAGCCAGTATTGTGGATGGGAATGGTCCTGTCGATCTCCACGCTGGCTTCAGCGGAGGCATCGGGCTCGGCATTTCAGCCGCTGAAGGCCATCCACCTATCAGTGGAGCTATCGGCCTTGGCAGTGTAGCCGCTGGAGGCACTGCACCCATTGGCTCTCAAGCCAAGGTTACGATCGGTCTTCCGCCTATCGCGATTCAGGGAGGCGTTCAGGCCGGCGCTATTCCCGTAGGATTCAATGCTGGTATTAGCGGCGACGTGGGACTTCCTGCTGGCGCACTGGCAGATTTTGGGCTCATCGGCCATCCTGCTGTTGGCTTGGCACCGATCGGAACTCAGAGTGGCATCGAAGCAGCTATCAAGCCTGGAGGAATTCGTGCCACCGCGGATCTAGGTGCTGGTGGGGCAATGGGACTTGAAGGCGGTGCCGGGCTGATCGGAGGCGGCATCCAAGCCAATGTAGGTGCATCGAGCCGAGCTGGCGTCAACATCAATGTCGGTGCATCTATCACGCATGGCGTCAGTGCTGACGTCGCTGGGTTCATTGGAGCCGGTGCCAAAGCCGGAGCTCTAGTCGGTGGCGGCGGGTCGATCGGAGGTGGCGCCCAAGCTAGTGCTGGTGTATCGAGTGGAGCCGGCGTCAATGCCTATGCCGGTGCATCCATTGCGTATGGCGTCATCGCTGACGCCGCCGGACCGATTGGAGCCGGTGCCAAAGTTGGGACGGGCGTGCCCATCGGAGCTGGCGCCCACATCAGTGCCGGCGTCAAAGCCAGTGCTCCTGTTTCGTCCACCGGAGTGAGCGTCCCACTTGGGGTCCGGGCGGGTGTTGGCACAAGCTCCGGTGGCCAGCTAGGCGCCGCAGCAGGTCCCGGACCTCTTGAGTTCCAGGCCGGCCTTGCTACCCAAGCAAGCCTTGATCCAGCCCATATCGCAGCCGAGCTCGGTCCGGCGGCTATTGCAGCCGGGGCACCACCTGTGGGCTTCAACGCAGGGTCGGGAGCGCTGGGCATCTCTGGTTCAGGAGTCGAAATCGCAATCTAAAAATCTCTGTTTGCTTCTTCGGCACCTTCCTCGCTGGATGTTATACTTAGTAACCTTTAAACTTGAATGTCGTTGAGCGACAGCAGAATTTTTGGGCCCAATGATTAATCAATTTCGCAGTTGAACTTGTATTCTACTCAATTTAACAGTTGAGATTGTATCTTAACCCATTTCGCAGTTGAATCTTTCAACCGAAACCACAGGCTTTGGTCTTGATTCCGAACCCTCACCTCTGCCATCTCACCTAAAGTATCCTAACAACGCATCCCAACCACTACATCCGGGTGTGACCCGATGCTTTCTTGCCCACGAACGGTACACCTAGTCACTGAAAATACCGGGTGAAAAGACACCAATCTCACAGGGGCCCCATGAGAATCAATCCAGGGGACAACCAATTCGCGGATGGGCCCACATAAGATGCAACGCTCTTGAACAAGTACCAATGCATTAGGGCCCTCTACATTCTCGCCTATGAAAATGAAGGATTCATGCCCAAGCAACTGACCTATTCACGTCTAGGAAACTGATGAACTCACTCCCACACGATTAATAAATCCATGCCTATGAAACTGATAAATTCATCCCTTTCTAACCCGAAAAAATGGGGAGTCGCAAGTGCACACTGTGACAGTGAGGCTATTACAAGACTATCGGAGAGCAGAAACCTACAAGAGAAGGAACCATAAAAGGGGTCAGGAGGAAAACCACGTGGGAGGCTTGTAACATGATTATCACCTTGTTAGGTTTCATCCATTGTTGCACTCTAGTAAACTTAAACCCTCCGTTGTAGTGTTCTTTCTTTCCTTATCCCTGTCATTCCACTCACTTCACCCATCACCCTCAGGTGATTTCCGTTTCGTCATCCTCGTCGTCCTCCCAAGATTGTCCCTCCTCAGCTAACCGTGCGCCCTGGCACTCTATCAGGTTTGGTCGCTTGTCCTACATTCCTTTTGTTAATCCTCACTTGTGGTTGCTCATCATTTCTTTGCAATTCATCCCTGTCATTCCACTCACTTCACCCATCACCCTCAGGTGATTTCCGTTTTGTCATCCTTGTCGTCCTCCCAAGATTGTCCCTCCTCAGCTAACCGTGCGCCCTGGAACTCTATCAGGTGATTTCCGTTTCGTCATCCTCGTTGTCCTCCCAAGATTGTCCCTCCTCAGCTAACCGTGTGCCCTGGCACTCTATCAGGTTATGAGCCCAGCACTTTAAAGCTAGGAAACATAGGAAATACGACTTGAACGGCGAACTGTTTCACCTTTTTGATACTTAGCAAACCGTGGATTCCTCCACCCTTTCTGGGAACAACTCCAAGGATTCCTCTGAAACACACAAATCTGACTCATCAGACTCAAAACTCAAAATTGACAATCTCCTAAAACCCAAAACAATGGCCAATGACAAATTGGATGCTTCCTCTATCAAGCTGGTCACTGAGAAACATGACAAAGAGAATTTCTCCTCTTGGAGATGGGGCATTCTCACTGCCCTAGGTTACAAAAACCTTGATGAATACATCCTGGCCGACCACTCTCCCAACTTGAAGGCCAATCCACTGTATAAAAAAAAGGCAAACAAGTCACCAACTTCATTCAAATGCATCTGAGCCACGACCACATTGACAGATTTGTACCAGACATTACTGACTATGACCCCAAGAAACTGTGGGACAAAATCACCAATTACTTTGCCGACAAGACCGTGGAAAACTCTGCAAATGCCCTCAACATTCTCTTTGACTCTCAATTCCTTGAAGATGACATGGAAAACTGTGTTGTCTCCTTCTGCAAGGCCTTCTGACGTCTGGTGGAAGTTAGCTCAAAGTTTGACACTGCCTCTCTTGAGGCTGTGGCTGTGGTATTTGCATTGAAACGCCTTCCTCCAAGTTACTCAGTGTTCCGTCACCTGCAATTTTCCGGCTTCAAGGGAGATGATATCAGTTTTGAAAAGTTTTTGTATGAATTATAAGTGGAATTGAGAAGACAGAAGGAAACTTCTGGAGTCCCCACTGGCACTACTAAAGCCATGGCCGTATCTCAGTCCCTACCCGTTGCCAAGTCTGGATCTGCCTCAAAATCCCAAAAGCGACTTGTCTGCTCAAACGGAGTCCACAATCCGGAGACCAGTCACTCTGAGGCCGAATGTTGGCAACTGCACCCAGAGAAGGAGGTGGCTTTTTACCAATCTGCCATGAATAGAGCCAACAATTGAGTGCAAACCAAGGCTAACTTGAGCTCAACTTGCAACCTCAAAGGCAACATCATCATCCTGGACAGCGGTGCCTCTGATCACTTCCTCAGGCACCGGAAGTACTTCACCTCACTCAACACCTTGTCCTCTTCCGTGTATGGGGCGGATGGATTGGCTATACCCATCCTGGGTCAAGGTCAAGCAGTAATTCAGACTTCAGTGGGACCCCTGCACTTACAACACGCGTTCTATGCCCCTTAACTTTCCAACTCCTTGCTTTCTCTAACTTGATTTGTCCAACTTGGCCACTTGATTGTCCCTACTCATGGGAACAAATGGTTTGAATGCAGAAAGGGATCCAAAGCTCTCATCACTGGTTCCACCTCTGAAAATGTCCTCCTTGTTGATGCCAATCCTCTTGTTGCCTTTGCTTCCTCCATGCCGGACCCCCTTGACCTCCACAGGTCACTTGGCCATCTGAGCTTACCATACCTCAAAAGGGCCTACCCTGACCTGAAAATCACTCAACTTGCCTGCATCAACTGTGACCTGTCCAAGATGCATCACTCCACTTTTTATGGAAACTTCCCTTCCCCAGCGGCCAGGCTCCATGTCATTCATATGGATCTGTGCGGTCCCATGAAACCTAAGTCTAAAGGGGGAAACTCTTACTTCCTCCGAAAAATCAATGGTTACTCCAAATACCGGTTCATCTTTCCAATCCAATGTAAGTCAGACACCTTCAATGTGTTCAGCACCTTCCAATCTCAAGTGGAAAACCTCACTGAACAGAAAATTAAATTTGTAGTCAGTGATAATGGTGGAGAATTCTGTAACAAAGAATTTGAAGCGCTGTACAAAAGATCTGGAATACAACACCTCACCACTGCTCCCTATACCCCCCAACAAAACCCCTTCGCCAAACTTGGCAACCAAACCACCATTGAGAAATTGCAAGCTCTCCTTTCAACCTGCGGATTAGGCCTAGAATGGTGGGCTGAAGCTGTTCTTGTGTCTGTCTACCTAGAAAACCGCTCCCCAGACAGCTCTCTAAACTTTGCAACTCCCTATGAGAAGTGGTTTGGAGTCAAACCTGACCTTTCCCAACTTGTCCCTTTTGGCTGCAGGGCCGTTTTCTACCAAGAAAAGAAGCTTTGAAAATCCAAATTTGACCCCAGTGGATCAGAAGCCATCTTCCTCAACTATGACAAGGGGCACCACTCCTTTAAGCTGTGGATACCAACCACGGATAGGATCTTGGTGACCCATCACTTCAAGTTCTTTCCAAAGACCTTCCCCCTTAAACTCAACTGGCCTTACCCAAATTCCTCCCCTACCTATCCCAAGCTCCTGGAATCTCTCTTTCCGGACAGCAAGTCCATCGTCACCACCTCTCCCTCTGAACTCACTCCAGTCTCCAATGGCAAACCCGTAGAAAATGACACCCCCAACTCACCTCCGGAAGGTCACACCAAAGATGCCGGCCCTCCAGATAGCTCTTCCAACAACACATCTCCCACCTCCATGACCAAAGGTTACGCCTATGTCCCCCACTACTCTTTGGCACCCAAGGACATCTCCTCCCAAATTGATGAGTCCAACATACTCAGTGAGCCTTGGATCCGCTGCAGAGCCATGGTCATCCTGAGGGAACCTGCATCGCTAAAGGACCCTAAGAACTTTGGAGAGATACTTGGGCGCATTGAAGAAAACAAGTGGCTAATGGCGGTTGAAATTGTGCTGGAGAACATGCGGCGTCACGAATTCTGGGTGGTCTATCCCAAGAACCCCGGAGTAAAGGAACTTGATACTGTGTGGATCTTCAAGAGGAAGTTTGACGCTGATGGCAAGCTCCTCAAGTACAAGGCTTGATTGTGCGTAAGAGGCTTCCAAAAAATTGAGGGAATTGATTACAACAATACGTTTGCCCCCACTGGTTGACTGGCCACCCTCCGAATCCTCCTTGGAATTGCCGCGGTTGAGGACTTTGAAATCCAACAAATGGATGTCAAGTGTGCCTTCCTAAATGGAATCCCCAACAAAGACATGTTCATCAAGGTTCCTGACGGAGTTGGGATTGAGCTCCCCCCTGGTCACGGTCTCTAGCTACAGTGCTCCCTCTATGGACTCAAGCAGAGCCCAAGGTGCTGGTACAAATCCATCCAAGACTTCTTTTCTTCCATCAACTTCAAGCCCTCGTTTGTCAACCCCTGTCTCTTTGTTCATCAAGATCTGTTGTGCCCCTGCTTTGTCTTCATCCATGTTGACAATCTAATACTTGTTGGCCCCAATGTGCAGTTTCTCAAAGCCCTCATCAAACAAAGGTACGACATGGAGGATCTTGGTGAGTGCGCCTGGGTTTTGGGCATGCGGGTCACTTGTGATCACCTTGCAAGGACGATCACACTGTTTCAAGATCAATACATCCACAAATTTCTTGATGAATTCAAAATGCTGGACTGCAAGTCCACCCACTTGCCCTTACCCTCCGACATCCTTACTTCTCCGTTCAACCCCTCACCCCCTCAAGATAATTTCAATTATCAAAGGGGAGTTGGTCTCCTCCAATATTTGGTGCAATGCACCCGCCCTGACCTTTCCTTTGCGGTCAGCTACTACTCCCAATTCTTGAACTGCCCAAACATCACCTTACAGCAGTCTTTCCTCCACACTCTTTGCTACCTCCAAAACTCAAAGACCCTTGGACTTGTCCTCGGCAAAGTGAATCAACAACCCCACACCCTAGTCTCCTACGCTGACGCCAGCTATGCCACCGCCCTGTCTTCAAACTTGCTCCTTGGCTCAGCTATCCTCCTCAATGGGCTGGTTGGGTGGCGCTGTCACAAGCAAGGCGATGATGGACCCTTGCTCTCCACCACTGAGGCCGAGTATCATGCCTGCTCCAAAGCTGGACAAGACATTTGCTGGACCCAGCAACTCCTGGAGGTAATCTCTCCTTTTCTCAAACTTGACCCCTTGACTGTCACCCTGTACTGCGACAATCAGGGGGCTGTCTCCCTACTGAAGAATTCCATCTTCCAACACCGGAAGAGGCATCTCAATGTTTGTCACCATTGGCTTAGGTTCCACATCAACCAAGCCAAGAGCTTCATTGTCAAGTACGTCAAGACAACCAACAATGTGGCCGACTTCCTCACCAAACCACTAGGACCAAGAGGGACCAAGGAGGCAACCCTTTGGGTGAATATGAAAAACCACCTCCCCACCCATGTTGGGGAGCATGATGAGCAGGTGGGGGTGTGACAGTGAGGCTATTAAAAGACTATTGGAGAGCGGAAACCTACAAGAGAAGGAACCATAAAAGGGGTTAGGAGGAAAACCATGTGGGAGGCTTGTAACATGATTATAAACTTGTTAGGTTTCATCCGTTGTTGCACTCTAGTAAACTTAAACCCTCCGTTGTAGTGTTCTTTCTTTCCTTATCCCTGTCATTCCACTCACTTCACCCATCACCCTCAGGTGATTTCCGTTTTGTCATCCTTGTCGTCCTCCCAAGATTATCCCTCCTCAGCTAACCATGCGCCCTGGCACTCTATCAGGTTTGGTCGCTTGTCCTACATTCCTTTTGTTAATCCTCACTTGTGGTTGCTCATCATTTCTTTGCAATTCATCCCTGTCATTCCACTCACTTCACCCATCACCCTCAGGTGATTTCCGTTTTGTCATCCTTGTTGTCCTCCCAATATTGTCCCTCCTCAGCTAACCATGAGCCCTGGCACTCTATCAGGTGATTTCCGTTTTGTCATCCTCTTGTCCTCCCAAGATTGTCCCTCCTCAGCTAACCGTTGTGGTGATCTTTTATGGACGCAAGTTGGGAAAGGGCTGCGGGCGGCGCTCTCAGCAATGGGCAGGGCCTTGCCGCAGCTAGCCGCTCTGCGGGCTCAGCAGCAGTCAGCTAGACCCAGCAGCGGTCGGGTTGGGCTCAGCACCTGGAGACGGGAGACAACGGATTGCGTGGACCGGAAAGCTTGCGCGGATCAGAAAGCTTGCGCGGATTGGAAAGCTTGCACGGATCGGAAGGCTTGCGCGGATCGGAAGGCTTGCGCGGATTGGAAAGCTTGCACAGATCGGACTGTGCATCGCAAGACGCGCGGATTGGGTCACGTGGGTACGCCCCGGATATCGGAACGGGTTGTCGGGCGGAAGCGCGCGGGCGGACAAACCGGGCTAGGTTAATACCAAAGGGCGCGGGTAATGGCGAGGGATGGAGGGATAGGGTTGGGCTAGGGTTCTGCCGCTTAGGGTTGTATTTCATCACTCTTTCTTGTTACTTGTGGTTGTACTTAGGTTAGGGTTGAGAGGGAGGACTTAAATACTTTGCTCTCAACTCCGGGTTGTAGGGGAGAGGAAGAAGGAGGGGGAAGGACAGGAAAAACACTTCACCGCACTTCACTTCACTTCACTTCACGGACTGGACTGCAATCTAGGATATCACTTTTTATGGCATCGGATTGGATTGGATTGGAAAGGAAGGAATTCATCTTATTATTGCTCTCTCTCTCTCCCTCTCTCTCTCTTGAATGGCTGCATCCAATCTCCTTACAGACGCTTTGATCAATAACTTCTGGAACTCGAGGACAACTTCTGGGGTGTTGCCCCCTTTAGTTTCCACACCGTGCACCCTGGCACTCTATCACACACACGCAAAGAGCTGAGGTTTCTTTTGCCCAAAGTAACAATTCTGTCTCAATTCACACCTTTAGCTCCTGGCAGTCTCTACACCCCCTCCCCATACTGATGGATTTGAGACTCACATCTGCAGTTTGAACAGGCTTGAAGCCATCAAAACTGCAGAGTTCTTGAATTCAACACGCCTAAAGCCGCAGGTTTTCAACAGCTTTGAAGCTTCAAAACAGCAGAGCTCCACTTTTTCTATGAATTTAAATTTTTGTTGTTCACTTATTAACTATTTTAAATTCAAGGTTTTGTTGTTCCTTTTTAACTTTTTACAAACAGGGTGGCAAACTCAGGGGTTCAGCATGTGAAGAACAGTTGGTGATGCTAATTCAAGTGATTCACAGATCTGTTTCTGGGAAAGGAGCCTCCATCCAAGAATATAAGTCCATGTTTCTGGGGTTGGATGGATCATGAGTGGATTTGGCAGATTAGGAGAAAAATAAATTTTTTCATATTAGGACTTGCTAGCAATTGCCATCAAGAATCTCAGGCCCAATACATGACCAAGCTCAGGCCAAGCTCTAACCAAGCTCAGGCCAAGCTCTAACCAAGCTCAGGCCAAGCTCTAACCAAGCTCAGGCCAAGCTCTAACCAAGCTCAGGCCAAGCTCTAACCAAGCTCAGGCCAAGCTCTAACCAAGCTCAGGCCAAGCTCTAACCAAGCTCAGGCCAAGCTCTAACCAAGCTCAGGCCAAGCTCTAACCAAGCTCAGGCCAAGCTCTAACCAAGCTCAGGCCAAGCTCTAACCAAGCTCAGGCCAAGCTCTAACCAAGCTCAGGCCAAGCTCTAACCAAGCTCAGGCCAAGCTCTAACCAAGCTCAGGCCAAGCTTTAACCAAGCCTCACTTCACAGTCACTGTGCATGTTTCACAGTGACTGTCCACCAAAGATTTGATTGAACAATGAAGGTAGCTTAAAATATAGATTGGAGAGGGTTTCAACCAGAGATTCCTTCACTTGCTTGCAAGTGCCATCAAATTTTTCATGGTGTAATTTTTTATTTAGAATATAAAGACATGGTCTGGGGAAGATATGAGGGAGTGAGCTGGGAGGTTGAGAAAATTTTACAGGAATCTATCCATACTACAGTGAACATTGGAACTCAGGATAAAAATTAAATTGTAGACATTGGAAATAGAATTGGGGGGGGGGGGGATTGTAGCAGAAGTGATGTGAGGAAAACATTTTAAATTCTTCATGAATTCAACCTAACAATTGGTGGAATAATTTTACATTTTATTGATTGCAGAGAAAACCTGAAGATATGAAATTAGGTTCAACAGTTGAAGTACCTCAGATGAAAGAAAAAATCCAGAGCTTGTTGGATAATTATATACTCATCAAAACTTGGGTACATGAGAGTTTATATTCCAGGATGGAGTGGATCTTGCAGGCCAAGAATCAAACCAAAATTTTGAACAAAATTTCTGGAGTTCTTCAGTATTGAGTTTGTCAAATCTACAGATAGGAATTTCTTTGAAAGCCTCAAATATTTCAAAATTTGAGCTCATGAAATTCATAGGTTGTAAATCATGTAACTATTGAAGTTATAAACCTATCCAATAGTGGGGATGTTCATTCATCTCCTCAGTCTCCTTTGTTTCAATTATTTTATTGGTATTTAGTTTTATTTTTTAGGTTAAAATTTTATCAAAGTTTTGTCATTGAGTTTGAATTTTCTATAATGTTTATGGGGAAAAAAGTTTTTGGCTTAGTTTTTAAATTTTTTTTGATTGTTTTTTTCTTTTGTGGGTTATTTTAATTTTTCTTGTATTTTTATTTCATTTTTGGTTTCATCTTTTCTTTCTCAAAATGCAAGACTTAGGGTGCGCAGAAATGTCAATAGGGACCTTGACAAGTGAGGAAACGGGTGAGTCAAGGAATACCTTAGAGTGCGCAGAATGTCAATAGGGACCTTGACAAGCAATGAAACAAGTGAGTCAAGGAATACCTGGACAATAAAAATGTAGGAAAATAATGGTGAGAAGATGAATGGGGAAGAATAATACTTCTTGGGTTGGAAAGAAGACCTTAGAGTGTGCAGAAATGTCAATAGGGACCTTGATGAGTGAGGAAATGAGTGAGTCAAGGAATAACTTGATAATAAAAATGTAGGAAATGAGAAATCTTTGAGAGAGTCACCACAGGTGAGCTTCTGGAATGGTGCAACCAGAGTTGAGATGAGGGAAAGAGACAAGACAACGGGCACAGATGGAACAGGATCACCTGAGGGTGATAGGCAAAGAGAGTGGAAATGACCAGGGTGAATTTCTGAACAAGCAAGACAAGAAAGGATGAAGAACAACAGGAGCTGAAGCAGATTGTGAATGAGAATGAAAGATTAGTCACCTTTGAGAGAGTCACCACAGGTGAGCTTCCGGAATGGCAAGACCAGAGTTGAGATGAGGGAAAGAGACAAGAAAAGGGGAAGAGGTGGAACAGGATCACCTGAGGGTGATTGGAAAAGAGAGTGGAAATGACAAGGAAAGAAAGAAGAAGATGCAACAGAGATACAACAGGTTTTTATTTATGTACAAGCACTAACATCCCTTTATGCATATGCATGATGCTTTTTGATAATTTTGGACTAAATTTTCATATGACACAAAACCAGCAGTGACTTGGGAAAATAAAAATAACAATAAGAAATAGAACAGAGATGAAATAGAGAGAGAGATTAGGAAAATAGAACCCTACGTATGAAGCCAACAGTATGGGTAGAGGTTGGTGGTGTAGGATAGATTTCAGGTTTCAGACTTTGGAGTAGACTGGTAGGAAGACTCAGTCATTAGATTTTAGGGAAGACCAAGAATACAAGGGAGAGGAGTCTTACCAGGCAGAGATAGAGCGTAGATACTTAGGTTGATGAGGTTGTGATTGTAGTAGGCTTGGGTTGAGATTGAGAAGAAGGTAAAGATGGTTTGAGGACAATGGTTTAAGATAGACAGAGGCAGATTGTGGAGAAGCACAGGTACAATGAGAAGGAAATGGAGAAAGAATAGAGACAACAGAAAGAACAAGAAGAAAAAGAAGAAACGGACAGAAAAAGAAGATTGGGAAAAAGAAGATAAGACAAGAACAAAAAAGGAGATGAGTTGAGAACCAAGGGATAGAGATCCCCGCAGCAAGCATGCTGCGTGATAAAAGACGCAGCGGGCGCGAGTGGAGGTCATGGTAAGAGCAGGGGAGGTTGTGATATCTCAACACCCCTCATGACTGGTAAGCATTGAGACAGAACAGGATTTGGCGGAATTTTCCAAGAAAATCTTGTTTTGAAGAAGTTGGAGGTACTTGATGGAAGAGGATTTGGTCAGTGGATCCGCTATCATTTCCCCTGTTGAGATTAAGTGGAGGTCAAATTTAGAGGTACTGAAGTCTTCCCGTAAGCATTTTGTTTTTATATTGATATGTTGGGATTTACAATGCAAACCAAATCTCTTTATCTTATCCTCTAATCCTTTATTATCTATGTAGATTGTTGGTTTAGCTTCAAGATTGGTGTATATCTCCTCAGCAAGGTGGGAAATCCACTTTAGCTCCAGGTAACAGTCAAGGAGAGCGTTGAGTTCAGATTCAGTCAAAGAGTAAGTGATTTTCCTTTGTCTCAAAGAGTTCCAAACAACAGGGCTGCCATAATGAAGAATAATGTAACCGGTTTGGGAATTGCCAAAGGTAGAATTTTCTCCCCACATAGCGTCACTATAGCCTGAGATTGCTTCTTGGGAGGGATTTTACTTAATCATTAATTTGAAGTTTCTTGTGGTCTTGAGATATTTCCAGACCTTTCATACTTCCCTCCAGTGAGTCATACCAGGCTTAGTATTAAACCTTGCCAGGATAGAGACAGCAAAGGAGATTTCAGGACGGGTTTATTGAGAGATGTGATTGAGAAGCCCAATGGCAGAGCAATAGTAGATTTTCAGTTGACGGAATTCAGCATGATCTTTGTCTGTTGCGGTTTCAAGATGCAAATTCTGGGTGAGAGGCGAGTTTGTATCTTTGCATTGACTGAGTCCAAGTTCATCTAGTGCTTGGTCTATGTGATTAGGCTGGCTTAGGAGAATCATGTTTCCATCAAACTCCATCAACATACCTAAGATTGTGTTAGGTGGGTGGCAAGAAGAATTTAAGAAACGTTCCAGGTAGTTTTGAGCAAAGGCATCAGATCTTCCTATGTGGATAAGGTTGTCTACGTGGAAGTATAGGAATTCTCCGGATCTAGAATTTATGTAGAGACACAGATCACTTGTTGACTCTCTGAATCCTTGAGATTTAATCCAGACTGTAAGAGTCTCATACCAGTTCTTTGGTGATTGGCGGAGACCATACATCAATTTTTTTAGTTTTAAGTATGGAGATTTTCTATTTGAACCTTTGGGAGTTTTGATTATAATGTTTTCATTTAGGGGGGCATGAAGAAACACCCCTTTTACATTGAACTGAGTGAAAGTCATTTTATTCTTCAGGCCATAGATTAATGCAAGTCATAGAGTGCAAAGTTTCCCAGTTGGGGCCCAAGTCTCTTCAAAGTCCATGCCATGGATTTGATCAAAGCCTTGAACACATAGCCTAGCTTTGTACTTGACAGGTTCACCGTGGCAGTTTTCTTTGACCTTAAATACCCATGTTGTATTCAAAATGTTATTTGGTGTGCCATAGTATTCTTTCCAGACTTCTTGAGTATCTATTGAGTTTAATTCTTCTTTGGAAGCTATTTTCCATTTTGGCCATTCAGGGCATTTTTTCACAGCTTTATATGACGGTGGTTTGTAATAGTGATGGAACCCGTACCTCTGAGGTCTTTGAATCTCTGGCCTGGGCCTTAGGTTGGCGCCTGATGTAGTTGTTTCAGGAGAAGGTAACATGGGAAGTTCTGGAGGCGGAGAAGGAGAGGAAGGAGATTCAACATTGTCTTCAAGGTAGGAGTCTGACTCAGAAGAGTCCGGACCCATCTCCCTAATTAGGTATTGTTTTTCCTTTGTAGAGAAGCTGGATTCATTTGAGTCCAGATTGGATTGTGAAAATATTTTGACACCCGGGGATTCAAGAAAAGGGAACTCGGTCAGTTGAGTCTTGAGGGATTTAACGTGTTTGGTTTCAACAACACCACCAAGAGAATTGAGAATGAGGTAAGAGTGAAAGGTGGGATTGAAACCAACTAGAATCCCTTCTAACCCCTTCTCATCAAATTTCCGTCCTTTCTGAACTCAATTTGCAAGTTAGATTACGGAGGAACCTACAGGTTTTAAGTAATTTGCCGGGAGACTCTTACCAAACATGAGTTCCCAAGGAGAAAGGTGTTTACCTTCCCTAGGGATTTGGTTGAGCATGAAGCAGCAGCTTCTTGTTGTAATGTGCCAATAATTTTTGAATAGCCGCGAGGAAGAAAACATAGCACGTGCAGATTCAATTATGGTTTGGTTTGCCCGTTCAGCTTGTTCATTTTGTTGAGAGTGATAAGGTTCTGAAGTCTGTAATTTAATATGTTTGATTTTTGCAAAATCTTTGAGAGTGGATTTTGTTAATTCTGTAACTTTGTCAGAGAATATTTCCAATGGGTAATAGTTTAATCTTTTATATTCTGTCTTGAGTATTCCAATAATGGTTTCAGGAGTCTTGTCTTTAGAAGTCAGTGGGAAGGCTGCTAGGTAGCCCAAGAAGTTGTTGACCAAGGTAAGAATATAGTGATGGCCAGCTTTAGATTGCAGAGTGATTGGGCCGACCAAATCAAGATGTATAGGTTCCAGCGGTTTGGTAGCAGGTGCGGATACCTTGGTGAAAGTTGATCTGGTGATCTTGCTTCTAATGCAACTATTGCATTGGAATTTGTTGAGTTCTTCATTAGGAAATAAGTCTTTTAAAAGGGGTTTCAGCAATGAGATAGATGCATGACCTTACATTTTATCAATATCCATAAGTGAGAGTGTTTCATGCCTTGAAGACTGGTTGGTGAGATTCACCGTATGGTTTTGCCCCGCAGCTCAAGGTTTCTCTACAACAAACAGGCAATCACGGATTAGCCCTTTCAGTACAGGTTGGTCTTCTTGGGTAACCATAAATTTATCTTGATTCTGAGTGAGGCTGAAACCCTTCTTTGCCAGGAGACCAGGACTGATTAAGTTCACAACAATGTTGGGCACATAAACGCAATCTTCTAGAGTGAAGACCAAATCTTTCCATTCTAATCAAACGGTCCCAGTTCCCTGTATTTTGAGATTAGCATCCAACTTTCCTGTCTTGATCTCATCTATTTCCTTGTGGAGATTGATTGATGAGAAGAATTTCAAATCCTTGAAGATATGAACATTTGCTCCAGATTCCAGTATCAGATTAGGGCTACTATCCAAATTAATCCAGAGCGTAAGAAGTGCGTGATAGTTGATCTTGGGATTTCTTTTGATTTTATTCTACCATTCATTTTGTTGTTCAATCCACCAGTCCAGCGCAATTTGAGGGTTTAGATGGAAGCACAAAGATTCAGAGTGGGGTGCATTAGGATTGTGGTAGCCTTCTTTGCATCTGATCTTGGTTTTCTTTTTGTCTTTATTTGTTCTAGTCTTTTTTGTTACAAGAGAGAGATCTGTTGAGGGTTTATTTTTTTTTGTTTGAGCCATTCTTTTTTTGTTGTATTGTATCAGATGATTGAAGACTACATCAACCATCAGGAGTTTTTCCACGTGCATGATTTGCTGTTTGAGGTTCTTGAGAACAGGTGGAAACTTGAAGAGTAAGAGATAGGCCAGGATGTCTTTGGGTAGTTCTATGCCTACATCAGACATTCTGGTGATTGACTTTGGCATTTCAGTGACAAAACCTTCTACAGCATGTTTGTTTAAAACCACATGAAGAAAGTGGTTGAAAACTTGAGCCCTGTTAGCAGTTTCAGAAGAAGCAAATCTTTGCGTGATTTTGGCCCACAGCAGATTAGATGAGGTTATGTTGGTCGCGTAGACAACATTAACCTGGGTAGTGCTATCAAGTTTGGAGAGGATTATTGCTCTGATTTCTCTTTCCTGCTTGGTGGAAATTTGGCCATCATTTTGGGTTATAGCATCTTTGATGTCTTTGAGATCAAATAGCATCAACATCTTGTTGCGCCATATTGAGTAATTCTCTTCATTTAAGGGTGGTATAGCATTGACAGAGGCTTTCAGGGCAACCTGATGAAATTAGTTGGCGGCTCCTGCTGGTTTGTTCCATATTTTTTGGTTAGGTTGTTGGCCTTTGGCTTTTAACCATGATAATTTTGGACTAAATTTTAATATGACACAAAACCAGTAGTGACTGGGGAAAATACAAATAACAATAAGAAATAGAACAGAGATGAAATAGAGAGAGAGATCAGGAAAATAGAACCCTACGTATGAAGCCAACAGTATTGGTAGAGGTTGGTGGTGTAGGATAGATTTCAGGTTTCAGACTTTGGAGTAGACTGGTAGGAAGACTCAGTCATTAGATTTTAGGGAAGACCAAGAATCTAAGGGAGAGGAGTCTTACCAGGCAGAGATAGAGCCTAGATACTTAGGTTGATGAGGTTGTGATTGTAGTAGGCTTGGGTTGAGATAAAGAAGCAGGTAAAGATGGTTTGAGGCCAATGGTTTAAGATAGACAGGCAGATTGTGGAGAAGCACAGGTACAATGAGAAGGAAATGGAGAAAGAATATAGACAACGGAAAGAACAAGAAGAAAAAGAAGAAATGGACAGAAAAAGAATATTGGGAAAAAGAAGATAAGACAAGAACAAAAAAAGGAAATGAGGTGAGAACCAAGGGATAGGGATCTCCGCAGAAAGCATGCTGCGTGATAAAAGACGCAGTGGGCGCAAGTGGAGGTCATGGTAAGAGAAGTGGAGGTTGTGATATCTCAAAACTTTTCCTCCTTGCCTTTCCCTTTGCCCCTTGGCTCCTGTGGTTCTGAATTTTTACAGTAAAATAATGGTGAGAAACTGAATGAGGAAGACAGTATGATCTGAAAAAGGGACCATATTTTATGTTCATCATTCATTTCTCAAAATTCTGCAACACCGTCTAAGGAAAAAAAAATGAAAATGAAGAAATAAAGAAAGAAAAAGAAGCAGGAAGAAATATTTGTATAACAACAGGAACACAGTTGCTAGGGACAGACAGGTACTCATTAGAACCAGGTGCGCAAAAAAGTGAGAGGACTGTGAGTTAAGAGAGAACCTTGTTCTGAAAGATGGGAGGACTGTGTTGATCAGTTGAGAAAAATGCTGCAGAGAAATTAGTTTGACATTCAGTAATTTTTCTGTTCAATTTTTCTTCAATTCTTTTCCCTATTTCTTTGTTTATTTCTTCTTCTAATTCTTCTTTGATTTTAAATTTTATTTCTGCAATACTTTTCATTCATATTTATCTCATCTTACTTAATTTTATTTTTTGGCTTATTTTTATTGAATACAATTGGGAAAGTATGAAACTGACACATTATTTTTCAATAATATTTGAAAACGTTCACATGAACTTTGATGGAAAATTATATGAATGTGAAGTGTTGGAGGAAGGTTTATGTCCATGAATAAATTATTCTATTGAACAGGAGATGAAGGAACTCAAAAGTAAATTTTTCTGTCCTGAAAAACTTGATATTCATATCATTATTCAAGATCAATCATTATCATTTCCCATTAGAATGCAATATAACAAAAAAAAAGGAATATTGATTTTGAATCCAAATCTAATTATCATTAATCCAAGACAAGAAGGTTTCAATATCAGTAAAGAATAATCAACTGTGCCTAAAGTAATACCTCTTATTCAACAAAACCCTTAGGTGCCACACATGTGAGAATTTCTTCCTCATAGAAAGTTTTCAATTTGCATGAAGATTTTCAGTTGTCTACCAAGTCATTATTTCAAAATAAAAAATCAGCTGCCAACATATTTCAGTATTATATTATGAATGATAAATAATTTTCCAATATTCAGGAGTAGAAATCTATACAAAGATCTATCATCTGGTGATTGACACCATTATGAAGCATAAAAGCCATATGATGAGGGCCTTTTACCATGTGATAAGCCAATTCTTCTATGCACTAAGTTCCACTAGCCATTTTAATCCAACCATCACTTGCCTGAATCATGTAATCCATCACTCGCCTGAATCATTAAATAATTAAGAAATGATTGATTGGCAAACTTCCATTACCTGAATTTTTCAAAATAAAAAATTTATCTCACCCTTCATTGTTGTAGTTTTCTCAAATTCTTCAGATGGAGTCAAGGGTTTTTGTTGAAAATTGAGGAAAACAAGAAAGAAAGCTTCAATATTTGGGTAACTTTGAAACCTCTTTGAAAAATCATAATTTCAGCATACATTAATACAGTTTTAGTTGTTTCTTAAATTAATATTGTGTGATTATTAAAAAATTTTTCTTGAAATTTATTATGAATTTTAAATTTTTCATGATGAAATTCAATTTATTCCTCCATTTTTTGTGTTTTTAATTTTTTAATTTTCAATTTTTTTGAAGTTTAGTGTTTTAATTTTTGAACTTTTGAATTTTTGAATCTTTGAATTTTATAATGTCTTAAAGTTTTAATGTTTGAATTTTTTTGAACAAATGAATAAATGAATAAATCAATGAAAAGATAGGGCATATCAGAGTGAAACAAAACTGCCATTTTTTAATGGTGGGTTTCAACCCAAATATTCCATTTCAAACTGACCATTAAAAGTCAAAACAACCCACTCATTTCACATCAGATTTGTCAGAGTTACCTGAAAATAAATGGGGTTTTTCAGATAAAGTATTTAAAGGCTTTCACCCCCTCAACCACACATCATTCCATGTTATAAACCCCTGGTTTCCAACCTCTGACCTCATTGGAATAATTCTACCTCCAAACTCCTCAGAAAATTCTATTCATCACTCTCATCAATTTTCTCTCATCACTTTACTCTCATCACTTTACTCTCATAACTTTTCTCTCATCACTTTGCTCTCAACTCTTCATTGATATCCTCATTGTCTCATCTCTCATCCCCTCTTCACTTCATCACTTTCATCACTTTATTTCTCTCATTGCTTCATCAATCTCATCAACTTATTGCTCTCATCACTTCATCACTCTCATCACTTTATAACTCTTATTGCTTTCTAAATCTCATTGCTTTATTGCTCTCATCCCTTCATCCCTTCATTGCTCTCATCACTTTATCTCTCTCATCACTTCATCTCTCTCATAACTTTATTGCTCTTACAAATTCCTAACTCTCATTGCTTTATTTCTCTCATTGCTTCATTGCTTCATCCCTCCTACTCTTTTCAAATGGCTCCTCAGCAAACATAACCCTGAAATTCCACAAAAAAATCCAATGCACCAAAGCAAATTTCCCCAAGGAAATTTACAACAAAAAATTCTGCACCATCAGCTTCAAAAGGCTCAAGTCAGCTCAATAGAGCGGATCACATCATCCTGGTAAACTGGCTCAAAATTCCCTCCAACTATGATGCTTGCTTTGGATCCAAAAATGAAACAAAAGTTGGTCAACCTCCATCCTCTAAGGTTAATTTTTATCTCCTGATAGCCCATGAACTCAAGAATAAAACAAAAGGTAGGCTAGATATTTCATCCAAATAGATGAGGTAGTGATTCAAGAGCTATCAAGCCAAGTACAAAAAGGCCCACTCAATGTCAATCTCCACCAGCTTTGGTATCACCAAATCTAATAAAGCCAAGGGAATCAACTTGGTGGTTGATAAGCTGGAATCCATTTGTTATTTTTATATTCAAATGGATGAAATCTTTGGAAAGAAGGCAAAAATAACCCCCATAGCTTATTTTTATGCCCAAAAATACAATTTTATGGATTCTGAGGACTTGGCTGTAGATTCTCATCCAAGAAACCATGACCCTGATGAAACCTTGGAGGGGCCCCAATCTGATGTGGAGGAGGATATTCCAGCTCAACCACCTCCAATCATGTCCAAATTGGCATTGATCAAACCTACAAACCCTTCCTTGGACCCCTTGCTTACTTCTTTGGATTTCTCTCTTCCTGGGGTGGAAGAACTCAACAACTTTGCCCATGAGGAGCAAGTTATTCGACCATTTCCATTACAATCAACATCTGTTCAAGTAAGGAAGCAATTACTTTTCTTTTCTGTCTGGTTAATATTGACTGATTTATATGGTGAAAAAACAGGCTCATACTTTTCTGAATAGCCAAACACTCAAGCCAATGGGGCCTACAACATTACCTTCAAATGAGAGTGACAATGTTCCTACAAAAAACTCCTCTGCAAAGGGAAAGCAAAAGGCCTCCAATTCTATCAACATCAACCCCAATAGCTGTCAAAAGAGGAGAAACACTTCCAATTTTTCTGGCTTCAAAGAGATCATGGAGAAGCAAGATTCAAGCAAGTGCATTGATAGAATCTCCTTGCTTTTGAAATCAAGCTCATTGATATTGCCCTACAAAAAAAAGAAAATTAAAAATTGAAATAGAAAAAGTTGAATTTGAAAAGCAATGGTTGTATTTTCAACTGGCTATTGATTGCCAAAAGCAGAAAGCCAAGAGTTTGGCTCATAAACAATATTTAGATGCCAAGTGGAAATTGAAAGAGGCTGAGTGGGAGTTTCAAAAAGAGGAAAAGGAGAAGAATTGAAAGGAAGAGCAACTGGGAAAGGAGATCAAACTAAAATCAATGGAAAAAATATAGGTTATGAGTAGCAGTAGATCAGTGGAAGAAATACAGAAAATTTCTCAATTGCTTGGCTTGTAATTATCTTTACTTTGATTAAAATTGAAAAAAAAACTATTTTCAAATACAACAGTTTTTGAGACTATTTTTAACCCCACTTTAGCGCATTATTTTTCTCACGCATCCAACCCTTTATTTTGTGCATTTTGACGTTGGCACGCGGTGGCGCCCCTGTGGTATTTCACACAAAAATACTTGATTTCACACAACTTTCAAGAATTTTTTTTTTGGAATTCTGATTGCGCAGCCCCATAGCAGGGGCTCTTGAACCCCTCAAAAAAATCTTTGGTAATTTTGGAGTCATTAGAACCCCTTCAAAAATTCAATCAAAAAATGAAAAAAATTGGTAAAAACAAATTTTTTCATGGGTTTTTGGATCATCATTTTGGCTATTTTAATTGTTTTGTTTTTCTAACTTCAGTTTCCATATATTTGAACTCACATTCATAGAGTCTTCAAATATTTTTTTCATATTTTTTGGATGTATCCTTTCACCTTCAAAAATTCCTTCAAAAAACACAAAAAATCAAAAAAATCAAATTTCTCTTTGGACATTTGAATCCTTTTATTTTCCTTTCTATTTCATTTTTTTGGGGAATTCAAGGTATTAAAAGTTAAACAAACATTCAAAGAGCATTCAAATTTCTTTTTTATATTTTTTGGATGTATTATTTTACCTTAAAAAATTCCTTCAAAAAAGCAAAGAAATCAAAAAATTCAATTTTCTCATTTGACCTTTGCATCCTTATGTTTGCCATTTTGACTTGCTTTTTTTTGGTGTTTCAAGCTTTAATAATTGTAAGAGAACTATTAAAGAGCTTTTTAATTTTTTTTTCAGGATTTTTGGATGTCATTTTAAACTTTAAAAATTCCATCAAAAAACCAAAAAAAAATGAAAAATTCACTCTTCTTTGAGCCCTTCACATGCATATATTTAATATGACTGAAAATTTTTTCCTGGGACCACCAAACATCTTGGAGCGCCCCAATTATCTTATAAACCACCCCCTTGACCTGTTCCACCCTCCCATCAACCCCCACCACACCATCACACTACCATACTATACCACACCACACCACACCACACCACACCACACCACACACACACCACACCACACCACACCACACCACACCACACCACACCACACCACACCACACCACACCACACCACACCACACCAAACCAAACCACACCACACCACACAACACCAAACCACACCACACCACCAACCACTCATCAAAACAACTTAACACTCCAGATACTTCCAAACAAGAACATCTCTTTTTCCAATGGTTCAAGAAAACATCCACCCACTTTTCAGAACTGTTTCAACTGTTTCACCAGGCCAATCCTCAATTATCTCATCTAATAAAACTAGTGATTCAAATCATCTTTGTACTTATTCATCTACTCAAACTCTTGATTCCACTCCTCTTTCCCCTCCTCCTGAGCTATCATATAATCAAAAGGAGGAGCTGGTTGAGGCTATCTAATCATGGAAAAAGTCCCATGGATATGCCATATCTACCAGAGTATCAAATTGCAAGAATCAGGCCTACACTTACCAATGTGAAAAATCTGGGGAATATAAACCCAGCAAAGATAACTTCAAATTAAAAAAATCAAGAAATACCAATTGTCCTTTCAGGTTATCAGGGAATTTTTCAAAAAGATTGGGTGTTTGGGTGGTGAAGGTTATATGTCCAGAGCACAACCATCCACCTTCCATTGATCCTTCCACTCATCCCAACCACAGAAGAATCAAAGGAGAGAAAAAGGAGGTGGTTGAAAATTTATCCAAAGCAGGAGTTCCCCCTTTAAAAATTCTAAACTCTCTTATACAAAACTCATCATCACCTATCCGTAAAAATCTCCTGAAAATTTACACCAAAAGATCCCAGATACAAAAAAAATGCCCTTGATGGCAAAACTCCTGTGGAAGCACTCATACTGGAAATCAGGAATTCTTCTTTTTACTACAAAATGAACAATGTGGATGGTCAAATAACTTCATTATTTATTTCACACCCTGATTCCATGAAACTTCTCAACCTTTTCCCTACTCTCATTATGATGGAATGTACATAAAAAACCAACAAATTTGGAATGCCCCTTCTTCATATTCTTGGGATAAACAATTCTTCTAGAAGCTTCTCATTTCCATTCTGTTTCTTATCTCAAGAGAAAAAACAGACCTATGATTGGGCCCTGACTCAACTTCAGGAAATATTTGAAGATAAAGAACCTAGTGTGATTGTGACAGACAAGAAACAGGCACTTATTAGCCCAATTGAATCAGTTTTCCCTTCCTCTCATCATCTTCTCTGTGTCTGGAAAATTTTCAAGAATATTCAAACTCATTGCAGGAAGTGCTTCAAATCTGAATATGAATGGAAGCTATTCCAGAAGCAATGGAATCATTTGGTTCATTCAAAATTTGAATCAAGCTATCACAAAAAATTCACAAAACTTTCTCTGGTATGGAATCCTCCCCCTTCTGACTACCTTCTTGAAAACTGGATTCCTCTAAAAATAAAATTTGTCTCCTATTTGGAAAACAAATACTTTCACTTTGGAAACACAAGTACATCAAGTATAGAAGTTTCTCACTCCTACATTAAAATATTCATCAATTCTTCTATTGGCTCTTTATATGATGTAGTTCAAAAAATTTACAGTTCCATCACCATTCAAACCCATGAGAGAGCCATTGAAGCCTCTCAGCAAGAAATGAAGCATCTCATTGGTTTGCCTCACTGTGGGTATCATCTTTCTGGAAAGATCAGCCACTTTTTCCTAAAAATCATTCATTCATCTCATCAAGTTCCTGATTCTTCCAAAAATTTCAACAGCTGTGATTACTCTTCCTACATGGGTATACCATGTGTTCACAAAGTCAAATTGGACATCAGAAAGGGTGAAATCTTCCAAATTGATGATTTTCATCCTCAATGGCAAGTCAAAGCTCCTATCTCAGTAAGTTTCTCTCTCTCTCTCCCCTTTTTTTTTATTCCAGCTTAAATGAATAATGTCCCAATTGATTTTGATTTTTCTTTCTCCATTTAACTGCAAACCCTGAATCAAATGAAGATTCAGAAAAAATTGAAGTTCCAACAAAAGAAATTAATGAAAACCTATACTTCACTAAACTTTTTGAAGCGTTAAGCAAGTTGCCACCTGGAGAATAGCTATATTATCTGGGTGAAAGCATGAAGCTGTACAGTGGAAGATATCAACTTAAACTGATTGAAGAGCCAAATTCCACTCAAAGATCCAAAGTAGGAGGAAGACCCAAAGGAGCAGCCAATAATTTCAAGAATATCTCTCAGTCCTCAAGCAAAAGAGATCAATCTGGTTTTGAATATTTAGAAAAACCCAAGAGGAGAGGAAGGCCAAAGAAGAAATTCAAAGCAGATTTGAAGGTCAGTCAGCAATTTTTTGGACAAAAAAATATATCAAAATTCATAATTAATTTTTTTTCTTATTTTTTAAGGTTTCAAGAAGGTTCAGGGCCATCCAAGGGAAGGGAAAGGGGAAAAATAAGGGGGAATCAGAGGAAGAGGTAATTTTATAACTATACTTATTTTTTCTGCAATGGGGTTTTTTTTCATGATTCCTTCTCATTTTTTTAACATAGAGTGAATTTTTGACTGAAGAGGAATATTCAGAAGATGAAGAGGTGCCAAATTTGGATGAAGGGGAATATTCAACAGATGAAGAGCTGCCAGATGTGGATTTAATTTGTAAGAAGAATAAGGGTGTTGCCACTGTGAATATTTCACACGTAGAGTACCACCTGGACCGCACTTCACTGTGGTCCTGTCATCTGTTCTTCTAAGATGATGAATTGGACAGATGACCACTCTAATCCCTCTTCCCTGATGTCCACTTGCCTCCAATCCAAACACATTTCTTTGTCTCAACCCTCCAGCAAAACAACAATGGCCAGATGATCTGAACACCTCTGGTATGATGAGTTGGTTTGATATCAAGTCAACTCCTGCTGACAAGTCCAATCACTCCAACACAGGCTCGCGTCCCATCCTATCTCAAGCTCAATGAATTCAATAATCACCTTCTTCATCCTATCATTCCTCAATAGTATGCTCTTCTCCTTTCTTACATTCTCTCCAAAATAAGTTCTGAGTGAAACCTTGTGCTATCCAGTTGCCTCAGTCTCCATTTCTCCTCTTCAATGCTCTACCATAACTCAACAAGATTTGTAAGTCTCAAGCCTTCAACTCCTATGTTGGTTATACTCTCATCTACCACCTTCTATTCATTTCCTTCCTTCTTGCGCTTGATCTCATACCCATGATTGTCTGATAACCTTGGATGAAATAAAAACACCAGTGGTCCTGGTTTCTAGCTCAAATTATTACATGGTTAAAAGCCAAAGCTTCACCAGTTATTACAGAAAAATGGCTTAAACAACACCAGGACCAGCAGGCAAATCATCCAAGGCTCTAGCTCTCAAAGGAATCTACAAATCAATCCCTCTTCTCAATGAAGATAACTACTCAATTTGGCAATCCAAATTTCAAAACTTATTCCAATTGCGCAAGATACTATCTGTCATGAACTCAGAGGATGAAACAGTAGAACTAAAGAAGGACCTCAACCAAGAGATCATGGCATACCTACTCTCAAGATTAGAGGCCGCCACACACTCCAACATTATCACATCTGAGAATGAAAACAGTGCTTGTGGCATCTGGATTGCAGCCAAAACACACTTTGTGTCATCCCAATGTGCTAATCAAGCTTGAGTGTTCAATAACTTTCTATACCTCTTGTTCAATGAAAAGCAGATCAAAAAATTTGTAACCTCCATTTGAATTCATCTGAACAAACTCTCAGAGGTAGGAATAGAGCTGCCTTCTGACATCTTAGCTTATCTAGTCTTGTTCAAGTTTCCCACATTGCTAAAATTGATGCAGTCCCAAATAATGCATGGGAGCAAAACCATCACTGTTGATTATGTCCTAAACCATCTTATCCAACAAAAAAACAAACTTTGAGCCACCAAAGAAGAATCAAAGAGCAAACTTAGTTTAGTCAACATCTCTTACCCTTGATGCACTAACAGAGTACATAATGAAAGAGTAAAGAACCACAAATGGGAACAGTTCTGGTCAGAATTTCCTCATCTCAGACCAACCAACCAAAAATGGAAAAAAATGGGAAATAAAGATGACAAATTTGCCAACTTCTTCTCCTTCTTCTGCGGAGTCAACAATTTCAACACTCTGAAAAGATCCTCCTTCATCCTTGACTTGGGGTGCTTGGTTCATCTCCTTAACTCAAAGAGACACTTCATCCAACTGGAGACACTCAATGGTTTGGAACTCATAAAAACCGGCAAACCTGGTGCTGGACTGAGGATTATGCATAGAGGAACAGCACTCATCAGATTTGGAAAAATCAATCTCAAACTGGCCAATGACTACTACGTACCTGAAGCCACGCTGAAACTTCTCTCATTTGTGAAATTCCTTCTGGATGACTGTCAAATCTCCATAGAAAGTGCCTCACAACCTCTTCAATTCACAGTAAAAAGACACCAGAAATCACTGTTACAAGGTCTGATACTAAACAACTTGTTGGTTTTAGAAACCCCTCAAAAGGAGACAATGTATCTGATGAATCTAGACAAGGTAGAAACTCTGCATCGCAAATTAGGCCATGCCAGCTTGGGACAAATCAAAAAATACCTTGGAGAACTAATCAAAATCAAAGTAAAAGATAAATTCTCCTGCCCCAGTTGTGATCTCAGCAAGATCACCAAATCCCCCTTCACCCAACAAGCCACCACTGCCTCCAAAGTGTTTGAGTGAATCCATGTTGATCTCATGGGACCTATTTCTCCCACTTCAAAGGGCCACCATTGGTTCTCTCTCACCTTGGTCAACAACTAATCCTCCTACCTTGCTGTATTCCCTTTACGTGCCAAGAGTGATGCCTCCAAAGTGATCAAGTTCATCATTAATGAAAAAAATCATAAGCAAGGCTACTATCCAAACAAATTCTGTTGCAAAGGAGGAGGAGAGTTCATCAATCAAGCCTTGATCAACTTCCTTGAGGAAAATGGCATAAGAAGGATTTGCTCTGAGCCCTATAACCCTGAACATAATGGACCCTCTGAAAGAGCAAACAGAACCATAGCGGAGTCTGTGCAAGCGACTCACTCAACCTCCAAATTACCTCTGAACTTATGGCATTAAACCATAAAAGGGTGTTCCGTAGCACTTAATTGAATCCCTAGGAATAATGTTGAGCTATCCCCTTTGGAGATGATGCATGGATCCAGTCTACCTAACACCTATCTTTAACCGCTGGGAACTCCTGTAGTCTACCTGAACCTGAAAGCAAAACTCACCCTCCAGAAGTTTTACAAAAAGGGGATTCCTGGAAAAATCATTGGGCTCATACCTTGACTATTATTTTATAAGATCATAAACAACTCCAGAGAGATCATTCAGTCCAAAAATTTGAAAATTTGCAAAAACAAGGGTACTAATGTGAACCCAAACTTTGAAAAACTTGACTCCCTCAACAAATTACTGCACCCACATCCAACTCCAGAGGGTCAAATCCTCAGATCAAACACCGGGGAATCAGATCATGAACCAGAACCCAATCAAACCAATATTCCCGTGAAAACAGAAGAAATATTGGACACTTCAGAGCTATCCAATGAGGAAAATGACAAAGAAGAAATCAATCAAACACTGACCAATCCAAATAAAAATCAAGCACTAGGAGACAGAAACACTCTCCAAAATCCCAAACAATACGGATTTGTTGCAACATCTGTGCCCAGAACCATAGAGGAAGCCCTTAGTTTGCCACAATGGGCAAAAGATGTGAAGACAGAGCATGACACATGCAAAGATCTACAAGTCTGGGAAGATTACTTTGGAGCCAAACCAACCAATGTACTTGAAATTGTCCACATATTCAAACTCAAAGATAATGCTCACGGTGAACCTCCTACCTGCAAGACACAAATTTGTGTGAAAGAATTTAATCAGAAATTTGGCATAGACTACTTTGAGACCTAGGCACCAACTGGCAAGACCACTTCTCAGAAAGGTCTCCTCTTATTTGCTCTTGACAAGAATCTTCCAATGCTCCAAATGGATTTCAAGGATGCCTTCTTACATGCTGAAATAGAAGAGGAAGTGTATATTTGAATACCCAAAGGAAGCACCAGAAAATCTCCCATCCTGAAACTAAAAAAGTTGTTGTATGGTCTCAAGCAGGCGCCCAGAAACTGGTACAGAACACTCAGCAAATGGATCAAATCTCTGGGATATTTACCTTCAGAATCTGATCCCTGCCTCTCCAACCACACTAGCATGAATTCATCCCTGTTCTTCCATGTGGATGACCTATTGGTAGTTGGCAATACAAAAGATTTTGAAGATCAATTCCTAAAGAAATTCCCAAATTCAACCAGTCACAAACCAAACACTATTCTGGGAATGAAAGTGGATTGGGATCAAGATTTGATCTCTCTGTCACTAACTCTACATATCGAGCAAGGTCTGGAAGAACTCAAAATGATCAATAGAAAGCCCATATCAACTCCACGCACCCCAGGATTAAATCTTCTCCCAGCATCCAAATTGGAACACACCTTGTTCTTAGCCTTGAAAATCAACTATCAATCACATGTTGGTAGGCTCAAATTCATTGCCGGAATATCCAGACCCAATATTTCATTTGCCGTTTCTAGCCTTGCTTGTTACTCAGAAAAACCCGGGATCAATCATTGGAACAAAGTTGTTCAAACGTGGGGATACCTAAACGCAACAAAGCAGTTAAAACTGGGAATATCAAAAAAGAAAAACTGTCCCAACTTCATCTGCTACAGCAATGCCACTTGGGGTGATGATCCTTCCACCCATAAATACCAATTGGGCATTCTGTGCTCCCTATACGGTGCCCCCCTATTCTGGACCAGTCAAAAACAAAGAAACATCATGTATTTTTCTACCAAAGCAGAGTGCAATGCTTTAAACAATGGAAAACTCAAGTTTCGCTGGATCAAGCATCTGATCAGCAAGATCTGGAGAATATACTCTGACCACATTTGAACTAACATTTACCTCATCAACAATAAAGGATTGGAAGATAAAGTGATCAAATTTGGCAAGAACTCAAAGACCAAATTCATCAACTTGAAAACTAAAGGAATCAGGGAGGATATCAAAAAGGGGTTAATCAAGCTACAATTAATAACATCAGACTTGATGGTAGCAGAAGAACTCACCAAGGAAGCAACCAAACACTCACCAGAACACCTGGTCCAGCATGTCATGACTTGACCTGATTTCCAACCAAGGGGAGGTGTAAGAAGAATAAGGGTGTTGCCACTGTGAATACTTCACACGTAGAGTACCACCTGGACTGCACTTCACTGTGGTCTTGTCATCTGTTCTTCTTGGATGATGAATTGGACAGATGACCACTCTAATCCCTCTCCCCTGATGTCCACTTGTCTCCAATCCAAACACATTTCTTTGTCTCAACCCTCCAGAAAAACATCAATGGCCAGATGATCTGAACACCTCTGGTATGATGAGTTGGTTTGATATCAAGCCAACTTGTGCTTACAAGTCCAATCACTCCAACACAGACTTGCTTCCCATCCTCTCTCAAGCTCAATGAATTCAATAATCACCTTCTTCATCCTATCAGTCCTCAATAGTGTGCTCTTCTCCTTTCTTATATTCTCTCCAAAACTAGTTCTGAGTGAAACCTTGTGCTATCCAGTCGCCTCAGTCTCCATGTCTCCTCTTCAATGCTCTACCATAACTCAACAAGATTCCTAAGTCTCAAGCCTTCAACGCCTATGTTGGTTATACTCTCATCTACCACCTTCTATTCATTTCCTTCCTTCTTGAGCTTGATCTCATACCCATGATTGTCTGATAACCTTGGATGAAATAAAAACACCAGCGGTCCTGTTTTCTAGCTCAAATTCTTACACAATTAAGATGGTGAGCTTTCAGTTTCTTTTATTTTTTGGCTAATTTGTTGGATATTATTTTTCATCAATTTTTTCATTCAAACCTTTATCAGAGGTCTGGAACCATTGTAAATAAGCAATTTGCTTCTCCTGAATACAATCCTGGGGCAAGAATCAAGAGAATAAAGAAATCAAATGAAGATGGTGATGCTCCTTGCCATCCTCCTTGGGAGAAGGTATCAACAGCCCCAAAAATCAGTGAGAAAGTGAGTACATTTGGTATCTTCTGATTTTTTAATTTTTTCTAATTTATTTTGGTTTTTTCCTCTAGGTTTCCGGCACATTATCTTATTCTTCTTCTGGAATATTTGACCAAGTATCAATTGAAGAAGTGAGTATTGTCTTTAGTCCATATTTTCTGTTATAAAATATTCTGGTTTTTGGTTTTAGTTCCAAAACAAAGATTCCATTTCTTCAAAAAAAGCCATTCCACATATCTCTCATGTTCAAAATTTCATAGGGGATGGGAACTGTGGATTTAGCGCAGCAGCCATTTGCTTGGGGAGGATCTCAGAATACTGGATTGAAGTCAGGAAAGAAATGGTGAAAGAGCTTGCTTCAAACCCAATCTTCAAGGACACAAGATTACTGCATGATATCTGGGGTGAAACTTTCCAAGAAGCAAGAAGGCAACTGAACCACCTTTATGGCCGCGCTCCCATAAATATGTTGATTTATATTCCCATGCCATGGTTTCCTTCTTGCTGAAACATATAAGTGTCCAGTGGTTCTGTTTTATTATTTAATGCCTTGCAATTACCTTCCTCTGAATTCCCCTCCCACTCCAAATTCCAAAACTTCTACTATTTGCTTCATTCTTTTAGTTGAATCCAAACATATAGTCTCATTCAAGTTCAAGTCTGATCATTGGCCACCTCCCAGGTTAGATCCACTTTGGAAAATCTTTGTTGCAAAGGATTCCAAATCTTGGAAAACCATTGTTCAGAGAAACTTGGATCTTGTTAATGAGGTTTTTTTACTTCCACACAAATCAAGTAGAAAAATAAAACCAATCATAGTTGAACAAATTTTAATATTTGTATCCATATTTGTTCTTTATTTTTAATTTTTTTAATGAAGCTTGTAAGGTGTATGCAAGAATGCAGATGATCTTCAAAAAGTATTAAGAAAATTTTTTGTTTTTTTAATATAAAAAATTCTGAAAGCTTGAATAACCCAAAAAAAATTATGTACAGCAACAAAAGGATTCAAAAATCCAGTGAGAAAAGTGAATTTATTGAATTTTTTGGTTTCTTGATGGAATTCTTAAAGGTCAATAATGAAATCCAAAAACTCTGAGAAAAATTTCAAAAATGTCTTGAATAGTTTTTTTAAAATTCTCAAAGCTTGAAACACCAAAAAAAAAATAATTCAAAATGGCAAACATAAGGATCCAAAAGTCAAATGAGAAAATTGAATTTTTTGAATTTTTTGCTTTTTTGAAGGACTTTTTTAAGTTAAAATAATACATCCAAAAAATCTGGAAAATATTTTTGAATTCTCTTCAAATGTTTTTCTAACTTTAAGGTAGCTTGAATCACCCCAAAAAATGAAATAAAAAGGGGAAAAAAAGGATTCAAATGTCCAAAGAGAAATTTGATTTTTTTGATTTTTTGTGTTTTTTGAAGGAATTTCTTAAGGTGAAAGGATACATCCAAAAAAATATGAAAAAAAAATTAACAATAAATGAATGTTGTTCAAATGTTTTGAAATCTCAAATAACCAAAAAAACCAACTAAAATAGCCAATATGATTATCCAAAAACCTATGCAAAAATTTGTTTTTATGGAATTTTTTCATTTTTTGATTGCATTTTTGAAGGGGTTCTGATGGCTCCAAAATTACCAAAGATTTCGTTTAGGGGTTCAAGAAACCCTGCTACGACGCTGCGCAGTCAGAATTAAAAAAAATTCATTCTTGAAAGTTGCATGAAATCAAGTATTTTTGCATGAAATACTGGAGGGGCGCAACCGCCCCCAACATCAAAATGCGTGAAATAAAGGGTTGGATGTGTGAAAAAAATGATGCCCTATATATATTTGGCTTTTTTTTATTTTTTATTTATTTAAATTCAAATTGAAAAATATGGTGGCTGAAGATTTAAAGCTCCCCCAGAATTGGGTAATAAGGTTGTAGTGGTTCTCCCCCCCTTTTTTTACTTCTTATTTTTTTTTTTAAAAAAAAAAAATTGTTTCTCTTTTTTCCTTTTTTCCTTTTTTCCTTTTCTTCATTTTCTTCCTTTTTTTCCTTTTTTTTCCTTTTTTTCCTTTTTTTCCTTTTTTTCCTTTTTTTCCTTTTTTTCCCTTTTTTCCCTTTTTTCCCTTTTTTTCCTTCTTCCTTTTTTTATTTGAATTAAAACTAAAAAGATATTTGGCTTTGGGTTTGAGCCTCAACCAGACTCAGGTGAGGTGGTAGCAATTCCCCCCTCTCATTTTGTTCTTGTTTTTTCTATTTTTGATTTTTTTTGACTTTTTTGAGATTTCAAGATCAGAGAGGGAAAGGAAGAATGGTGAAGATCTGAAGGAAAGAAAAATTAAAATCAAAAAATGCTGAGAAGCTGAATTCAATTCAAGATTTAGATTAAAGAAATGCTGAAGATCTGAAGGAAAGGCAGGATTCAGCTGAAAAACATGCTGAAGATCTGAAGGAAAGACAAAGTTTAGATCAAACAAATTCTGAAGGTCTGAGGGAAAGACAAGATCTATATCCAAAAAATCCTGAATACATGAAGGTAAGGCAAGGTTTTAGGCCAACAGAATATCTGTAAAAAAAAATAAAAGAAAAATTGATAAGGAAGGAAATTCAAGCCCAAAGGCCTGGATATTTAGCTCAAAATATAAATATGATATTTTAAAATCTTAATCAGAAAAAAGGAAATCTGGACTTGAGAGATAAATCTGGGATTTCCCATTCTCCTGAAAAGAACCTGCAGGCTTACTTAAATCACTCCATGTAACCAGTCAATTCAAATTCAGGTTCTTCTATGGCAGTTCAATTGTATTTAAATTCTTCTACAAAATGTCAATCATCTCCAAAGCCTTCTATGCCAGTTCAATTTTCTTCAAATTCATATATTTATATGATTGCAAATATTATTAGATTTATTGCTTAGCTTCCAAGTGTTTTTTAAAAATATATGGAATCTGTCTATCATCCCCCAAACAATTCTAGTTGTTGTTACTATTTTGTGGCTCATCAGATTTGGGGAACCTTTTCAGATTTCAGAAATAAATGCATGTTTTGATTGGAAAGAATCAAGGAATTTTGTCAAGTTCTTTGGACTAAATTTGGTGATCCCTTGGCTTTTGATCAAGTTCTAGAAAGAATTAATTCTTATTTTTTGGAGGTTGCCACAAATAATTGGATGAGCTTTCCACAAAGAATTTGATGAGGTCACATTGGATTAATTTTATTCCAAATTTTTATTTATTCTCAATATTCTGGATCTCCAAGACACAATCATCAACATTTTTCCCATTTGATTGTCCCTAAAATTCAAATCCCCCTGTTTTTATTGCTTTTGTAGATGAATGAAATTTCATAGATTTTAAAATGACTGAAGAGCGATTTTCCCTGAAGAATGATGTTACAATGCCACTTGATGATAAACTTTGGAAAAGATATAGGTCCAGGAGGAGTGTTAAAAAAAATTTAACAAAAATATTAGCAGTGTTGAAATCTGTGGAAAAAAACACATCCCAATTCAAGCATGGAGTTGTTGAATTGGATTGAAATTCTTTGGTGTTCCTACATTTTTACTTGATAGATTTATGGTTAGAATATTCCATAATATTTAAATCCCCCTCATGAAATAGATTAATTTAGAATTTTTCTATTTTTATTTTTTATTTTTTCTGAAAAGGTATTTGAATTACATTATAAATATTGTTTTTTCCTCAAAGAAATCTGTTTTTCATTATATTTACAATTATTTATGTACTGGCTGTTATTGCTTTTTTTATATTTAAATAAGTTTGAATTCCCAGCATCAAAAAGGTATATGTAGCATTTTTGTATGTTTTTTGTTCCATTTTTGGTTCAAATTTATTTATTTTCCTCCCAAAATATTCCACTTCGTGTAAAAAAAGTGGATTTTTATCATTTTTTTATTTTTCTTACATTGGATGATTTTTTTTCAAATCTGACCTCAGATTTGAACTCCTTGCAAAGAATAATATTTATTCAATTTTTGAATATTACTTTAACTCAATTTCTGTCCATATTTGGAATCTCCAAACAACTCTACCCAAGAAAGACCCAACAGGGGGTCTTGAGGCCTTATATTAGCCCACCAACGCCTCAATTAATGTTGAAAGGCCTTTGGGAGCCCAACACGCCCTCACAAGTAATGTTCTCCCAACCCAGGTACTCCTTTAAACCTGAAAAATTGGTTCCAAAACTTAAATGTCTAAATTAAGGCCTTTTTTTGTATTTCCATGTCTTTCTAAGGTTTAGAAGCATTCATGGGATGGGGAAGCATTCCAGTTGGCATGAATTTAACAATTTCTTTGCTATAATCATGCCAATTTTTGAAATTGACATGATTTCAGTGAATTTTTTGAATTGCTTGAGCATGAGCCATATTTGTATATTTGAGGTTTTCAAAATACTAACAAATATTTTTTTAAATGGATTTTATTCTATTTTTTAATTGTTTCAATTATGCAAAGCACTTTATTTACAATCCAAGTATTTGAACAATTTTTACCATTTCCTCCAGAGTTCCACCTACCAATCTCAACAAATGCAACAGCTTAGGATACCTTTTTCTTTTTCTTCAGATACAATTTGATCCTTCTCCTTCTTCTCTTGATCCATCTCATTCTTCTCTTTTTTTAAATCCATCTCATTCTTTCTCAAATTTAAATGGCCATACAGCTTTAGTCCTTCATTTCATTTTTCACTTCTCTGCCTTTCCCTATCAATTTCTAGTTGAAGTGCCCATTTTAAATTTTAAAACTGAATCTTTTCATTTTCCACATCAAGACTTATTTTTTCTTCTGGTATTTAAATGGGTTGAAATGAATATTGGTGAATTATTATGCACAAATTTACCAAAATTGGTGGAAATATTTTATTTCCTCACCCAAGTCTTGCTTCTCAATGATACCTTCAAAACCTCAAAACCTGGAGTTATTCCTCTTCCTTTGATGGTGTTTTTGGTTGATTTTATTTGATTTTACTTTCTTTCTACTTTCCTTTACTTGGAGAAACTTAAGCTTAAAATCATCACTGGCATCCATTGGCTTAAGATTTTGGTTTGGTAAAAAAGGGTTGGGCTGATTACAGGACCTCAGAGATTATTCACTAAAAATTTAATATAAAAAAATGCTTAGAGTTGATAGTGACATAAATATTTCTGTTTGTGGAGGAGTTGATTCATCAGAATCACCCTCCTCAAGGTTCAGATTATTTTTAATTAATAATTACAAGCTTCAAAGAAAAAAATCCAAAGAGTAAATTTTCTTCATCCCAAAATGAATTCAAATGTCTCATTGATGTTAATTTTGACTGCATTTGACCTGTTTCTTTTTGAATATATTCCTTGGCTCAAGATTCTGTCCACTCAAAGGGTTCATTAACAAATTATTCATTATTAACCCCATTTCTTGGCTGAGTATTGGCCACCATTTACTTAAAATCAATGTATTCAGATCTTTTTGAATCAAAATAAGCAAACATAGTTTTTGTGGCTTTCTTTTCAGATATTTCATCAAATTTAAAACAAAAAGAAAAGACTGATTCCATTTTATCAACCTAAAATTTTATCCCTTTGTCTTTATCAGCATCAGTCAGACCAAATACCATTGAGATTGAAATAGAGTTGCATTTTTGATGATTTTCTTGATAGCTCTTGAATTCATCCTCCTCTTTGTTCCTTTTTTTTTTATGAAATATCAAGCCTAACTTTTGTTTTCTGCTTGAGATAATTGGCCATCAGGAGACAACCATTGAATTTAAGATGTGGAGCTTGGCCAACCAAAGTTTCATTTTCAGACCCAAGTAAAGCATCATAGTTGGCCAAAGCTTTGATACAGTTTAAAAGGATTAGATGATCTGCTTTTTTTACTTGACTAGAACATTTTGAAGATGATGGGGGAAGAGGGTTGACTTTTTTTGAATGGTTGGCTGTTGATTTCCTTGGAGATTTTTGCTCTTGATATTTTCAAGGAGATGTTTACTGAGGGGTAATTTGAAAAGATTAAAAACAATCAAACGATGATTTTGATGAATTTTTGGGTCAGATGAGGTTGAAATTGGAAATTATCAAGCAAAAAAAAGATAAATTTATATATTAATGAGGTAAGAAGTAGGAAGTAGCAAGGTCAAGGCAGAGAGAAAATGGATGGTATATCCAGTGAGGTTGCATAATGAAGGAATTTGGAAGAAAGAAATGTAAAATGTGGTCTGACACATGTCAGATGTTGCAAGTACATTTGTAGAGTTTATTTCAAAACAAACCACTTATTTTCCAGTAACTGTGAAACATCTTTGGTGAAATAAGTGTTTTTTTATTTATGGGCTTTGATAAATTCACAACCCCAGGTTGTGAATGGTGTTTCACGCCCATTCACAACCCATTTCAGTTGCAAAAAAAAACTGTTTACAACTTGCGCAACCCATGGGGGGTTGCAAAAAATTAGTACACAACCCCCTGGGGGTTGCGCATGTTTTGAATGTCAATTTTGGACCATTTGGGGCAAAATAGCCCCAATTGGGCCATTTTTGGTGGGCATTAGGGTAACATAGGCATCTCTGGACCACATTTGAGTTCCATCAACCCAAATTTGAGGATTTGGCATACATTTTTGCACTATTGGACCAAAAAAAGAACTTTGAAACTGTGCTGCCCATTCTGCCTATTGGAAAAGGGTACAAAATCTTTTTCCAAAGCATACACAATACTTTCCCATTGCATAATTTTCCTTTTCTCAAACCAAAAGTGAGGACACTTTTGATTTGAAAAATTGACAGTTGGGTTGAATAATGAAGTGTCTTTTTATCTGTTTGGATTATGGGAACAGTGGAAATTCCAAGCTGCCCTGGTTTCAACATAGCTGTGTTGAAGGAATTAATTGATAGTGGCATTAAAAAATATGTGGCAGAAGCTAGGTATATTGTAAATAATTAATTAGTTGCCCAAATTGAATCCTCATATAGGGTTAAAATTGAGGAAAAATATTCTTCAAAACTTGAATTGACTGTTGGTGGTGTGGAAAATTTAATGTTCCATTTGATTGATTTGATTTAGAGGAAAATAATTTAAATATGGTGTATTTAACTATGTAAATATGTAATTATGAGGTAAGAGAACGCCTTGACCCTCCTCCTGTGAGAGACTTTCCTATTAGGTAAGAAGCTGAATACTTTTGCCAAAAATGGGAATCCATGCATGGCTACACTTTGACAAAATCCAATTCAAAGAGAGAGAAATATGTAGACCTATCATGCAACAGACATGGAATATAATCTGGGAATTTTCTCACCAAATGGCAAGGGGAAACTCACAGGAGGAATGTTGGGTGTAAATTCATTATTGGTCAAATTTGCACAGTAGCAGATTCCACATGGTGCCTCTTCATTATAAATTACCAACATAATCATCAACCATCTTCAAACCCCTCAGTGCATCCTGAACTGAGGAGAATCTATGGTGTTTCCTTAGATCAACTTAAGGAAGGCAAGCAAGATGGGCTCAATGAAATTCAAATTGAAAGGAAATTGAGCAAGATTGATGGTGGTGAATACATTGAAAATAGAACAATCTATAACACTAAGCACAAGTAAAAGGCAGCAGAACTTGATGGTAAAACTGTTATTGATTTGATATTCAAAATGCTCCAAAAAACTCAGTTGGTGTCCAGGTCAAAATTAAGTGGAGAGGATGAATTAGAGGCCCTCTTCCTGGCTCATCCTGAGTCTATGAAACTTTGTAAAAAATTCCATCATATTGCTTTTTTGGATTGTACTTATAAAACAAATGGGTACAACATCCTGCTGTTGCATGTTGTAGTAATGACTTCCAACAGGAAAACTTTTAAAAGGGCTTTTGTTTTCATAACAAAAGAAACGTTTGGGTTCTAAATTTGGGAAGTGAATGCACTAAAGGAGTTGGTTTATGATCCAGAGAGGCTTCCCAAAGTCTTTGTGATGGACTGTGAAAAAGGGCTGATTTGTGCCATTTAACATAGTTTCCCTGAGTCATCCAGACATTTGTGCTCTTTGCGCTTGTCTAAAAATATTCAAGCTAATTTCAAAGTTTGCTTCAGAAATGATGATGAAGGATGGAATAGTTTCATGTCTCTTTTGGAAAAGTATGGGGCCTCTAAAACCAAGGGGGAAGCAGAACTCAGAGTGGGCCAATTTATTGCTTCTTCTGTTCATATCTGCTAGGATTGCTTATGTTGAAGCTTGTATAGATTTTTTCTTGAAAGAAAGTAAGGATGTGCTTGATTAAATCAAAAATAACATTTTCCCTACCAAAGAGATTTTTTTAACTGCATTTAATTGTGTCAACCCTGACTTTGGAAATAAAACAATTTCTTGGTTAGAAGGGGCCCATTCTACTTTGAAACAATTACTTGCAATTTCTTTGGAAAAAATTTTGGATGTGTGGAAACACCTGGATGGAAAAAATTGATGCCCAAATAAAATCAGTGCATGCATTGCTGAACAAGTCTCAAATAATTTAGGAACATTTCTTCCAACATAAATGTTACCTTTGGGATGCAAATTGTCAATTGAGGTGATTCAACTTGTTGGGGAATAATTTGAGAAGTTCAAGCGTGATCATGATGGCAAAGTGTGTACTAATTCATATTCCAAGACAATAGGCTTGTGGTTTTCCAACATATCAGGAAAAATACTAGCATTTAGAGTATCCATTGTGCCTGAGGATTTTCATCTTCAGTGGAGGTTAGACAATAACCCTTCCAGTTCAGTAAGCTGTATTTTTTGAATTGCTTTTTGATGAATGCTTTTTTATTGATGATTCCTATTTGATGATGATTCCTTAATTTTTTTACAAATTTCTGATTTTTTGGCTTTTTGAAAGGTTGAAACTGATCCAGCGCTTGAATCATCTCAATTGTTTGAAAATCTCAGTTAATTTTTATGGGAAAAACTGAAGAATTTAAATTGGAGCTTTTAAAGGCCCCAGTCAAGAATGCAAAAGATTTTTTTTTCTAAGCCAAGGCTTGATCCAAAGGTCTTATGGTCCAGTTTCAATTTGCCCAAATTGAAAGAAACCTTGCATAAAATTTCAAGATTTGAACATGCTGAAAAGGAACTTAAGAGGCAAAGGCAGGTTAGAAGGGCACCAAAAAGACCAAAAATTGTAATTCTTTTATTTTTAGAAGTCTTCATTTTGATTTTTTAATGAACTGGTGGTGATCTGATTTTTATATTCCAATTTCTCAGGTTCAGAATCTGGATTTCAAAGTTCAGAAGAAGAGACTGAAAGTGAATTAGCCACCCTTCATTTGGAATCAGAATCCTCTTCTGAGGAAGAAGACATGAAAGAAAAATAAATCATAAGCTCATCTTTGGTGAGGATTGATTTGATTAATTTGATTTGAATTTTGGCCAAGTGATTTTTGATTGTAGGAACCAAAAGTGAAATGAATCAATAAAATACCTGAGATCTTACATAAGTTCTTGGGTGATGTTTTGGATCCTGTTGGTGATGGTAATTGGGGATTTAGGGTCATTACTAACTCACTTGGGTATTATGAAAACAGATGATTTAAAGTCCAAAGGTAAAGGATCAAACCGTTGAGGAAACATAAAGCATTCTATGCTAAGATACATGGTGGTAGCAAATAGGTAGAGAATATAAAACAAAGACTGGATATTGAATACATCAATCAAAAGATTACCTCTTCAAAATTGCTTTCAAAGTTGGATATAGGTTTAATAATGACAGATACTTATGAAAGGCAAATTTGTTTCATTTCATTGGATTCATGTTGTACTTATACTCCTATTTAAATGGGTGTAAAATAACCATCAGACGCCATCTTCATTTCTTTTGTTAACATTAGCCACTGGATTCAGTTATTAATTGAGGGAGAAATGATCCAATCCCACCAATTTTATCAAAAACCTCTCCTTTGACTTCAAAGAAAGCTTCTGGTTGGTTTTTTCATCTCAAAAATTAACTGCATTTGTATTCCAGTTTATAGACATCATATCATTTCATCATTTTGGTTTTTATTTCATCATTTGGGTTTGGTCTAACATGTCATTCTCATGCTGATCTTTTACTTGTATTAATATAAAGTGTTATAAGATTTTTAACATCATTATGTTGAGTGTTTTCAGTCAAAATCATTATGTTGAGTTTTTTACATGAGATTTTCTTGGCAAGTCAGTTCAACTTGTGTTGGGCTGATCCCATCATAGGGATTATTTTTACTTCCTATGATGGGATCAGCTTAACACAAGTTGAAATTTTTTTTGTTTGGGTGTTTTTAATTAATGTCTGGTCCATTCATGTGGACTTGTATCAAGTCCACCTCAATGTAATAGCCCTATTTTTTTTGGGGGGGGGTTGATTTTTTTTTGCGCTAGTCAAGAAATAAGTTCAACTTGTGTTGGGCTGATCCCATCATAAGAATTATTTTTACTTTTTACAATGGGATCAGCTCAACACAAGTAGAACTTGTTTTTTTTAATATAGGGCTACTTCATTGAGGTGGACTTACATTCCTCTTTTTGGGGTTTGATTGATTGAATTTATGAAATGATAGAATGGAATTATATGAATTAAATTTATTTTGTTTAATTTAATTTATTTGAATTTTGTTTTGATTCAATTTAATTTCTTTTTTAATATACAATATTTTTTTATTCAAACATTATATTGTATTTTATTTTATTTCAGGGCTGTATTGTATGTATATTGTTCCTTTTTATTTTTATTTACCCATTTTTATTTTTTTGGACACAATTTCTTGATTTTTTTTGGACTTTTTAAGGGTTTATTTTGATTTATTCATAGTGCCACAAATTTGAATTCATGGCCCTGGACTTGTGAATTTTTCACAATTTTTTTTTATTTTGGATTTATTTATTGATTTTTTTAATATTTTTTCAATATTTTCTTGATGTTTTTTGTTTCCTTTTAATTTTTTATTCATTTTTATTCATTTTTTTTTTCTCACAACCCTGGAGTTCTAAATAAGTTATGAACAGCAAATCACAACTCAAGATGGTTTGTGAATGGCCATTCACAACTCAGATGGGTTGTGAACCGTGCTACACAACCCATTTTTAGTTGTGTATGGGTTGTGTAGGGTTGTGAATTCATCACAAACTATTATTTATGTTTAATGGTGTTTTTCAAATTGGGATATTTTTTTGAATCCCATCATTCAAGAAATCAAAGTTTTTGTCACTCTGATCCACCATATTAGTCTCATTGTTCATTATAATGTGGTGCAAAATGGTTCATTGATAAAGAGGGTTTTTGGAAGTAAGGCTGGAGGTTGGAAGGCAGTGCAAAAGTTTGGGTAGGTAATTGAAATTTGATTTTGATTGGAATTGTTGATTTTATAATGGAGAATGAATTTTAATGCATAGGATTGATTTTTTTTCAAAAAATATTTATGAATGGAATAACAGGAAAGATATTTGGTGAAAAATGTTATATTTCTTTAGGGGAAAGAGACCAAGCCTCCGGGGATGATTCCATGAAATTATTCAAATAGTTATAGAAATAAAGGCATTAGGTTGCAGTGGAGCAAGTGATTTTGGGTTTTATAGCAGTGTTCAGGAAAATTAGTTGTATTTTGTACATTTTAAACTTGTGGATATGATATGTGAAGTATTTCCAGATTTTTAAAGACAGAAACTTGTGGAAAAAATGTGAAGGAAATTCAACAAGAGTAACTTTTTTTAAATTTCAATAAGCTCAAATTTAATTGGCTTTGACCCAATTGGTTTTATGGTTGAAATTTTCAAAATGAACAGGGGAAGATACATAATATATTTCAAATCTTCTTACAGAGAAGAATGGGTGTGAATTCATTTCTAAAGTTACTATCATTCAAATCAGAATGCTTAATTTTTTGAGATAAAAAATGAGTCCTTCCTTTAATAGTAAGAGTGCTTTGATTGGATAAGGAATGGTTGTTCTTTGAGTAAAATTTAGATTAAAGTTTCAGACAAGCAGAGGGTCCAAAAAGTGCCCTCCAAGAATTTTCTGGCTTGAAATATCCTTCAGGAAGTGAAATCCAAGGAATATATTAGAGAAAAACTGGTCTTCAAAAAAAACATTTCAGGAAAAGAATTGAGGAAAAGACCTGTTTGTGAAATTTGGATGTAACACTTTGGAGTGCTTTCAAAGTTTGATTAGTGTCAGAAGTGGAATCTTTAGTGTTCAGGGTATCCTGGTGATAGTATATATGCTGAGGATGGATGTGATGATAATTTTTACCCAAGAATTTTTCTTTACAAAGGTGTGGAAAGAAATCAATGCAGGGGATGGGTAAGCAGGATTTATGTAGTGGCAAATTTTGGATGACAATAGATGTTATGAATTAGTATTAAAACTTCAGAATGGAGAAAAAGGGCTATCTTTAATGAAAAGAATAATACATTTTATGGATTCAGTAAAAAAAGGTGTGGAAATGAGCAATTTAGTAGATGAGATTAGATAAGACAGATGAAGGATTGATGAAAAAACTGCTAGATGCAACAGGAGGCATGTGATCTCAAACCATTGATATTTTTTTGCATCCATGATCCAAGGTGCAATGGGTGGAAAAACTTATCCCACTTTTTGAAGATGCTGGAGGGTGCAGACAACTCCAAACCTTGAGTGTTGTTTGCACCACCTTGATCAACATTTTAATGTTGAATTGCTTTGGTGTTTGGCTACATGACCATTTAAAACGTGTTCTATCCAATCATGTCAGTCTCTCATTCTCTTCTAGTCAATTTCAATTTTATTTCATGTTTTTGGTTTTGAAAATTTTATGTTCATCTGACCTGTTTTTTTTCTTTCAGCCCAAATTTCCAGATAGATCCATGTTGAAGAAAATTAAGGAGAAAGATCTTTTGAATGAGGTGAAGGCTGTAATATTAGGGATTTTCAAATTATGAATGGCAGACAATAAGATCAGCCAGTATTTGAGCATGAAGAATAGTTGGGATGTACAAAGATGGAATTACAGGCAATAATATCAGCCAGTATTTGGGCATAAATTTTTACACCATCTATAGTGTCATAAAAATTTTTAAAAAAGAAGGGATGGTTAAAAATCTGAAACAATCAGGTCAACCATCCAAGTTGACCAATTGGGATTTTTGCCAGGTCAGCTTCATCTTGAGAAGCAAGAGATGGGCCAACCTCAAAAAACTTGCCCACTCAATCACTACAAGTGTCTCAACAAGGACACTTCAGCAATGTGCTCATGAAATTGGCCATTGTTACCAAGTTTCTGCTTAAAAGCAATTCCTGAATAAGACCCAGAAGACTTGGCACCTTGAATTTTTTTGTTCCCATCTCCACTGGACTGTTTATTACTGTATGAGGGTAATATGGACCAATGAATCTCCCTTTGAAGTTGGAAAGAACACTCAGAAAGTGAATGTATGGAGACTCCCCCATGAGAAGTTCAATTCAACCTATCTTTCCCCCACATTCAAGAGTGGTTGAACAAAAATGATGATATGGATTTTTTTATCATGGTTAAAAGCACCTCTCCAATTGTTTTCATACCACCAAAAAGACAAAATTCAAAGGATTTCATGGAGATTGTTTATGAAGGTGCTTTGGGACCTTGGATTTCAACAATCAACCATCAAGATCCAATCTTAATGGAAGATGGTGCTGAAGTTTTTAAGGAAAAAGTTTTCAAACATTTGCAAAAGGAGAAAGGACTCATAAAATTGGAATTGCCAGCCCAATCACCAGACCTGAATCCTATCAATAATGTTTTATATGGCTTGAAAAGAGAAATATTCAAAAACTTAATCAACCAACCAACCTGAATTAGATGGGAAATGACCTCAAGAGTGTCTGGGATGATTTTTCAAAGCAGAATTTCATTCAACTTGTTGAAAACATGCCTCAACAAATGAAATCTGTTGTGAGAGCTGGTGGTGGATCTACTTGTTGATAGACCCGCTTTTTTTATTTTTTATTTTTTTGGGTTTTTTCCTATCTCCAACAGTATCCTATCCATTCATGTTAAGCCTCAAAAAAATCAATGGTCCAGTTATTTTCATTTTTTTTTCTGAAACAATGTAGCCCAAAGGACAATTTAACCCATTTGGAGGCTTTACTTCATTTTTTTTTAAAAAACTATATGTTTTTAATTTATAAGATTAACTACATGACTAGCCAACATGAAATTATACAATCACCCATTTTTTTTTCCTATTTTTTTTTTCAGTTGGGAAAATGGCAAACCAAAATTAGTGCACAAAAAAAATAAAAATAAAAATAAATCAGTAAGTGGAATGGCTTTTGTCCCCCCACTGTACATACACCAAATTATTCATTTCACATTGACCTCCAAGGAGTGTAGGATGCTTTAGACTTCCAGAGTAAAACTTGGACCTCAACACCAGCTCCACCACTTCTTTTCCTCAACAACCAACCAGAATGGCTGTGCTGAAACCATATGAACAGCTTGAAGGATTCAGACCAGCAAGAAAGACAGCAGAACAAGAACAAGAAGTCTGGTGAAGACTTCTCATCATGAGAAACTGGGGAACTTCGAGCTCTTAAACGGCGCAATAACTTCAACATAGAAAGGCATTCTTGGTCACCCAACATTTATCTACGTGCTGAAAAGAAAGATGACTAGGAGAGCTGCGGAATCAAGGCACTAGCCTGTCGAAATGCATTGCTCTTGTGCATTTCCAGATGAAGAGAGCAAAAGAATCCTCCAAGAAACCGCTCTAGAGCAAATGCAGACCGTCTCACAGCAACATAAAAACCAAGGTTGGGTGAAATAAGAATATGAATTTCTTGCAAGCTTTGAGCATTACTCAATTGGTTATTTGGTTGTTCAATTCGTTCAACAGTTGGGAGACTCTCAAGCCCCATTCCTTCGCCCTCTGCACAGCTTGATTGTCGTCTTTCACGCGACGGAGCAGTCTATCAAATCGATCGGGGTGATAAGACAATAGGGCAGATCGGATGATCTTTTTCTTAGATGGTAGGTGCTGTGGCTCGTCGGGAATACCGCCAATTAAAAATTCTTCGATGGATTCGAGATTCAGACTCTCAACATCAGCTGGATATTTACCGTCATGGCAACCCTCCAAGCTCCAATAAAGGGGCCATGGGATTTCGTCAAAGTCGATAATTTGCCGAACCTGATTGTCCAACTGAGTTGTCTGATCAGCTGAAGCTTCTTTAGACAGGCCATCCGAGTTTAGAAGCGAATTCAGAAGCTCCCAGCGTCGAAAATAGCTATCCCGGCAGCGTTGTCGCGCTTTCAACTTCTGTTTCAATCTTTTAGACGCATCTCTCTCCGCAGATAGTTTAGCCTGAGCTTTGAATTTTTGGCGGGCTGCCCGGTCCCGCTCACGTTCTTGGCGACGGCGTTCCTCTTGTTCTTTTGAGTAAATGTAATGCTTTCGATTTGATTGGCTCCACATCCGCTTACGAATATATTCTTCATAATCCTCTGATTCCATGCGCCCGAGCTGATGGCCGTTGAGATCAGCCCTAGCGTGAGCCCAACCATCATGATTCTGCCACCGACGAGGAAGGCAGAGGTCTTCGTTCAGAAGCGACTCCAGTCGGATATCATCATTTTCAGAATTCAAAGCATCCTGGAGTTTCATCTCGAACTCTCTAGAACTCGAGGGGATTGACAGCAGTTGATTAGCGAGATTCGAGGAGGTTGTGGTCCATTGAATTACTAACTCGTCTCGCATCGATGGGGCTGGTTCTTGCTTGGCTTTTCCTTTGTTGTCTTTGAAAGCTCGTGAAGCCGACGAAGATCCGCAGGGGTATTCGTGAAGCTTACCAGAAGGACATGATGGCTCGGGAAGTGAATCAATCGAAGGTGAGCGAGTCCGAGTTCGACGTTTGCGTTGCTTGTATAACTCGCTGGGCTGTAGATGAGCCTCAGTATTCTTCATTCGCAGCTTCCCAACGACCATGACAACAGGAGATAAGTTTTCAATCGAAATGGAAACGATCTTCTCGAAACTGCTATGATGCAATGGTCAAGTAGTCAGTGAGCTATGTGTACTCGGAGGAAAAAATCCTGACTGATTTCAGCCATCATTGTTCTTTATAGAAAAGAAATCGGAGCGTAAAAAAAACATTCAGAAAATTCTTCATTGATAAGAGCCCAACATTTTCTCGTCAGCACTACGACGAAGACAGCAAGTTAAGGACAAATCCAGAAATTCATCCAACATGCCGCTTCTCGATAGCTCAAAGAACAAGGATGACGGTGTGGTTTGCTTTTCATCCTCTTGTTCGCGTGAGGTTGGGAGATCAAGCGAACGAGAAAGAGAAGAATAAATCACCGACCTAGGGATGTGAGCCTGTTATGTAGCAGCCTGCTTGAGTTCCAGGTGGCGATCCCAAGAGAGGGCGGTCAGCGAATGGTTCCGCAAGCTGCAAGTTGTCGCAGTGGGCGGAGAGAAGGATGCAGTGGAGGCTGAGCTGCAGGAAGAGATCGCAAGGGGGGAGGAGGCGGGGCATGTCACAGCATCGAGATGTCACAGCTGCAATGATTGCCGGGTGAGCCTTTGTCATCCGCCCCTGACGGATCCGCGCTCCCTGGTGGGAGATTGAAAACCCGCGAAGCAGACACCACTCGAAGCTTACGGACGGTGTCCATAGATCGATCACGCGCGCGCACCAGATGAAAAATAAAACTCACCGTTACTTTCTTCGGTTGAATACAGGAAAATCGGCCGCGAAGGTGATATATTATAGGGGGCGGGGGGGGCATAAGTCTCCCCATGGGTGAGCAAAAGGCAACCCCCTGGACACCTCATTGATGTTGATAGAGCCTGGGCAACATCATTGCTGGTGTTGGATGCTCCCAAATCTATCTCACACTCAGTCAACCAAGTTCAAAATAATTCAAGCCTTGATTTTTTTTTTCAAATATGAATCCCTTTTTTTTCAATAAATCAGAAAAAAGATCTTTCCGATTCATTCCTTGGCAGATTTTGCTTCATTTGTTTTCAATACTGACTGGTTGCTTTTTTTTTAAAAAAAAAACTTGAATTTGTTCTGAATAATTTTGATATCTGAAATAACATGCACCATTAAAAATAAATAATTCTTGTATTGAAATGAAAATTTCAATCCTTATTGAACATAAAATACAGAAGAAAAAGTTGTGTGTAACCAGCTCATTTCAATGTTTTTTACCTATATTACTTTTATTATCATGCTATTCCTTTGACTCTAAATTTTAAATTCACATTGGATAGAACAAATTAATTATTATCATTCATTTAAAAAATACATTTATGAATTATTTTATGAAGGGAATTACAAGAGTTATGAATGTATTGAGCTACATACATTTCCCCATCAGTGAAAGGGAGATGTTGAGGGTGTTACACCTGTAGTGGTAAGGCACACTTCAAATACAAAAGCTGGGGGATCATGTTGGAAGGAAATCCCTCAATTCCCCTGTCATCCGCGCAACTGCCCAGCATCACACCTCTGTCACAACTCCTGTCACAATCCCTCCAGCAGCTTCACGCACTCATCCTCATCCTCACTTGCTCCTCCTCCTTGCACCTCATCCTTGCTTCATTCCTCCAATTCCCTTTCACCATCAACTCTGCCATCCGCTCAACATCCACATCCTCAACTCACACTCTCCTCAACTTGCTCCGCTCTTCTCAACCTCAACTTTCTCTGCTCTCCTCAACTTGCTCCGCTCCCCTACAAATTTGATGCTCACCCTACAAATTTGACCAACAATCAACCTACGATTTCCTTCCTTTGCTTGTTCATCTGTGAGATTGCCTCCACCTCTAATTTTCCAAAACCAACAACTCATGTGTCTCCACGCTCCCAGACTTCCCTCCTCTGCTATCATCTCCTGCTACTTGTCACACAAACTCTTCTCCTTCCGTTGTCCCTCAGAGTAAGAAACCTGCTCCTTGTTACTTCATTCCTTTCTTTATTCCACTCCTGTCATTTCATTGAAATTCCCCTCTTCAGATCTGTTGGTTCAGGTAATTCAAAGCTTTAAACTTTTCACAGTTAAAAGCCAAAGGACACTCACACTGACTGCTCAAATTACCAATGGACCTGTCACCTGGACCAGCAGATTTAAACCTTTCACTGCTCAAAACTCTCACCAACTCCATACCAACTCTAACTGAATCCAACTTTTTTCTCTGGCGCTCCAAGCTCATGAAAATCTTTGCACTCAAAGGAATAGCCAAATGGATTCACTCTTCAGAACCCAAAAAATGCCCAGTCAACATGAATCTCGAGCTTGTTGGATACATCCTTTCCAAACTGGAAAACAGGACTTACATCAACTGTGTCAAGGACCACCATCTGACTAAGGGCATTGAGCTATGGAAGTCCATCAAAAAATTCTATGCCTCCTACCAGACAGCAAATTTCTCAGAAGTTTTCTTCAACTTCTTGAATCTTCAATTTGACACCAAGTTTTTTGACAAATTCATCACCAAAGTGAGGGCCTGCCTTATCCAGATCTCCAAAATAGCCAGATGGACAACAACATTGTGGCATATTTAATCCTCTATAAATTTCCTCCTCAACTCAAACATCTCAAAACCACCATCACACATTCACTAGGGGAATCTAAAATTGATGGTGAACTGGTACTTCAACACTTGAATCAAATCAAAAATAAAATTGCAACCAGCACCTACGCATTGGCCATGATGAAAAATACAAGCAGGCAAGAATTCATCAAGTGCAGACCCACCTGGCACAATCCCCAGTCCTCTCATCCAAAAAATTTGTGTTGGTGGTTATATCCGCACATGAGACCAGAACAAAATCAAGGCTTGAGTGATAGCAATAACTCTGCTAAGTTGTCCAAAACCAAGACTGCCTCCGCCAATCTCTCTTATACTTTCACAATGAGCAAATTGTGACAGTTAACAAAGGACACTATCATCTTAGAATCAGGAGCCTCCCATGAAAGGTTCAACTTGGTTGATTTCTTCAACAATCTGGAGGAGGAAAACACCACAATCCAAACAAAAGAAAGCACTTTTCTGACTGCAGAAGGGATTGGAACTGCCAAAATAATATCAGACGGATGCATGGTGCTACTAAACCAATTGCTCTTTGTTCCCCAACTTGCAGTGAACCTGGTCTCACTTGGAAATCTACTAAACAAAGGATGCTCTGTCCTTTTTGGCCAAATTGAGGATAATCTACTATTCATCAAGGCCTTTGCACTCCCGCAATCCAAGTTGGCTCACTCCTTCATCAGCCTCTCAACCATCCATAAACGCTTTGGACACATCAACTCTGACCAAACTAAGTTATTGTCAAAAGACTTTCCCCAAATCAAGTGGAATGACTTACCCTTCCAGTCATGCACTCTTGGGAAGATCCACCGCTTGTCCTTCAAGGACCACATCCCTTCTCTTTCCAAACCATTTACTCACATGCACTCCAATGTTTGCGGCCCAATCAATCCCATATCAAAATCTGGCAATTGCTACTTCCTCCTGCTCACCAATGAATATTCTTGCTTCAAAACCTGCCTCCCAATCAAGCACAAATCCAATTTCAAGGATGAAGTGATAAACTTTATCAAACTCAACACCAACAAATTTGGGAATCAACTCAAGCAATTCCATTTGGACAATGGCGGCAAGTTCCTCAATTCAATACTTTCCTCTTTCTTTGCAGATCTAGGAATTGAACACACCACATCCAAACTACATACCCCTCAGCATAACCTAATAGCTGAACAAGGTAATTGGACTTTGGTTGAAGCAACTATAACAACTCTCATAGACATTTTCATTCTGGAATACCTGTGGGATGAAGTCCTAGTTGGATGTACCAAAACCCTCAATCTTGTTCCCTCCAAGGAGTCAAAGCTGAGCCCATCCAAAATGTGGCATGGAGTAAAACCCAAGCTCAGCCTAATTTGAAAACTAGGCTCTAAAACAATTGTCCTTAACTTGCGTCATAGTCTTGGGAAATTTGAAAGGAAGGGATGGGAAGGCATACTTGTAGGCCACAATCTGCATCTCAACTCCTATCAAATCTTTTTCCCAGAACTTGGCGAGACCATACGCTCTAAAAATGTCAAAATCTTTGAGGGCATTGTGGTGTTGTATTTATAACCTTGGATCAGGAGCTGCGTTGTGGGCTGCGCACTCAGCAGTTGGGTAGGTCAGGCTCAGCATTTGGGGTGCGCGCAGTCTCAGCAGTGCCTGCTGCGGGCTCAGCAGGAGCGAATGAGGGCTCAGCGGCAGGGATTGTGGGTGTCAGCTTGCTACTATTGCAAAGCAAGCTGCAAAAGTAACAAAAATAACATAAAAATAATAATAATACAATTAACCTAAGAAGGAGTGGGAAAACCATAAATATTATTACAGAAATGTATTTTCCACCAAAAATTAGGTAGGGTCACTCACTGACCCCACCCTTGAAATCCAATTCCTTATATTTTTAAATAATTAAGGAAAGAAAGACCAAAATACTATGGCTCCACTATTGAGCTTTTGGTCAATTGAATATTTCACACGTATTTTCACGTATAGGTTTCACACCTAAAATTCAGTCAGAATTGAGGTGTTGTGTATATTTTAGGAGTTACGGACAGAAATGTGTTTTGTCACAATTCCCGCCCGCAGCCGCGGCAGCCAATGCACCCGCGCGCGGCTGAGATACAGCCCTGTCACTCCGTCAAGGTCGTGTACGCAGCCCCAGGCCTCTGAAAAGTATGCAGCCGTGGGACTACGGGTTGACAGAGTGACAGGCGGCCTGAGAGGCTTAGGTACCGTGTAAACATGCAACAACCCACACGGGAACATTCTACATATTTAATAAATGTTCCCGTGGATAGTAGATAGTCTAAAAGTACATAATATTCTATAAAAATACTTAAATAACCCTTATACATATTTTTTATTAAATATAATTCAAAGTACCAAGAATATTGAAAATAAGACAATGACAACTTATAAAAATATATTAAAATACTTTAATATACTTTTATCAGGATTCCTAGACATCAATATCTTGGTGACATGCTAAGAAAACTAATGATGTAACAATCTTACATGAATTCCCATGACTTATATTTTAAAGTAATTATCTTAGTAAATCAACTGGAACTCGAAAATAAGGAGTAAAATCAATATCATGACTTTACTCCAGTTATATAATACATAATGAGAACTCACCTGAAATCAGGATGTCTGTAGAAATGTCTATTTAAATAATTATTGAATTACTGGGAACATTTACTAAGGATAATTAATTAAATAATACATAAATGAGACAGATTAGTGTGATTCACACGTCCTAATATCTATTATAAAGTAGAATAATTCCCATACCCTGAGGAATTATATGCTACACATGCTGTAGCACCAAGAACACGTGACAGGCTACCCTTGTTTACCCTGCTAGCCTTAGTGTCCATACCTTTGAGCCCCTGTACCCCTCAGAAGGACAATATTGGGACTCCAAAAGCTATGAATAAAGAGCTCTTTTGAGGATATTGATGGGCAGAGAACCAGTTATATTTATATCCAGACACCGTGCCAAGGTAATAAAGTACTTATAAGAGATAAGTAAGTGATTTATGGCTAAGTCTGATCAATAATATCCATCCTCAACCTCTTTTTTTATCAATTAAAACTGCTGAACAACCTTATAACCCCAGTATACAGGTTTAACCCATCAGTGCACGTCTCAAAAAGATAACCAAAGGATTTAATAATATACCAGTGAGTTTTATTACCCTTTCTCTGTTGTGGCAGCTTTGTTACAAGGCCCTGCCACTCCACCGTTTATTTTATATACATATTATCTTTGGGTAAAATATCCTTAAAACTAAAGAGCCCAAAGTAACCAGGACTACGTGTTTTCATACTGAAATCCCTGAAGAGAGGTGTTAAAGATCCCCAATATAATTTTGGCCCCTCTATAAAAATATTTAATAATCAATTTATTCATATTGATTTAAAACAATAAACCATAACCAAACCACTTAACCTTGCAATAAAGCTTAATCCAAATATTTTACGGATTTTTGCTGCATTTATTGAATAATATATTTGTTATTTATTCTATCACCTCTGGTAGCTAAAGGATAGCAAGGGTCTTGGCATCAAGGAGGCTGACAGCGGGGCTTGGCACCTGGTGTGGGTTGGGCCTACTCTGGGGGGTGCGGGGCCACAACCCTCCCAGGGAACGCAGACCAAGTGATGGAGCCGGCCCAACCAAGCTTGCGGGTGGCTAGTCCCGAAGGCAAGGGCAGGGCAATCAGCGGTTATACGCGCCAGGGAGGTTTTTGCGGGCATAAGTGCGGGCCAACCCACGGATTACAGGATCCGGGGATGCGCGCAGACGGATAAACCCAGGGGGCTCCAAGTAGGGTGCGGCGGAGGGCTGCACCATGAGAAGGAAAAACCGGACGTACATGATATTGAAGGCGAGGGTTTCAGACAGGGTGGGTGGTAAGGGGTAGGGTTAGGGTGGAGCGAGGGTTCTGTACTTGGGGTCATATTTCATCTATCTTGTTGCTTGTGGTTGTAACTAGGTTAGGGTTGAGAGGGAGGACTCAAAAATACCTCACTCTCAACTCCGGGTTGGATCATATATCATCATATATATCATCATCACCGGACCACCAGGGAATGGTATGGGAAGGATAATAAGGGAGGAATTTATCTTGTCATCACTCTCTCTATTCTTAAACTCATTGCATCCAATCTCCTTACAGATGCTTAGACCAATAACTTCCGGAACCTGAGGACAACTTTGAGGGGTATCACCTCTCTTGTTTCCACACCTGGGGGTCTGGCCAGGAACCTAATCTTTTGTCTAGGTCTCTCAAAGCTAGCAGGTGCAATGTTGCCAACAACTACTCCAGGATTGAACATTCCACCTTCCTTCCCTCCCTGGTTGGGAGCTGGCAGGCCAACACCTCCACCACCGCCAACTACTTGGTACGGCGGTTTTCCTCCTCCTTGGTTGGAGCCTTTGGAGGCGGCTGATGTTCCGCAATGGGTATGGCTTAGGCCACAGAACTTCCCTCATCTCTGGTTCAACACCGCCAATATTGGGTGCTTTCTGGCAAGGTTCAAGGATATCACAGACTCCAAACAGGCAACAGGCAAGGATAAGGTCCGTACGGTCGTTCTCTTTATCACGGACAAGAATAAACTCCGGGATGTGGAGGATATGTCTGGCTACAAGGCTTGAGACTGGCAAAGGCTCTGGAATGAGATGATGGCAAGGTGGGGGAAGCATGAGCCCCGCTTCTGGGAGACGGACTTTGAGCGGGTGGCAGCAGAGGCAATTTTGCGAGGTGGGGTGCAGACAAAGAGTGATTTGTACAAATACAAATCTACGTTTGACTGCATCTACAGCTACCTAGAGAAGAACCAGGTGGTAGCGGGTGAAACAGGAGCGATGAAGCAGGCGTTTCTAGGCCGGCTTGTGCGGCAACCTTGTGCACGGGTCCAGTGGTATCTATTTGAACAAGGGTTGGTATTGCGGTCAGTGGATCGGTGTGTCACGCTTCTTCCAAACCTAAGCGTGATCAACCAGGCGGTAGAGAGCAATATCAATTTGGAAGAACTGATTGAGGACACGGCCAGGTTGTTCCTGACGGTTTCAAAGCAACCAACGGCCTCTTCCACTCTGGCTCTGACGCAGGTACCTCCTGTGGGCCCATCAGCCCCTTTGAAGTCAATGGAAGAACCAGTGAACAAGGTAATGGATATGTTACGGGACCTACAGATACTTCTGAATCGGAGATAACGTCCCCACCTCCTCCTCCTCCGCGCGGAGTGCTGCCTCACATGGGGGGGCTTCCAGCCCAGTAGCGGGCCGTCAAGGGGGTTTTTGGTTTGCATGTGCACCTTTTGCGGCAAAAAAGGCCACCGGAGGTCTTTTTGCGCGGAACTGACCAAAGACATGGATGAGTGGTTGGTCCGCACGTCCGGGGCAACTTACATATTCCCAACGGGCAAGCCGGTGGATTTGGGGGCCGGTCAGCCACCCCGGTGGAGCAGGTTAGGGCAAGAGCCCGGCCCGCAGGGGCCGCTTGGGTGTCACTTGGGATCATTACCGGGCCCAATACATGGCAAGCTCTGCGTGTGGAGGCGGAGGTTAGGGCATTGGCGGCAAACAAACAGATTGTGTTGGAGAAGATGGATGTGGATGTCAAAGAGCGGCCATCAATCCAGGCCCCACAACCTGGTATGCAAGGCCCGGTAGGCAACGCGCCGTCAACCAGTTCCGGAGGAAGGAGGAAGGCCGCGGAAATTGTGTGACGGGTGATGGGGAGCAAGGCACCAATACCCCTCACGCTATGGGAGCTGGCCGCAGTCTCCCCAGTGGTTGTCAAGGAAATGGTTCAGGCGCTGAGGGAGCATGGGGGCGGCAGGGTTCTGGCAATGGTGCAGCGCGTGAACACGGCAGGGGAGGAAGGGGAACACAAGTTGTGCCAATCCAAAGCCGTGTTGGTGCCGCTCGCCTATGTCTCAATGAAGATTGCGGGCAGGAAGGTGTGGGCAATGGTGGACAGTGGGTCAATGGTCAATCTGCTCCTGTCAAAATTGGTGGATGAGTTGGGGCTGGTTTGAAGGAAGTGTGCTATGGGATTACGGGCGCTCAATGGAGGGGAATGTTGGGTGGATGGGGTGGTGGAGGAAGAGGAGGTGGAGGTTGCAAAGTTCCAGAAGTTGCTGTTGTTTCTCTTGGTTGAGTGGGGCAACGTAATTTTGGGTCAACCGTTTATGTTTGGGTTCCAGGCCCGGATGGTGTTTAACGCGGAGGAATGGACGGAGGCGCTGAAAGTGGAAGATGCGTCCGGGGAAAGGTTTGAGACAACAATCTGCAACTGCGGGAGGGGAAATGGGTGAAACCAGTGGCAGCCGGCAAAGAGGCAGAATCCTACAGGGGGGACAACTGTGAGGGTCACCCCGCAGAGGATTTTTCCTAGTCAACTGCAGGTACTGCGCGGGAAAGGCTCTTGTTTCATGCGGGCAGTTGACTAGGAAGGAGAAGGAGGGGGAAGGAAGCGTGTGGAGGGCGCGGGCAGCAGAAGTAAGTCCTCTTCCTCAGTATGTGCCATTGGAAGGTACTGTGTTTCAAAAACCCTACCATAGTGCCACGCTTGTGAGCAAAGGCAAGAGCGGCAGGTTAATTATTTCCAGGATTCACCGGGACAACGGTGGACACGTAAGGATGGTCAGGTGCAACGCGGGAAGGTAAAAGCCCGTGGCACAAAAGGTTTTTCCCTGGAACAAGCCAATGCTGCAGGGACTGAATGGGCCTCTAAGGCCAATCTCCTGGTCTTGGGACCCCTGGGTAAGTCCGTTGAAGAAGTCCGGGTGGGTAACGCCATTGGGGTGGATCACAGATGAGCAAATTGAGGCGCTTAATTTTGGGCCAATGGAGTGGTTGAGTGCGGAGGAGAAGGATTTGCTGGCATTGGTGTTGGTGCTCCGCAAAAAGGCCCTTGCCTTTGGGCCTGACAAGCATGGATTGCTGAGGAACAAGGTTGGAAATCCCTATGTGATCCCCACAGTGCCGCACAAGCCCTGGCAGATCAAGCCAATTCCAATCCCTTGGACCGTGCGGGAACCCTTTTTGGAACTGGTCCGGGAGCGTGTGAGGACGGGGTTGTACAAGCATTCCACATCAAGCTACTCTAGCCCAATCTTTGTGGTTGTTAAACAGGATGGAAACTTTCTTAGGATTGTTCATGAACTGCAGCGGCTTAACTCATTCACCATCTTGGACGCAGGATTGCTGCCGCATGTGGACAAGTTACTGGAATCAATGGCAGGGCGCGTGTGTTATGGATTGGTCAATGTAATGGGGGGGTATGATCAGTGCAAGCTCTATCCCAACTCACGGCTGTTAACTGCCTTTGAGACAGGATTGGGGAGGATGCAGCTAACACGGTTGCCGCAGGGCGCAACAAATTTGGTGGCGGTTTATCAGGCCCAGATGACGTGGATTCTGCGGGAAAAAATTCCAGATGGGGTTCTGATGTTCATTGATGACGCGGGCATCAAGGGACCAAAGACAGATTACAGAGGTGCAGTGTTAGAGGAAGCCCTGAAGATCCGCTGCTTCATCTGGGAGTATGTGCAGATGTTGGAGCGGGTCTTGTTCCAAATTGAGGAGGCAGGGCTTACAGTGTTGGGGAGTAAGTTGGCAGTTTGTGTTGCAGCGCTGGAAGTGCTAGGACATGTCATGGCTTTCAATGGCAGGAGAATCACAGCAAAGAAAAGGAACAAAGTCCTCAAATGGCCAACCCTGCAGACGCCTTTGCATATCCTCCAATTCCTGGGACTGTGCAGTTATTTTTGCATGTTCATTGAGCGGTTTGTGGAAGTTGCAAGTCCTCTGCGGGCGCTAACACGGAAGGGCGCGGCGTGGGGATGGACCGCAGGGTGTGACGCTGCCTTTGCAAAGCTCAAGGAGACTGTGGGCCGCAACATTGTCCTCTGGGACCTTGAATACAACGCCAAAGGGATCCACTTGGCCTTTGACTCTAGCGGTTTGGCGCGGGCAGCTTCCTGATGCAGGAAGAGGATGGTAAGGACAGGCTGGTTCTCTACGAGTCCGTGACGTTTACCGCAACAGAGAGTTGGTATTTGCAGCCAAAGCTGGAATTATGCAGAGTCACCGAAATTGTGCAGAGGCTTCAGCACCTGCTTTGGGGGGTACACTTTGAGCTGTTGGTTGATGCGGAGGCCCTGGGGCGGAAAGGAGACTGTGGGCCGCAACATTGTCCTCTGGGACCTTGAATACAACGCCAAAGGGATCCACTTGGCCTTTGACTCTAGCGGTTTGGCGCGGGCAGCGTCCTGATGCAGGAAGAGGATGGTAAGGACAGGCTGGTTCTCTACGAGTCTGTGACGTTTACCGCAACAGAGAGTTGGTATTTGCAGCCAAAGCTGGAATTATGCAGAGTCACCAAAATTGTGCAGAGGCTTCAGCACCTGCTTTGGGGGTTACACTTTGAGCTGTTGGTTGATGCGGAGGCCCTGGGGCGGATGATCAATTCACCAACGCTGCCAAACACTCCTATGACTAGGTTGGTGGCGTTTCTTCAGCTCTTCACTTTTGACGTGGTTCATGTTCCAGGGAAGGCATTCACAATGCCCAACCCGCTGTTGCGGTATCCGCAGGAGGACCTGTTTGAGGGGGTGGAACCCCTGGACGTGGATTCTCTGGTTATCCGCGTAGGTATGGTGGAGGCGGAGGTCATCCTTCTGCTGCAGCAGTCTGGGCGTTACGCAACCTTGTTCTCCTTTTTGCAGGATCTTTGGTTTCCCAAGGGTACATCAGGGGCAGTAATTCAATGGGAAAAGCAGCGGACAACCAACTTCTACTTGCAGGAAGGACAAATGTGGTGGCGGAGTACCCCAGTGCCTTTGGTGGTTGCAACATCAAGGAAGGACCAGGAAATGATTCTGAGGTGTCTTCACAACAACCTTGGCCACCGGGGAGAGATCAAAACGTAGAGGTGGGTGAAAGCAAGGTTCTGGTGGCCGGGTAAGGTGTGCGCGGTGCGTGAATGGGTGAAGTCTTGTGAAGCATGTCAACGGTGGAGCTCTAGGCTGCCCAGGGAGGTGGGTCACCCTGCGGGGGAGGATGCGCTGTTTGGGCGGGTCTCCCTTGAAGTGGTCCACATAAAGGCGGGAAATTTTGCATACCTGCTGGTTGCGTGGGACAATCTATTGGGTTGGGTCAAGGCTTGTCCTCTGGTGAAGTTGTGGGCAGAGAAGGTTGCTCAGTTTCTAGAGGAAGATTGGTTTGCGTGGTAGGGTTTGCTTTGCCTGGTCACCATCAATGGAGGCGCGGAGTTCCGGGGTTGTTTGATGATTCTGTTCCAGAATTGTGGAGCTAAGTTTGGGCAGGTCACGGAGTACTATCCAAAGGGCGCCGGGATGATCAAATGCGGTCATCAGCCTATCAAGGACGCCCTGGTAAAGATGTGCGGTGAGGATGGCAAGCGGTGGCAGGAGGCCCTTCCGGTGGTCCTCTTTGCGGACAGGATCTCAGTCAAAGGCTCAATGGGCTACTTGCCTTATGAAATTATCTACGGACAGCTTCCGGTGCTTCTGGTGGACATTGAGCTGGAAAACTTCTTGGGCGTGGACTGGCGGAAGGTGAAGACCTCCGCAGAGCTGGTGGAGGCGCGCAACAAACAGCTTCTACAACGGGACAAGACCCTGGCAAAGGCCGTGGAAAGGTTGCGGAAGACTAGAACGGCGTTTGTCTGCTATTGGGACAAGTGTTGTTCCCATTGCCTCCGGGATCTGTTGCGGAAGGGGGACTTGGTCTTGCTGTAGAACCAGAGTCTGGAGTCCCAGTGGGGTAAGCTTTTTGCCAACCAATGGAACAGCCCCTTCCGTGTGGCATCCAAGTTTGAGTGCGGGAATTACCAGCTTGATGAATTGGACGGGGCACCGCTCAAACAGAAGGCTGCAGCTTTGCACGGGAAGCGCTTCTTTTCATGCGGCTCCACCTCCTTTTACAAGACAACCGGCAATGGCGCGGACGCAGGGGACAGTGCCGGTGGTTCAGGATTGGTAGATGGATTAGGCTCTTTGGCTGAGGAGGAGCCCATGCGCAATGCGCCGCCTCAAAGGAGCAAGAGGCTAGAAACCGCTGGGGACAGCCGTCAAGGCGGGGGGGACGCAAATAGGGTAAAAGGTTGATTTGGTGAGGGGGTGCTCTAGCCGGTTCACAGCTGGAATAACTAGACACCCCAGAATTTTCATTTTCTTATTTCTTGAATACATTGCCTTGCGAGTTGGTACTGGTTTTGGTTATGATTGGTTGCAGGGACGCAGGCGCGGCGCAAGCCAGGTCCGTAAATGCAAGGAAAAGCCCCGCAGTTGGGTAATGCGGGGCAAGGAGCGGAGGCCCAGTGTTAGCAAAAAAAAAAACCTTTTTCTTTTTGGGTTTGGTTCTTTTCTCTGTCTTCTCTTTATCAGTTTTCTTCTCCTACAGCGTAATGGGTGCAGAATATGCCGGGAACTGTGTGCAGTTTGGCTGGGGCGGTCCAGGTACCTTCTGGGGAACTTTGTTGGCTCAGGAGGTGGGTGCAGATCTCAATTTCACTTCCATTCTAACCAGGACGCAGGTGCGGATCTCATTCTCACTTGTGATGCCCAGATGCGGAACTTTCTTTAAAACTCACTTGGGATGCGGGGATTTTTCCACAGGACAACCCGCTGGGAAAGGACGCGGGAGCAGAAGACATGTATTTCTCTAATCAGGGGAAGGGCGGTACAATGAAAAACGCAGAAAGAGGGAAGGGGGGAGAGGGGGGGCAATGCGCCTAAGCCCTTTTCATCATTTCCTCCATGTCCGACCGCCACAAAGCCAGTAAGGCCTGGAAAGACGCCAAGAGCTTGCGCAGGGATTCCAAGGATTGAGCGCCGGGGGTTGCTAGGAAGTGAAAGAGCATTGTGGTTGACCTTTCAGCAAAGATCTTGAATCTGGCCGGCGGAAGTTGGAAGGAGGGGCAGGGCTAGTAGCTGGGGTGGACTGGGAGTAGGGGGGGGGGGTGGTCCGGTAGCATGGTAGGGTCAAGGTAGTGATGGAAGGACCTCTGGGGACAGAACTCAACTTGGGGGGGGTGTGGTGTTGTATTTATAACCTTGGATTGGGAGCTGCGTTGTGGGCTGCGCGCTCAGCAGTTGGGTAGGTTGAGCTCAGCATTTGGGGTGCGCCCGGTCTCAGCAGCAGCGGATGAGGGCTCAGCGGCAGGGATTGCTGGGCTTGGCACCAGGTGCGGGTTGGGCCTACTCTGGGGGGCACTGGGCCACAACCTGCCCAGGGAACGCAGACCAAGTGATGGAGCCGGCCCAACCAAGCTTGCGGGTGGCCAGTCCAGAAGGTGAGGGCGGGGCAATCAGGGGTTATATGCGGCGGGAAGTTTTGCGCGGGCCAACCCACGGATCGCGGGGTCCGCAGACGGATAAACCCGGGGGGCTCCAAGTAGGGCGCGGCAGAGGGCTGCGCCATGAGAAGGACAAACTGGATGTATGTGATATCAAAGGGGAGGGTTTCAGACAGGGTGGGTGGTATGGGGTAGGGTTAGGGTGGAGCTAGGGTTCTGTACTTGGGGTCATATTTCATCTATCTTGTTGCTTGTGGTTGTACCTAGGTTAGGGTTGAGAGGGAGGACTCAAAAATACCTCACTCTCAACTCCAGGTTGGATCATATATCATCATATATATCATCATCACCGGACCACCAGGGAATGGTATGGGAAGGATTGGAAGGGAGGAATTTATCTTTTCATCACTCTCTCTATTCTTGAACTCATTGCATCCAATCTCCTTACAGATGCTTGGACCAATAACTTCCGGTACCTGAGGACAACTTCAGGGGGTATCACCTCTCTTGTTTCCACAGCGTAAAATTAACTGACTCACCTTCTTCATCTGAATTCCCTTTCAAATACCTCCTTGATTGTGAATCCAATCTACTTGATACCCTCTCATCCATCAACCACAAGAACATTCCTGCGGAACCAATTGACACCATCACCACCTCAATTCCTGAATCTCAACAGCAGCCAAATGAAACCTCCAATCTCAAAATCTCAGACAACTTATCAGAATCTGGCCAATCACCCTCTGAGTTGGACAATAAAGACCTTGCAAACCAACTTGCTCCGCCAAGCCAAAGCTTGCAAGACCAATCAACAATCAAAAAACCACAACAATATGGTTTTCTTTCCAGAGAAATACCTCAAAGCTATGAAGAGATGAAGCAATCACACAACTGCAAAAACTGGATGGTGGGAATAAAAAAGGAACTTGACGGTATTGAAACAATGAAAGTGTGGACCAGATGAAATTCTCTTCCTGAAGGAAAGAGAGCCCTCTGGACTGTCTGGGTCTTTTGTTTGAAAACCACACCCAACAGAGACGGCCTTATCTTTAAGGCAAGAATTTGCCTGTAAGGATTCCGCCAAAAGGAATTCCTAGACTATGGATAGACCTATGCACCAACCAGTGAAATAACCACTCTTTGAAAGCTCTTGGTATATGCTTATAATCACAACCTCCCCATCAATCAAATGGACATCAATTCTGCTTTTCTGAACGCCAAACGAGACAAAGACATCTACATCAAATCACCCCCCAGTTATGACACATTGTTTCCCTACCTAAAATTGAACAGAGCCCTATACAGACTGAAGCAAGCCCCAAAAACCTTGTTTGAAACTCTTAAAAAATGGATCCTCAGTCAGGGATTCAGCATCTCCTCAGCCAATCCATGTCTCTTTGTCAATCAAGCTGCCCAAATCTTCATCTTCTGTTACATTGACAACCTTGTGGTCATTGGTGATTCAATTAACTTTTGCCAAGAACTCAAGTCCCACTTCTCAATCTTGCATGAAGGGCCCCTATCTAAAATCCTGGGAAATTGCATTGCAGATTCACCGCCTGGACCCTGTCTCCATCAACCAGCTCACAACACCGCCCTATCAGAACTAGGGCTTGCTGAATCAAAACCCATCAATACTTTGCTTACACCCAATGCTATTCTCAAACCCGCTACCAACAAAGATGCTTCCAACTTCTCAGATCTAAACATCAATTACTGCTCATCTTCCGGCTATCTCAATTTCATTGCAACCAGAACCCAACCGGACCTCTCCTACGCCATTTCCTCTCTGTCTTGTTTCAACGCAAAGCCTGGCCTCACCCACTGGACGGAAGCAAAGCATGCCTGGCAATATGTCAAAACTACGCGCAAACTAGGACTCCGCCCCAAAAGCAGTTCCTTTAACTATGGACTTGAAGCCTGGAGCAATTCAGACGGTGGAAACAACCCAATTTCAAGGAGATTTCTCACCGGTTACATCATCCTGCTCTACGGCTGCGCCTTCTCCTGGCACAGAAAACTTCAACCAGGAGTTTTGCTTTTGTCAACCAAAGGCAAAATTAAGTCCCTAGTTCTAGCAACACAAGAAAAGACCTGGATCCTGAATCTATGTAAAAACCTAAACCCCTCAATATCCCTTACACACTTCTCTTGCATTTAAAAAAAAGCCTTAAACAACCTAGTCAACTTTGAGTCTCACCACAGCGCACTTGAACACATTGACATCCAACTCAAATGGCTTTGAGAGCAAAAGGAATCAAAAATACTTGTCACAGACCTTGTGGCCTCCAAAACAATGCTAGCTGATTCCCTGACAAAACCTACCATTAAGCCCTCTGTAGCCAAACTGACTTCCTTCATTATGAAATCTCTCACCTGAACATGGCAGCGTGTTGGAAGAAAATCCCTCAATTCCCCTGTCTTCCACGCGACTGCCCAGCATCACACTTCTGTCACAACTCTTGTCACAATCCCTCCAGCGGCTTCACGCACTCATCCTCATCCTCACTGGCTCCTCCTTCTTGCACCTCATCCTTGCTTCATTCATCCGATTCCCTTTCAACATCAACTCTGCCCTCCGCTCAACATCCACGTCCTCAACTTGCTCCGCTCTTCTCAACCTTAACTTGCTCCAATCTCCTCAACTCACTCCGCTCCCCTAAAAATTCAATGCTCACCCTAAAAATTTGACCAAAAATCAACCTAAAATTTCCTTCCTTTGCTTGTTCATCTGTGATATTGCCTCCACCTCTAATTTTCCAAAATCAACGACTCATGCGTCTCCACGCTCCCAGACTGCCCTCCTCTGCTATCATCTCCTACTACTTGTCACACAAACTCTTCTCCTTCCGTTTTCCCTGAGAGTAATAAACCTTCTCCTTGTTACTTAATTCCTTTCTTTATTCCACTCATGTCATTTCATTGAAATTCCCCTCTTCATATCTGTTGGTTCAGGTAATTCAAAGCTTTAAGCTTTTCAGATCAGAGCATTCCAATATACAGAAAATTTTCTAAAATAATTCTGAGGAAGATAAATCAGAGGAGATCTTGGGAGCCAGTGAATTTCCAAAGAAAGGTATCATGGAAATTTTCTTAAAGAAAATTAATATTTTTTCTTTACCTTTGGTATGAAGGAAGACCATTTTCAACCCAAAACTCAGGTTAAGAATATTGTAAAAAAAGCTTTAAGTTGGCAATTCCTCAGGGTAATCAATTTTAACCTTCCTGAAAATGAAGAAAAAAATATAATCAGAAAGAAATTTGATTTTTTACCTGTAATTAGTTATTTTATTTCTATACTATTTCATCTAATCCCTGTAATTAGTGATTTTATTTCTATACTATTTCATCTACTCCCTGTAATTAGTTATTTTATTTCTATACTATTTAATCTAATTTAATAGTTTTTCCTCAACTGGTGGAAAAGCTGAACCTCATCATGAATAAAATACTCCATGTTGTAACCATTCTGATTTTAAAATACATAAATTTGTCATGTAATGGTCATTGAACTCAGAAGCAATCAAAATATCATTGATTTTTTATTGATTTAATCCACAACCTCAAGAAAAAAAAAGCTAAAGATTTTTTAATTAGATTTATAATTTTCATTTTCCACAAAAAAACTAAAATATTTCTTGAATTTTTCACATTTCTTTTGAACCACTCAAATTGAACTCAAACAAAATAAAATTTGAATCAGAACTGGTTGAAATTTTTCCTAAACAATTAAATTTTTTTTTTTTAAACTCCTTCAATAAAAAAATGAAGATATTTATTTTTGTGCACTCCATAAGATGAAATAAATTCTTTTTTGAGATCTGGGTTTAAATTTTCAAGATTAAATTATTTCAATTTTTTTAGAAAAATGAATCTGATGAAATTTTGTAAAATCAGTGGAGAATTTTCTTTGATGAACTAGATTGGTTTATATTTATTTTATGAAAGGGAAATGTTAAATTTGAAACCCTAATCAACCTGTTCACAACTCAAAATGGGTTGTGTGGCGCAGTTTGTGGCCCATCAAAGCCATGTGTAGCCATTTGCAACTCAAATGAGTTGCAAATGGCTGTTCACAACCTGTTTGCAGTGAGCAAAAAACATAAATAAATAAATTGAAATAAAAATAAAATAAAATAATTATAAATAAATAAATAAAACAAAAACACTAAAAAAAGGATAAGAGTCAAAAAAATTGAAAAAAAAAGTTTAAAAGGAAATTCTAAACATTTCACCACTCTTGGGCCATGAATTTGCAGCCCATAAAAATAAACAATGAAAGATTTTATGGACCAGCCCTAAAGTAAAGACACCATAAAATACAAGTTCAACTTGTGTCAAGCTGATCCCATCAAAAGAAGTAGAAATACTCCTTATGATGGGATTAACTAACCCAACACCATTTAAACTTATTTCATTGGACTAGTGCAAGACTGAAACCCCCCCAAAAGATAGGGCGAGTCCAATGAGGTGTACTTATATCAAGCCCACCTCAATGGACTAGCCCTAAAGTAAAAACACCAAAAAAGACTTCTATCAATCCCGCCTCAACGGACTAGCCCTAAAGTCAAAACACCAAAAAATACTTCTATCAAGTCCACCTTAGTGGACTAGCCCTAAAGTAAAAAAAACCAAAAAAAAACTTCAACTTGTGTTAAGCTGATCCCATCACAAGAAGTAAAAATAATCCTCATGATGGAATCTGCCCGACACAAGTTGAAATAAATTACCAATAAAATATCATTAAAAACACTAAAAATGATAATTTTAACTGAAAACACTCAAAATAATGAGGTTCAAAATTTTATAACCCTTTATATTAATGGAATTAAAAAATAAGCCTCAGAAACCAAACCCAAATGATGAAATAAATATGATGTTGATAAATGAGAATAAAACTAAGAATCAGGGTTTGAAATAATAGGTGGAATTCAAATAATATCTCCCTCAAGTAGAAGATGAACCCAGTGATTATTGTTAACAAAGCCAATGAAGATGGCATTTGATTGTTCTTTTAAAACCATTTTCATAGGAGTATAATTACAACATGATGCCAATGAAATGAAAAAATTTTGTTCTTCTGTAAGTTTCAGCTATTAATTGGCCCATTTTTAGTTTTGCAATCCATTTTGAAGACAGAATCTTTTCATTGATTTCATTAACATCAAGTCTTTGTTCTATTTTTTCAACATCTTTAATGCCATCAAGGATCTTAGAATAGCATGTCTTATTTTTCCTTAATGTTCCAATCAATTCCTTTTTTAATTTAAACCATCCATGGTCATGATACCCAAGTGATTTTGCAATGAATCTAAATCCACAATTACAATCACCAACCAGATCCCAAACATCCCCAAAAAACCTATGTAAGTTATCAGGTATTTTATTGAGGTATTTCACCTTTGGTTCCTAATATCAGAAACAACTTAGTATTCATTTTCTTAATCAAAGCAATGAAATCAATACTCACAAAAGATGTGCTTCTGTTTGAATTCTCCACTTCTTCTCTTTCCTCAGAAGGAGAAGAAGATGCCAAATGAAGGGAGCCTCATTCACTTTCAGACTCTTTTTCTGAACTATGAAATTCAGATTATGAGCCTAAGTCCTTCTGATAGAATCCTCATTTCCCATCAGTTCATTAAACAAAAAAAATAACAATCCTCAAAATAAAAGACTTACTATCTTTGGTTGTTTTTTTTTCCTTCTAACCTTTTTTTCCCTTGTAAGTTGCCTTTACACATGCTTGAACCTTGAAATTTCACATGAGGTGTTTTTCCATTTGGGTTGACTGCGGCTGGACCTTAAGAACTTTGGCTCTCTCCTTGGCTTGAAAATCAAAGTGGCTGTATAATTGAACACAGACTTTAAAATCTCCAATCTAAACTCTTGAGGATGCCCCATCACCATGGAATTGAACTTGTTAAACAATTGAGCTTTTTCAAGCACTGGATTTGTGTCAATTTCTCAATAAGAAAAAAAATACTTAATCTGTCAACCCAATAATTTTTAAACTTCAAAAAACCCAAAAACCAAACTTACTGAACTAACTGGAATGGTTATATTTCAACCTCCATTGAGGATTAAAATCCTCAGGCACAAAAGATCCTCTTGATGCTAGTATTTCTGCTAAGATGTGAGGACAAAGAAAGCCCATTGTTTTTGAATATGACTTTGAGCACACCTTGCCATACTGGTTGCGCTTTAACTTCTCAAATTGATCTCAAATAGGTCTAATTGCCTCAATTTAGAATTTGTAACCCAATGGTGGAATTTATTTTGGAACAATGGTTCCTAACTGTATACAAGATTTTTTAAGCAAAGCATGCACTGATTTGATTTTGCTTTAAATGGTTCCTTCCAGGTGTTTCCACCCATCCAAAATTTTCCCCAAAGATCCTGCAATTGATTTTTTGAAAGCAGCATGGGCCCCTTCTACCAAAGACAAAATTCTGGTTTCACACAAGTCCACACCGTTACAAAGGTCTCTTTGATAGGGAGAACTTTCTTTTCCATATACTCAAGCACATCCTGACTGTCTTTCAAGGAAAACTGTATAAAATTTTCAACATAAGAATTCCCAGAAGAGATAAACAGAAGAAGCAATAAATTGGCCTACTCTGAGTTCTGTATCATTGACTTCTGCCTCCCCCTTCTTTTTAGAGGCCCCATAATTTTCCCACAGAGTAATAAAACTTTTACATCCTTAATTTTCATTACTGAAGCAAACTTTGCAATTTGCTTGAATATGTTTAGAAAATTTCCAGGAGGAAAAATTTATTGATGACTCAGGGAAACTATGTTCAATTGCACAAATCAGAGCTTTTTCACAGTCCTTCACAAAGACTTTGGGAAGCCTCTCTGGGTCATAAGCCAACTCCTGTAGTGCATTCACTGCCCAACTGTAGAACTGAAGCATTTATTTTTTTATAAAAACAAAAGCTTTCTTAAAATTTTTCCTGTTGGCTGTCATTCCTACAACATGAAATAGAGGGATGTTTTACCTATTTGGTTTATAAGTACAATCAAAAAAAGCAATATGATGGTATTTTTTACAAATTTTCATAGAATCAGGATGAGCTAAGAACAGGGCTTCTTAGTGAAAATCTCCATAAAATTCTGACCTGGAAACCCACTGGGTTCCCTGGAGAATTTCTAATTGAAAATCCAAAACAATTTTCCCCTTAAGTTCTGCTGCTTTTATCTTGTGCTTAGTGTTATAGATTGTTCTATTTTCAATTTATTATCCACCATCAATCTTTCCCAATTTCCTTTCAAGTTTCAATTCATTAAGGCCATCTTTCATGCCTTCTTTAATTTCATCCAAGGCTACACCAGAGATTCTCCTCAGTTGAGGGTGCACTGAGGGGTTTTCAGATGGTTGACAATTGTGTTGGTCATTTCTAATGGAGAGACACCATGTGGGATCTGCTACTTTGAAACTTGCACAGATCATGAATTTACACCCAACCTTCCTTGTGTGAGTTTTCCTTTGCTGTTTGGTGAGGCATGACCCCTAATATACTTTAAATCTGTTGCATGCTATGTCAAAATATTTATCCTTTCTCAACTTGAATGTTGTCAATGCATATCCATGCACGGCTTCCCATTTTTGGAAATAAATCTTGGCTTCTTTCCTACTAGGAAATGCTCTCAGAGGATGAGGTTCAAGATGTTCTGGAACCTCTTAGTTACATAGACACATAGTTACACCCGCCATGGTTATGTTAGTATTGATAAAGCCAAATAATTCTCAGTCAAATGACATGTGAAATGTGACCCACCACCTTGACTCAATTCTAGTTGTGAAGAAACATCTTTTTCCTCAATTTTAACCCTAGATGAGGATAAAATTGGGGCTTCAAATGTTTCCTTTTCCAACTCCCTACCCAAATTCCTAGAATACAAAGCTTTGTCAACAACACTTTCAATTAAGCCTTTTAACACAACCATGTTTAAACCATGGGGGCTTTGGCTTGCCACTGTTCCCGTAAACCAAAAAAAAAATCCAATTAACTTTATTATTCAATTCAACTTTTTCAACAACTCCAAAGCATACTCACTTATGGGTTGAGAGAAAAATTATCCAATGTGTGAGTATTGTTTTGTGACAATACTTTGTTTTGCCAATAGGCAGAATGTTTGATTCCCAAGTTTATTTTTGTGTTCCAATAGTCCCACATAGTATGAAACATCCCCAACTTTGGTTTGACAGCACTCAGATGTGGTCTAGGGGTGCCTAGTTACCCCAATCCTCCCTCAAATGGCCCATTTTGGGCTATTTTTCTCAAAATGGGCCAGGAAAACATGTGCAAATCTGCTCACAAATTGCACATCCCTCAGGGGGTTGCAAATCCTGGTTTTCAACTCAAAAAGAGTTGCAAATCCCCTTTTTAAATCCTGATGGGGGGGGCAAATGGGGATTAGCAACCCCCCAGCGGATGCCCAAGTTTTGAAGGACTTTGCTTTCTGCTTGCTGAGTTGTGAATTGCCGTTCACAATGCATATGGGTTGCAAATGGCGATTCAAGCCGGTTTTCAACCCCAGGTTTGTGAATTTAACACCACCCTTTATGAAATCACTTGTAATATTAGAGATGAAGCAATGGATTTATCAAAAATTAGTGAACACAAGAAACCCATCATTAACAATCAAAAATGGGAGAGATTTCCTCAATGTAACTAGAATGGATAACCTTCAAGATATAATTTCAAAATTTTTTGATTTTCAAACAAGCAGAATGCAAGTATTTGAAAAATAAAAACATTTGAAAAGTGTCATTATGCTCTGAAAGAGAGCTTGAACACCATCAGCAGTCTCTAAAAACTAAACCCAATCAATAAATTTTTCCACAAAAATCAATCCAGATCATCCAATATCATGACTTTTTTTAACTTCAACACATCCCTCTCATGCCAACAATTAAATTCAACTTCCATCCACATAATCATATCCCCACTAGAATTTCTCCAACCATGTAAAACAAAACTCCAAAAATTTGAAATGATCTTTCCTATTTTAATTCCCACAAAAAAAACCATTGCAATATATTCCAAAATTAATTTTCTGTATCATAGAATCAATATCTTAAAAAAATCCCTCCTTGAGAAAGAGTATTCTCCTTGATTTGAAGGAGGAAATTTGGATACATACTATCAAATAAAAATGATAAACCCAATATCTTAATTTCGATGGACTATATTAAGGTCAAGAAGATATTTTATTGTTCCTTTGGGGATTATCATTATAATTGATTAAATTTTTGTTGGAAAATGCTCTAAATCAAAACATATATCAATAAATGGATACCAATACCCATAATAAAACCAGAGATTTTTAGAAGCTAGTCCCCAAATAAATCAGGTAGAAGTTCCCATAATTTGAAATTGAATTCTGGAGGGCACACTGTTTTAAAACCTCAGCTGGATTATTTTGAAAAAAATCAAAAATTAAAATTCACAGCAATTGAAAAAAGTGATGAATGTGGATGGTTGGTTTTTGGAATGAAAAGGTTCAAAAATCTTCCAGGGGTGGTATAATAATCCTTTTCAGAACATCTTCATTACTTTCAAGATTCCAAGGCCTCCCCAGGGTGCAAATACCCACCTTTTGAGTAATTATTGGGCTGTAAGAGACCATTCAACATTAGGGTGTATCAGAGTTAAGCAAACCTGCCATTTTTTAATGGCAGGTTTCAAACAAAATCCACCATTAAAAATCAAAAAAACCCACTTATTTTACATCAGACGTGTCAGAGTTACCCCTAAATAAGTGGGTTTTTTCAAATAAAGGATTTGAAGGCTTCCACCACCTGTCCACGTCATCCACCCCTGGCTTCCCACCTCCTTCTACCTCTGACCTCATTGCAAATTTTTTTACCTCCAGCCTCATCATAAAAAGATTCACCACTCTCATCACTTTATCACTCTCATCATCACTCTCATTAATTTATCAACCGCATCACTTGATCACTCACCACTTTATTCCTCTCATTGCTTCATTTCTCTCATTTCTTCATTGATCTCATTGCTTCATTGCTCTCATTGCTTCATTGGTCTCATTGCTTCATCACTCTCATCACTCTACCTCCAATGAGAACTTGTACCTCCAACCTCATCCAAAGAATCCAATCATTGTTTTATTGCTCTTGTCACTTTATTTCTCTCATCCCTTCATATCTCTCATCACTTTATATTGCTTGTCACTTTATCCCTCTCATCACCTTATTGCCCTTACCCTTTCCAAATAGCCCCTCAGCAAACCTCCCCCTGCAAGTCCACACAAAAGTCCAACACACCAACGCAAACACTGCCAAGGAACTCCACAACAAACAATCCTCCCCCATCAGCTTCCAAGGGTTCAGAAAATCCTCCCCCATCAGCTTCCAAGAGCTCAAGTCAGCTCAAGAGAGCTTATCACATCATCCTGGTCAACTGGCTCAAAATTCCCTCCAACTATGATTCCTGCTTTGGATCGGACAATGAAACACGCGTTGGCCAACCTATATCTTCTAAGGTCAATGGTTATCTCCTGATGGCCAATGAACTCAAGAAAAAAACAAAAGGTAGGCTGGATCTGTAAGCCAAACAGATGAGGGAGCGATTCAAGAATTATCAAGACAAGTACAAAAAGGCCCACTCCATGTCAATCTCCACCGGCTTTGGTATCACCAACTCTGAAAAAGCCAAGGGAATCAACTTGGTGGTTGATAAGTTGGACCCCATTTGTCCTTTTTATATTCAAATGGATTAAATCTTTGGAAAGAATGCCAAAATCACCCCCCTAGCTGCTTTTGATGCCCAACAATCCAATTCAGTTGATGCTGAGGAATTGGCTGGGGATGCTCAGCCTAGCAATGGTGATCCCAAAGAAACCTATGAGTGGCCCCAATCCAATACCAAGGAGGATATTCAAATGCAATCAGCTCCAATCACGTCTACTTCTGCATTGTGGTAAACCAAAACCTAACCTATATCCATCAGACTCACTTTTCTCATATAAGAAAAGCTCCAACCCTCAAATTAACCTCAAAAATGGATTCTACACCAAAAATAACCTATATTCACCCAGCCAAAGTACCCCTCTATCTCTCATGGATTAGAAGATACAGCACAATCAGGTGGCACAGCTCAGTGAAAGACATATATGTACATACTCTGGAAGACTTCAAGTACATACCACATACATTAAACCCATACATCACCCAAACTCCTCACAAGCCTATACAGAATCAATATATGCAAGACACTGCATGCAGAACCAAAAAAATCACCTCATCTGTACACACCAATATATGCAAGCAGGCACATGCAGTACAGAAGCAATTAATACAGCACCAAAAAAAATAACCTCATCTGTATAAACAGCAATATATGCAAGCAGGCTCATGCAGTACAGAAGCAATTTATAAAGCACCAAACAAATCACCACACCTGTATACACAGCAATACATGCAACACACTTCATGCAGAGGCTGTACAGCATCTTACAGGACATCATACAGAAGCAATATATGCAGGGTACTGCCTGCACAACCAGAAAAACCACCCACAATCACAAGTCATCCACCAGGTGGCATCCCCCCCTGATGTCTATAAATAGAGGGCCTCTCTCCAGCCATTTCCCCCACATCCCCCCCAGGCACCCAGCCTGGGGTGGCCACCGTTATAAAAGGTATTAAAGCCTTATATAAAATATTAAACCCTTATATAAAATATTAAACCCTTATAAAAGATATCAAAACCTTATAAAAGATATTAAACCCTTATCATAAACAATGACCAAAACTTATATGAATCATCATCACCAACCATTACCACATACCTTGACCATCATCATTTTCAACACCATCCATCATCAGCATCCATCATCATCACCACCCATCATCATCATCATCATCATTCATCATCATCAACAATAATAATCACCTACTTCAACCATCATCATCATCCATCACCATCATCAACAATCATCATCACCTACCTCATCCATCATCATCATCCATCATCAAAATTATCCATCATCATCATCATCATCATCATCATCATCATCATCATCATCATCATCATCATCATCATCATCATCATCATCATCATCATCATCATCATCATCATCATCATCATCATCATCATCATCATCATCATCATCATCATCATCATCATCATCATCATCATCATCATCATCATCATCATCATCATCATCATCATCATCATCATCATCATCATCATCATCATCATCATCATCATCATCATCATCATCATCATCATCATCATCATCATCATCATCATCATCATCATCATCATCATCATCATCATCATCATCATCATCATCATCATCATCATCATCATCATCATCAACCATCATCAGTATCAAGTATAGCCTCAACAATTTCAACTTTATCAATCATCACATGTAACATCAAAGGAGTATTCATTGGTAAACAATCAAACAAGATAAATGATATATAAAGGATAAGACAAGAAAAAAGATTCTTCCCTTACTCAGCTTCTATAGCCTCAGTCAACTATCTGTTGCGCAATTTCTTCCTTATCAAGCTTGAATACATTGATTCTAGGTCTGATAGAGACTACTATAGTAGCAACTCTATTTGAAAATCAGCCACCAATCTCTTTTCTTTTATTTTTGTGAGACTACTATAGTACTTAGAGGGGCAGGCAATTCAAAACCACACTTATTATTCTTCTATCTTATCCATAGTTGTAGTACTAAATTCACCCTCAAGTGACTTCCAGAAAGCTATTTTCTAAACTTTACCCAATCCCAAAGTATTCTCCGCAGCATTGATTGAGGATTCAAAACATAACTTGGACCCCTCCCCTCCTTCTTTGGATTACTCAGGCTGCACCCTTAAGGGGAAGAAAGATTGGTTCAAGATACTTAAGGATGGCAACTTTCAGTTTGGAGGGACCATAGTTGGTAATCTGTATACCTTGGAGACTCCTAAATTCATATGGCCTCTGGCAGCAAATGTGACAATTTCTCATGAGGATGACCTCATGGAAATTCATCGTAATCATGGTCACGCCTCAATCATGCAACTTGAGAAGACCCCTAAAAACATCCCATCCAAGGTTAAGAAGAATTTTGAATGCATAAATTGTGTCAAGAGCAAGATAGCCAGGAATTCCTTTAAAGAAAACTCAAAACCGGCTGATAAGGTATTTGAGCAAATTCACCTTGATTTAATGGTACCCCTCAAACCTCAATCAAAAGGAGGACATCAATATATACTTACTCTAGTTGATAGTGCCTCTGGATACATTGGAGCATTTCCAATGGATTCAAAGGATGAAAATCCCGAGATTGTGATTGACTTGATTTAAAAAGAACACAGATGACAAGGATACTACCCCAGTGAAGTCTGTTCCAACGGTGGCTCAGATTTTGTCAATCAGAAACTCAAAACCTTCTACAATTCAAATCATATTTGACAAATCCTATCAGAACCCTACCATCCTCAGCACAAAGGCAAGGCAGAACGGGCAAACCAAAAGATCACGGAGTCAACTCAAACTATCTTGAAGGATGCACAACTTCCGGCGGACATGTGGCATGAGGTGATCAAAGCGAGTGCAATCATGTTGAATCAGATATGTAGGGACGGATGTGAGGAATCTCCATGGGTCAAGGTCCATGGGGAGGCTCTGCCACCAAACTATCTGAAACCAATTGGAAGTCGTTGCGTGTATCTTCTTTCACAAATGGTAAAAGGACAGAAATTCAAGGAAAAAGGGGAAGAAGGTTTACTTGTAGGCTTCAATCCATCACTTTTTTCTTATAGAATTCTGACTAAAACTCATTCTATTGTGCTCACAAAGCATGTAACATTCCTGAAAATGGCCAATCCTCAAATGTCAGACCTGATCATACCACAAGATGACTCATGGGAAGACATTTGTGAAACAGAAGAGAAAAGGGACCCAGAAAATCAAACCACCAACATTAATCAACCCATGACCTCATCTCAACTCAAAAACACACCAATCTATACCAACTATCGCGATCCCGCGGAGGAACTGTCATCTGGGGAATCCGAAGATCATTCTGCCATCGACTCGATCTCTTTGGATGACAAAAATGAAAGCCCAAACGTTCAAGAGTTGTCTGAGGTATTACAAGTTGGCATTTCCAATTGGCAACTGCAAAATACAGAAGTCTTGCGAACCAATCAGACTGGAAGAGAACTTTGTGACCGCTTGACCATAAGACCCCCCCAGAGGTATGGGTTCTTTCACTATTACAAACCGAAAAGTTACAATGATGCAGTAACGTGTGAAGAAAGGGTGAAATGGACTGGTGCCATGGACGTCAAATTAGGGTTGATAGAGTCTCTGGAGGTCTGGGAGGATTACGATGGTCCTGAGCCTCTGAATCCACTACAGACGCTTTGGATATACAAACTCAAAGAAAAGTGTCATGGAGATCCACTCAAATACAAGGCTTGTCTTTGCGTGCAGGGTTTCAATCAAATAGAAGGATTGGACTACTTTGAAACGTTTGCTCCCACAGGTAAACCTTCCACTCTACGCATGCTACTTGTATACACTTTGAAATCATCCCAGCATATTTGACAATTTGACGTAAAAAGCGCCTTCTTACATTCAAAGATAAATGAGGAGGTTATTATCAAGACGCCAAAAGGATCAAAGCGCAAATGCAAATTTCTGAAACTGAAGAAGTCGCTGTATGGGTTGAAGCAAGCTCCAAAGAACTGGTATGAAACGTTAACGGCGTGGTTCAAGGAAGTTGGGTTTCACAAATCCGCCTGCAATCCGCGTCTCTAGTTGTCAGAAGATGGCCATTCGCGTCTTTTCTTTCACGTGGATGACTTGATTCTGGTGGGTGACAGCTGTGACTTTGAGGAAAAATTCCTGAACAAATTCAATGGATCAATGAGCAAGCTGCCAGATACTCTTCTGGGCATGAAGATACAGGTAGAAAGCAACAGGATTCTTTTAAGTCAACCAAATCACATCCAACATGGCCTAGAGGAGCTTGGTCTGTGTGACTGTAGAGAATCGACCATGCCTCTCACCAGGAATTTGCAACTCAAACCTGCCTTGGACGAGGAACATGAGGCTTTCAAATCATTGAATATCAACTACAGGTCTGCGATAGGGATGCTCAACCACATTTCTTGCTACACCAGACCGGACATAAGCTTTGCAGTATCAAGCTTGGCTAGATTTTCAGTCAAACCAGGAATCACGCACTGGAACAAGCTGAAGAAAACTTGGAAATACCTAAAACACACAAGGACTCAATGCCTTCAACTTACATATAAGTTGGAGAAGGATTCACTTCAAGTGTTCTCCAATGCTTTGTGGGCAGATGATCCGGACACTCGCAAATCTCAAACAGGCTATCTCTGTGTGGTATTTGGCAGCCTTGTATCCTGGAACAGTTGCAAACAATGGAATATTACCTGCTCTTCTACTGATGCAGAACTTAACGCATTGGTCAAATCATAACATGAAGCTACCTGGATCAAGTTCCTGTTGAATGAAATTTTTGTTCTTTTGGTAACTACTATTCCTTTAAATATAGATAATAGCGGATTAGAAGACAAGATTAAAAAATTTGGATCTAATTTGAAAACAAGACACCTCAACTTAAAAACAAAAGGAATGATAGATGAGCTTAAGGACAACAAGATATAATAAAGATTGATAAGATCTGATAAGATGATTGCGGACTCACTGAAAAAAGCTGCTTCCACACAAAGACTTTTACTCTTGTCTACCTTCTTTATGTCTAGCTCAGAAACCTCTGAAATCTCATTGGGCATTGAGGGGTGTTAGGTATATTGCAATAGAAGTGTTAGGTATATTGTGATAGAAGCGCTCCTGTGGAGAGCGGACAATGAATAGAGGATTGCACAATGGAGATACTCCATATTTGGAGTATCTTAAGACTCTCAAGAAGTGAGCCGCACCCTCAAGCACATGGGAACGGACGGAGGAGGATCTTGACATCACACTCAAATCTCATCAAACCTCTCATCAAGTCATAACAACACGGTCCTCATAACTCAATCGCTCTGTTTCCTTCTCATCTTTCTTATTCTTCATTTCTTTTCATTCATACTGTTTCTTCAAACATCAACTCAATCCATCTTTCATCACTCAAGCCTCTATCTTGTGTGCCTGGTGAGATCTCAGCTTCTTTTCCTATCAATTGTATTTTGACCGCCATGTCTGACTTTCTGCAGCCTAACTCTCACCTCAGCCTCATAGTTGTCTCAACCTCATAGTCTCAAACTCATTCTAGTAGCCTTTCATATCAAAGCCTTCCAACCTCACTCTCCTCATAGCCTGATGTTGGTGTTCATTCATATCATCACATCTCTGTGTTCTTGTTGTTGATTCTTTCTTTCTTCTCAGCCTGATTTCCCAGTTTTAAGCAATATCAAGCCTGTTTATTCTAATAAATAGGGCTTGCAATATTCAAAATTTTATACAAGAATTGAATCCCTTCTTAATCCTCACCCCAATTGAATTATTGGGATGGGAGGAAACAAGATGGGAGGAGAGTATTTAACAAAAATACAGAGAAAAGGCAAGAATAGGGCTTGTAAGCATTGGCTAAAGGGGCAATGTTGGACTTCTTTCCAAATATTTTATCCATTCAAATATAAAAAAGCCAAATTTGGTCCAACTTATCAACCACCAAGTTGATTCCCATGGTTTTATCTGAGTTGGTGACACCAAAGCCAGTGGAGATTGACATTGAGTGGGCCTTTTTTTACTTGGCTCAAAATTTCTTGAATTGCTCCTGCATCTGTTTGGATGAAAGATCCAGCCTACCTTTTTTTTTATTCTTCAGTTCATGGACTTGCGGGGGGAGGTTTGCAGAGGGGCCATTTGAAAAGAGTAAGAGGGATGAAGGGATGAAGAAATGAGAGCAATAAAGCAATGAGAGTTAGGATTTGATGAAATCAATAAAGTGATGAGGGTGGTGAAGCAATGAGAATAGAAATGAAGAGATGAGAGTGATGAAGTTACAAGAGCAATAAAGTAATGAGATTGAGGATGTGATGAAAGGAATAAAGTCAAAAGAGCAATAAAGCAATGAGAGTTAGGATTTGATGAACGCAATAAAGTGACAAGAGAAATAAAGCAATGGAAGTTAGGACGTGATGGAAGCAATAAGGTGATGAGAGCAATGAAGCAATAAGGATAGCAATGAATAGATGAGAGTGATGAAGTGACAATAGCAATAAAGTGATGAGAGTTAGGATGTGATGAAAGCAATAAAGTTATGAGAGAAATGAAGGGACAAGGATAGCAATGAAGAGCTGAGAGTGATGAAGTGACAAGAGCAATAATATCAATGAGATTTAGGATGTGATGAAAGCAATAAATCAATGAGGATATAAATGAAGAGATGAGAGTGATGAAGTTACACAAGCAATAAAGCAATGAGAGTTAGGATGTGATCAAAGTGATAAAGTGATGTGAGTGATGAAGCAATGAGAGTGATGAAGCAATGAGGATAGCAATAGAGCATATCAGAATTAAGGAAACCTGCCATTTTTTAATGGCGGGTTTCAACCCAAATCCGCCATTTCAAATCTGCCATTAAAAATCAAAAAAAACTTACTTATTTCAGATCAGACGTGTCAGAGTTACCTGGAAATAAATGGGGTTTTTCAAATAAAGTATATAAAGGCTTTTACCAGTTTAACCAGTTCATTCCACATCATCACCCCTTGTTTCAACCTCCAGCCTCATTGGAAAAATTCTACCTCCAACCTCATCCAAAAAAATTGATTTTCATTGCTCTCATCACTTCATCACTCTCATCCCCTCATCCCTTCATCACTCTCACCTTGCTTTATCACTCTCATCACTTTATTGCTTTCATCAAATCCATCCTCTCATAGCTTCATTGCTTCATCCCTGCTTTTATCACATCCCTTCATCACTTCATTGCTTCATCAATTTATTGCTTCATCCCTCATCCCCCCTTTCATCACTTTATCACTTCATCCCTCATCCCTGCTTTCATCAAATCCCTTCATTCCTTCATTTCTTCATCCCTTCATCCCTCTTACTCTTTTTAAATGGCCCCTTCACAATCCTCCCCCCACAATTCCACTAAAAAAACCAATGGACAAAAGCAAACATCCCCCAGGAATCAACATCCAACAATCCTCCCCCATCAGCTTCTAAAGGCTCAATTCAGCTCACGAGAGCTGATCACATCATCCTGGTAAACTGGCTCAAAATTCCCTACAACTAAAATGCTTGCTTTGGATCCAACAATGAAACATGTGTTGGCCAACCTCCATCCTCTAAGGTCAATGGTTATCTCCTGATGGCCAATGAACTCAAGAATAAAACAAAAGGTAGGCTGGATCTGTCATCCAAACAGATGAGGGAGCAATTCAAGAATCATTGAGCCAAGTAAAAAAAGGCCCACTCCATGTCAATCTCCACTGGCTTTGGTATCACCAACTCCAACAAAGCCAAAGGAATCAACTTGGTGGTTGATAAGTTGGACTCCATTTGTCCTTTTTATATTCAAATGGATGAAATCTTTGGAAAGAAGGCCAACTTCACGCCTCTTGCTGTTTTTGATGCCCAAAAATCTGATTCAGTTGATGCCAAGGACTTGGCTATGGATTCTCAGCCTAGCAATGAGGACCCTGATGAGACCTTTGCCTTGGAGTTGCCCCCATCCAATGCCAAGGAGGATATTCCAACACAGTCAGCTCCAATTGCATCTACTTCAGCATTGATTGATGAGTCAAACAGGAACTTGGACCCCTCACTTCCTTCTTTAGATTTCTCTCTTCCTGGGGTGAAAGAACTGGAGAACTTGGCCAATGAGGAGGATGTTATTCCTGTATTGCCACTACCATCAACATCTGCTCAAGTAAGCACCCAAGTTCTTTTCTCTTCTATCTGGTTAATCCTGACTGATTTGGATTGTAAAAAACAGGCTCATCAATTCCTTGTTGGGCAAAAACTCAAGCCAATGGGGCCTCCCATATCCCCTTCAAATGAGAGGAACACCATTCCAACACAAAACTCCTCCTCAAAGGGAAAGCAAAAGGCCTCAAATCCCATCAAAATCAACCCAAATAGCCATCAAAAGAGGAGAAATACTTCAAGCTTTTCTGGCTTTGAGTATATCATGGAGAAGCAAGATTCAAGTAAGCATGTTGGATTCTCCTTGCTTTCAAAATCCAGATCATTCCTATTCCCCTCTGAAAAACAGTGAAATTTCAAATTGAATCTGAAAAACTTCAGTTTGAAAAGGAGAAGTGGGATTTTCAACTGGCTATGGATTTTCAAAATCAAAAAGCTGAGAGTTTGGCTCATCAACAAAAGTTGGATGCTGAGTGGAAAATTAAACAGGCTGAGCTGAAGTTTCAAAAAGAGGAAAAGGAGAAGGATCAAGATGAAGTCCGACTCCAAAAGGAGAGGGAAAGGCTAGCCACAGAAAAAAAATATAGGTTATCTGTAGCCATTGCATGTATTGGTAGCAGTAGAAATGTGGATAAAATCAAGGAAATCACTTGATTTCTGGGCTTTTAAATATATTTACTTTCAATATTTTAAAAATAAGAAATAATATTTTGCTTGGCTTGTAAATATATTTACTTTAAATTTTTTTTTTAAAAAAAAAAATATCTTTGATTACTACAATGTTTGAGACTATTTGAAACTCCACCAATAACAAAATATTTTTTATTTTTATTTAAATTTTTTTTTCTAGAGTATATTGCCCCACTTTTTAAGTCCCTGCAGGTGTTCCTGGTGGTTTTGTTGATTTGCATGGACATAACCATCCTTGTATGAGCAGCAGTGTTCACAGCAGGAAAAGTACAGTGTTTTTACTTATTTTCTGCCCAAAACATTTTTACAATACCTTTTTCTTTGAAATCAATACCAAAACCTAATTCAGGAAAAGAAAATTGCCCATCAGATACTTGATATTCATCCTTGTTGTCAATAATTTGTCCATTTGATTTTTTTTGTTAGAACCACAAGTAAAAACAAATATTCTGAGAGTTTGACTTTGTCAATATGGGGACAGTTTTAGAAGCCATTGGAGGTGAAATTGATATGTGGTGAACATTCAAAAGTGGTGAGGCAGGATCCAAATTCCAAAGAAGAGAAGGAGGGGATGTGGTGGTCCATCATTATTTCCCAGTTGGAATCAAATGCAAGTTTGACTAAGTTTTGAAACATTTGGCCTAGGATTTGAGAGACTTTGTCCAACCTAAGGTTGAGGAAAGCATACTCTTGAGTGGAAGTTTGAATATCTTTTTTATTCAAATATTGGCCAAAAAGTTCTGAAGGCTGCATCAATTTTCTCCATCCAATAGCCCACATCTTCCCACCCCAAGATCTTGAGGGGCCAACAGTGTTGAAAATTTATTTCAATTGGTGAAGTAAAGTTGTCACAAAGTTGATTTCCTTCTTCTCTTCCTCAGAGAGTTTATTCAAAGGGATAAATTTGATTATGGCCACAAGAGAGTCTTGATGATTGGTTTGGTAAAGAAAGGAAACTTTTCCACCAGTGAAGAAATGGAACTTTTCAATCTTCTGTTTGGCCTGTTCAAACTCTTCAGGGGTGGGCTTTTGTTTTTTCTTTTTCTTTTTGGCAGCAAGAGCAGGGTACAAATTCAAAGGTTGCAGTTTTTGTCTAGACCATAGAATATTTTCCAAAAACCCTTCTTCAGCCACTTCCAAAGAGATTTTGGATTCTCTCATTTGGGCCCTCTTTTGCCAAAGAGCCCTCTGCTTTCCACCTCTCTTCATGTTTTTCAACGCATCTCCTTCCATCTTGTTCCCTCCCATGAAACTGCTTTGCTTGGGGTGAGGATCAAGACAGGATTTGATTTGTTGTATAACATTGGGAGCATGGCGGGAGAAGCATGGGTCATGCAGAAAAAGGGCAGGCATGGAAAGAAACAGGGGTCAAAAAGGGTGTTGCATTGTGGGGAATCCAAAAAAAAAAAATCATCAGCCATGTTTCAATCATTGTGGAAGATGAACAAAAGTAGAAAAATAAATACTGGTCTGTCAATGATGATAGCCCCCCCCAAAAAAAAAAAATGGTCAGTCAGAGTCATTGATCAATCAATGAGTGGAAGGAGGAGAAGGAGAAGGGGTTCACGGGGCTCACCTTGGGGAATCAGCAAGGCAGGTTGGGGGTCAGTTGGCCGGCCAAAGAGGGGGGTGGGGCCCTGGGTCAGTTGGTTGGGTTGCAAAGGAGGGGGGGTCAGTTGGTTGGTCACCTGGCTAAGGAGGGGGGGGGGGGCGTGTCAGTCAGCTGATGGAGGGGGGTGGTTGGGTTGGCTGGGTGGGTTGGCCAATGGAGGGGTGGGGCTGGTCTTCCAAAGGAGGGGGGGGTGTTGTTGGTTGGACAATGGAGGGAGGTGGGGCAGGTTGGCCAAAGGAGGGGAGGGGGGGCAGGCTGCCAAGCAAGCAAGGGGGGGGTGGCCCATTGTTGGTTGGCCAAAGGAGGCAAGGGGGGGCTTTGGTCAGCCCGCTGAAGGAGGGGAGGGGGGGTGCGGTTGGTCAAGCAAGCAAGGGGGGGGGCGGCTGCTGAGGAAGCAAGGGGGGGGGCCTGCTGCCAAGCAAGCAAGGGGGGGCCAGGCCGGCCATTGGCCTTGGAAAGCCAAGGAGGGGGTTAGTTGGGAGAAAGGGGGAGGAAGGAGGGATGGGGCTCACCTGAGGGATTGAGCAAGGCAGTCAGGGGGGACCTAAAGGTTGATTGATCAAAGGATCAGCAAACGGTGAGGGGCAGGAAGAGGAAGAGGGGGGAGGGGGCTTACCAGGGTTGCCAACCAAAGGACAAGGGGAGGCAGTGAGTGAGGTGAGGTTAGGTGGTGATGGTGGGTGAGGTGGTGGTGGTGGGTGAGGTGGAGTTGGAGCGTGAGGTGGAGGTAATGGGTGAGGTGGAGGTGGAGAGTGAGGTGGAGAGTGGACCGGTGGTGGGTGAGGAGGAGAGTGGACCAGTGGTTTGGTGGGGTGATGTGGGTGGTTTGGAATTTTTGGTTCTGTTTTTCTCTAATTCCACCAAAAAAAAAAATTATAAGTCAGCCTTGGATGCTTGGTTGAACAACTAAAACCAAAAACAATATTTCACCTATTTAAAAACCAAATGCTACACATCAAATTGAGCAAGTGTGAGGGGTAGAATCCGCTCCCTCATGGCCAAAGATGAGGTAGAAAATGAGCGGGGTATGACTTGAGGAGGATCAGGAATATCTTCTTCAAATATTTTGTTCCATTCATCCTTGATGTTGGCAAGAAGGTTGTGAAAAATTACACAAGTGATAATCCAGTTGATGAAGATCTTCATTTCCTTTGAATTTTGAAGCTGGTTTTGCATCTCTCCTAAGCTGGCCCATCTTCCTTTCAGGATTCCTATGGCATGCTCAATCCAAACTTGTGATTGGGAAAGATGATAGTTGAAATTGTATTTTCCTTGATCATTGGACAAAATTTTTGGAAAATTCTGGTATTCTGGAACTACATATTTCCCACTAGCATAAGCCAAATCAGCCAGAAGGTATTGATCTTGGTCAAATCATTTCTCCGGTTTTTGGGAAATCCGCATCCAATTGAAAAAATATGAATCATGAAAAGAACCCAGAAGGCCAGCGTGGAGGGATATGAACTTCTTTTTGTTATTGCAAAAAAGTTGTAGGGCCACAGAGTATCTAAACAAAGAGATGCATCATATTTGGTCAGTGTTTAATCCAAAGTTTTATCAAATTCATTGGAAAAGAATGAATCAATTGCCTCTTTTTCCAATCAAAATAGTGGTTGCAATCTAGCTTGGGTTTTTGACTCAAGTGGATGGTGGTTCCATTGGCAAAACCAATGCAACCGGGAAAGCCTTCAGTCTCCATTAATTGAGATATCTCCTGAAGTTCTTCTTTGGTTTGCCAAGAAAGGACTGAGAGACGGAAAGATAGGATAGCAATCATGACTCTTTTTTTGTATAAGTCAATGCTTCCATAACCAACTGAGAACAGATTTTCTAATCAATGAATTGCTGCTCCATTTCCATTTGATACCAATCTACAAAGAGAAGCAGCCAGTTGGATAGCTGGATTGCATTTAGGATTGCAAGAATTTTTCTGGAAGATGTGGTTTTCTTCAATCATCTCCAAATGTTTCATGAATGAAGGCAATAGAGTTTGGGAAAGTTGCTGGAAGCTTAAGTTGGGGAGGAGATGAAGCTTTTGCCTTTGATACATAGGGTTGTGGAGAGTTTGTCTTCTTGGAACCATGTATTGCTTTTTTAATAGAGCATTCAAATCCAACCAAGTTGATTCCAAATTGGAGTCTGAATCAGAGTCTGAATGGGATTCAAATAGTAACAAAAGTTCAGTCAGCTTTTTTGCATTTTCAACTTGCTGCTGGGGAGTTTGATTGTACATGTTGAGAAAGATGGCAATGTGATGTGGGGTGATGAGATGATGATGGGATTTGTGTGAAGATGGAGATGTGAAGCAAGAGATGTGAACCAATGGAGATGTGAACGGATGGAGATGTGAAGCAATGTAGATGTGAAGCAATGGAGATGAGATGTGTGTGATGTGATGGAGATGGGATTGGTATGGATTTGCCGAGGTTGAGGCGTGGATGGGTGTTTTTCATGTGATGGATGGTGGATGGATGAAAATGGCAGGGTTCATGTTTGAAACCCACCATTTTCATGAAACCTGCCATTTTAAAATACACCAGTTAGGGGGTATGTGTATTTCAGAAACCGGCAATTAAAAATGGCAAGTTTTGTCAAAATAAATGGCGGGTTTGCTAACTCTGGTAGTCCCTAATGAAGATATGAGAGTGGTTAAGTGATGAGAGTGATGAATCAAATTTTTTGGATGAGATTGGAGGTAGAATTTTTTCCAATGAGTTCAGAGGTTGAAATCATGGGTGATGATGTGGAATGATGGTTTGAGGTGCTTAAAGCCTTTAAATACTTTATTTTAAAAAACCCATTTATTTTCAGGTAACTTTGACACATCTTATGTGAAATAAGTGGATTTTTTGTGATTTTTAAAGGTGTGTTCAAAATGGCAGATTTGGGTTGAAACCCGCCATCAAAAAATGGCGGGTTTGGTTAACTGAAATACACCCTAATGGAAGAATCTGCCAATTTTATTGGACCTTCTGAGCTAATGAGGTTTTTTGGAATGCTCTTATCACTTATTCAGCCTGCAAACCCACAAAAAATATGGAATTTTTCATTCAATTTGATGGTTGATGATTTGATTTGTTATGGATCCCCAGATCAAAAATTTCTCACTAATGACATATTAAGCTCCATAACCCCTATTTTATTTCAAAATTGTGAAACAAGTGTTGAAAGAGCTTTTCCTGATCTTCCAAGAATTGATCAATCAGTGGAGGAACCAAGGAACAACAGGAACTGGATCCTTGAGGAAGAAAAAAATTATTTAATAAATGAATCAGTCTTGCAAAAAATCTCTCTTCTGAATCATAGACAGAAGCAAATATTTGATCAGATAATGCATGCATGCAATTCCTATCATCCCTCTTACTTATTTATTGATTGAACTTGTGTTTCTGGAAAATAACTCCCATATAAATGCTTGCTGTCCTCTTTCAGATCATCTGGAAGAATAGCTATGACATGTGCCAGTATTGGAATAGATGCAATGAATCTACCAAATGAAAGAACAGCTCATCTCAAATTTGGAATTCCCTTGAGGGTAAATCACTCCTCTCTATCAAGAGTATCAAATCATTCTCAAAAGGGTGAAGCTCTCAAAAAGGTGTCTTTGATAATCTGGGATGAAAAACCTATGAGCCATAGGCATGCTCTGTAGTTGGTTGACAGGCTACTTCATAACCTCATGGATTCTAAACCACCTTTTTGAGGAAAATTAATGGTTCTTGGTGGTGACTTTAGGGAAATTTTACCTGTGGTTGAAAAAGGTACACTTTGCCAAATGGTTGATGAAAGTTTTTTCAATTCTTCTTGCTGGAGAAATTTCCAGGTTTTGCACCTTACTTCAAATATGCATGCTGAAGGGGATCCTGATTATGAGAATTTCTTGCTCAATGTTTGAGATGTTCTGAATAATATACAGGGTTTAAAAAATATTTTTCTTCCTCATCATATGGTTATTCATGGTTATATTCAGGATGAAGCTTTGGATGGATTAAACAACAATTTTTTTACAAACTTGCACCATTGCTACCTTGAAGATGATTATCTCATGTACTTTGTCATTTTATTTTTGAAAAATTCTGCTGTTTGAAATATCAATAAGTATCTATTGGATTTTCTCCCTTGAAATGAAGAAAAAATACTTATTACATCCATGAATCTGTTGAAGATGATACTCAAAATCTATACCAACAAGAGTTCCTCAACACATTATTTCTTCCCAACTGTCCTCCTAATAGCTTGACTCTGAAAGTTGGTTCCCAATAATTATTTTGATAAACATGGACCCTAAAATTGGCCTTTTATCTGGAACTTGCTTGATTGTTGTAAAATTGGCAAGGAATTTTATAGTTGCAAAGATTGCAAGTGGTGATTCAATAGGAAGTCTGGTTGCCATTCCCTGCATCCCCTTGGTTACTGACTCTGATTAAAATGGTATCCCCTTCAAGTTTATTTACAAACATTTTCCAGTAAATTTGGCTTTCTCATTGTTAATAAACAAATCTCAAGGTCAGAAAATTTCCAATTTTGGTTTTCATCTGCAAGATACAGTGTTTATCCATGGTCAGTTATATGTAGCATTGTCAAGTAGCAGTTCCAGCCACTCAACAAGGGTAGTGGTCACACACAGAAATTAAAAAAAACTCATTTGAAAATGATAAAATTGTTTACAAGTTTTTAAATGCTATAAATCCCACAAAATGATCAATTTGATTTCTATATTGTGTTTTCATTACTCCTACATCAAGAAATAAACATGGATTTTTTAGCATAATCCTGATTTTATTGAAAAACAAAAATTACATGTATTTTCTAACTTAATCATGATTTAATTTGAAAATGAAAAATTCTCTTCCAATCAGAGCCAAAATATTATTAAAGCCCAATAATTTCCCAAGCTAAATCCCAGAAATTGATTTTTTTTGAAAGCTATATTTTGTTTGAATTAATCCTTAAATCAATAAATTGACATTAGCTTAAAAATGATTTAATGGATAATTAAAAAAAAATTGAATTTTTTCAATCAACCCACATTCCATCCAAACTATTAAATTCCAATCAGTCCCCAAATTTGGGGGAAATACTCTAGTCATAATAATATAAAAATAAATATAGAAAATTAGTGTTTATAAAAACTATTCAATTTTTCTGATGTGATGTAACAAATATAAATGTAAATAAACAAAACAAAAATGCCACATATAAATATATCATGTGAGTTGTTCAAATAAGCTGAAATTTTGTGAAAAAAAATACTTACATTAAAAAAAATAATGATAAAAAATATCAAAAAACTCTTTAATTTAAAAAAAAAAATATTGCTGATGGGATTTTAAATCAATTTTAACAAAAATTAAAAATTACAATTCTACCCCTAAGATTCAAATTAATCTCATAATTTTTCTCATATTTCCAATTTTATTTTATTTCTTACATTTTTTAAATTCTATCAGACACCAAAAAAAAATTTATGTCACTTTCTAGCAAGTGCCATCAAGGAATCTTTAGTTGAATCTCTTGTTAGAATTATGGACAGCAATTAGCTTAGGCAAATAAGCAGTATTTGAAGCAAAAGAAATTCTGGAAACCTTGTCTCAATAATTGCTGATGGGCTCTCACAATGGGGAAATACTTTGGATGATATTGGTGATGAATTCTATTGGATGATAAAAGGATGTAGGAAAACAGCAGGGAGAAGAGCTCCTTAATTACAAAAAGATTGGCCTCTTTTGAGCCCATGATACCACAAGAAAAATGGAAAACTTTCCGCTCAAAAGAGCTCTAAAGGCTCTACAGGCCTTGTTACTTGGTTTGGACTACATCAGCCCGCATGGTTTCAGTCCCTGTACCCTTACAACCAGCCAATTCTGGTCCTTTCTGGTGTTTCCACTGTTATGGGGCTGAACCAGCCCCTTTGCTGTTTGATCCCTGGTTGGTTGTCACCTCACAGGCTGGCTGGTTTCCTCATGCAACCAGCCCCTGGCCATAAAAGTGGCCAGGTGGGACCCAGGACACACCTGGGTCCGGTCTCATACTCAGATGGGGGGGGGGTGTGACCAGCGGACATGCTGTCCCCTCCCTCCTTCTCACAGATCCCTGGAGGGGGCGGTCAAATCCCCCTACCAGGGGCCCTGGGGGTCAATACCCCAGGTTGTTGTCAAGGTAAGGTGGGCTGGGGGGTGGTCAAATCCCCTCCAGCCCATTGCTCCTCCCCCTTGGTAAAGGGGAGGGAGAGCGCCCCTTTGTTGCCCTTCACTTCAATGGTGGAGGGGTGGTCAGGCCCCCCCCCACCGCTGGTTGCTTTGTTGCGGCCAGCCACCTTGTCATTCCTCCTGGGTGGGTGATTAAATCCCCCCCACCCTGACCGGTTGCACCTTGCAACTGTTTGCTGGCTGGTTCAACCCAGCCAGCCTTCCCCCTCCCCCTCGCAATGGCAAGTAAGGGGAGGGGGAGGAGTCGGGGCCGTTGGCCCCAGCCCCGCGGCTCCAACAGCCGTCTGCCGCCCAGGGTGGCAGCCGCACTGCCCCCTACAACGGCCCTGCGCAGGCCATTGGGCCCCATAAAGGGGCCCTAGGCAAAAACAGCCGCCCTAAGCGGGCCGCAACACGGGCATCGGCCCAATGGGCAGCCCCAAGCCCAAAAACTGAGTAAACCAAACTTTGGCGGGCCAGCCCGTCTGGCCAATTATGTCCAAAATAAACCTTGATCCCAATTATGCCCATACAAGCCCATCTGGATGTATTTGCCCATATACCCCCCTGGGCCCGTTAGGGCCCGTGTACCAATAGGCCTGTTTCACGCGTTTTGAGGCCAGTTTCCCCAAATCCGTGACATCCACACAGGCCTGTATGGTCCGTGTGTTTTTCCAATGGGCCGCAGAGGCCCACATGTGCATCCCATTTGGATTACACTTATACGTAGTACACGCGTAAGTGCATGCCTATTTTAACACACCCCCTTAATCCAAAGGGGGTGACATCCGCATCTTAGTCACAAAGCCTTGATGCTTGTTCCTATCTAAAGCCTTAGTCAAGATATCTGTAATCATTGCTCCAGTGGGCATGTACCTCAACACAATCTCTTTGCAGTTGACTGCATCGCAAATATAGTTATAGTGAACATTGATATGTTTTGTTCTTGAATGGAACACTTGGTTTTGCGCCAACAAAATGACACTCTGGTTATCATAATACAACAATGCAAACCCTTGTGGCTTATGTGTATCCTTTAAGACTTTTCTCAACCATTTTTCTTCCTGTGAAGCTGCTAAGTAAGCTCTCTACTCAGCCTCTGTTGATGAAAGACTTATTGCTGATACCTTCTTGGACATCCATGACACCAGATTCTTACATAAGAAGAATATGAAACCACTTGTTGATTCCCTAGTGTTACCATCTGCCCAACTTGCATCAGAATAAACAACCAAATAAAAGTTTACTGACTTTTTAAACAACAGTCCCAGACTGTGTGTTCCTTTAAGATACCTCATAACTCTCTTAAACGCTGACCAATGCCTCATGCTTGGCTTCTCTAAGTGTTTACACAAGACACCAATTTCAAAGGCAATATTGGGCCTTGTACACTGCCCCAAATAATTAAGCAATACAATAGCTGACCTGTAGTTGTTCCCAGATTGAACAAACTCCAGATACTCCTCATCTGTAGACTTCTCTAAACAAATGTTTGACTGCATGGTAGTACCAAACTCCTTTGCATCTTCTAAGCCATATTGCTTAAGAAGAGCTGCTACGTAGTTGCTCTGGTCTAACTTAATACCATTCTTGCTCTTACTAACTTTCATTCCTAGCACCTGTTGCACCATACCAAGATATTTTATCTTAAATTCCTTTTTGAGTGTCTCCATGACTCTCTCTTTACCATTTCCAATAATGATAATGTCATTGACCCATACAAACAAAATTGCATCCTTTCTCACAAAGAGACAAGGTTTGGCCTCAGAAGTCTTGAAACCAATCTGTATCAGTTTCTCACTCATGGTATTATACCACAACCTAGCTGCTTTCTTCAATCCATACAGGGATCTACACAGCTTGAGGACATATTCTCCTTTATCTTCTGAAAGAAAACTTCTAACACAGGTTTTCTTCATGGTTTCTGGTTTATTCTCTACTAACAATTCAAGAAAACCATCAGGAATTGACATATAAACAGTCTCCTCCTCTCCAAGTTTTGCATTCAAGTATGCTGTTACAAAATCAGCTTTTCTGATTTCTTCACCAAACTCCACTGCCAGAGAAATGATGTACCTGAATGTGGACAGCCTTCCAGTTGGTGAGAAAGTTTCTTGGTAATCAATACCCTCTCTCTGCTTGAATCCCTGTGCAACGCATCTAGCTTTGAATATTTTCAAAACTCCATTTGTGTCAAACTTCTTGTTTAACACCAATCTAGACCCCACAATGGTCTTTCCTTTTGGAACATAATCCCGCTTAACCACTTCAAAGACACTATTATTTTCTAGAGAATCAAATTCCTCAAAAATAACACTCTTCCAGTTGGCTCTCTCATCAGAATTCATAGCTTGGCCAAAGCTATTTGGGTTAACCCTGTTACCCATTTCTGAACTCAACTCCAGGACTTCATTGAGCATACACTGTTCCTGAAATGTATCTTCCTCATATCCTGTGGCAGCATAATGGGACTTCTATTCCCCATACCTATCAACTTGTACTCTAACCCTACCACTCCTTCTAACTGGATGAGGAGGCTCATCAGGTTCCAAATTAAAGGACTCCCCTGAAGCGGGCACTAAACCCTCTAGTGGAACGTCTGCCATCTCTTCATCTTCTGGAACCACATGTTCCTCAGCCTTTTCTGGTGAAATAGGTGCTAATTCTATTTCTTGCTGTGACTTATTCACAACAACATCTTCACTCATTTTGAGTGGAAAGGTACTTTCATCAAATTTTAGATCCCTACTACGGATAACCTTTCTTGTCCCTGGACAATAGATCCTATACAATTTACTTATTAAATCATAGCCTACAAGTGCCCATGTTCTGGATTGAGGGTCTAATTTTCCAACCATCTCATTATGGTGGACACTATAATACACCAAGCAACCAATTTTTCTTAGGTGTGATGTTTTGGGGTACAACTTCCAAAACTGATAATGGGGACTCTTCCCATTAACACTTACAATGTTGTGCAACAGACAGACTGTACACATCAACTCAGCCCATAAGAACTTTTTTAGACCAGATTGAGAAATAATAGTTCTGACCTTGTCCAGTAAAGTCCTATTCATTCTCTCAACTATTCCATTATTCTGTGGAGTACTTTCATTAGTGACTATATGAATGATACCATAATCTTTCAATAACCTCTCAAACTCTTTACTCACAAACTCACCACCTCCATCTGTAATAACCCTCTTGATCTCCTTCATTAGACCATTCTGTTTCCAGACTTTGAAGATTACAGAAACCTCCTCTGTGGTCTGATCCTTAGATTGAATTGGTTTAAGCCAAACATAATTAGTTGCAGTATCAACTAAATTGATGAAGTATCTTGCCCCACCAAGGGACTCTGGTGTGAATGGCCCTGCCAAATCAATGTAAAATTCCTCTCTAGGAACATCAGTGCAATCTTTACTCTTTGAGAACACATTTCTAGTCTTAGCCCCCAAGGTACAACTCTCACAGTTGCTGTCCTTTACCTTATGGCCACTTCTATTGTGAGAAACAGTGCTCAGAGCTGAGAATTTGAATAAAATTGCACACAGAAGCTCATTCCAAACTTGTCCACTAAGAACAGTTTGCCAATTCATATCAATAACAAACCTATCTTCTTTAAGAAAACAAATTTGGAAACCTTTTTTCCACAACACTCCAAGATACACAAGGTTATAAGGCAACTCTGGTACATAGAACAATTTCTCAAAAGAAATTTTGAAACCCAAGTTATTTGCAAGAATAACTTTTCCCAATTCCTTTAATCTGAACTTTTTTGCCTTTCTGACCAATATTTACAACTCCATCATAATCACAAAGATTTGAAAATAAATTAGGTTCAAAGAACATGTGATCTGTACAACCAAAATCAATCAAAACAAGAACATCCTCCTTCAATCCTCCTAATAGGAAAGAAGCTTTATCAGTCACTGATAAGTTCTCATCTTTGAGGTTAAGATTACTCACTTCATAATCAATCAAGTCCATTTCTTGATCCTCATCAATTTTGGCCTTCTTGGGGCCTTCTTCCCCAACAACCTCTTCCATTGGACCATCCAACACCACCATTGCAAAGTTTTTGGTAGTGAGATTGACCTCCTTGTCATTCTCTTTGGAATTCTTCCTTTTCTTAGCCTCCTTGCAATCCTTAGCATAATGCCCCTTATTCTGACAATTGTAGCATAAGACCTTGGACAAATCCTTTTTTTCCTTCTTGCAAGATTTTCCAGTCTTTCCAACAAGGGCTGTTCCAGAACACCCCTTCATCTTGAACTGAAGATCATCCTTTTCAATCCTTTTCAGCAAATCCTCCTCCCCAGGTAGAGGATCCAATTGAGAAATAATTCTTACTAAAGAATCAAACTCCTTTGGTAGCTTCTGAAGGATTAAGAGTGAAAAACACTCAGGATCCATGTTAAGTACTGATGACTTAAACTTGGCTATGCTAGATCTAGCCTCTGCAACAAACTGCTTACAATTCAAATATTGTAACTTGAATAGTTTATTGAAGGCTATACCCTTCTGGTCAATGGAATCACCAGCATATTTGGACTTAAGCAACTTCCAAAAGATGCTGCCCCTCCTTCTCTCATTTTCCCTAAGAGTATTGGAAACCCATGTCACATGATTCTCATCAAGATGCCTAAGGATGAGATTATAAGACTTTTTCTCCACTTCTGGACTGATCAAAGTGTCATCTGCATCCATTATCTCCCACAACAGATATTGTCCAGCTCACTATCCATAAAGAAAACCCAAGCATTATAATTCTGACTGTTCAAAACTATCTTGGTGGAGCTAACATCAGGGATATAGGACATCTTCTTGGAAAACTTGAGGTCTTTGAGGTTTTCCAGAGTGAGGTAAAAGGGTCTAGATGGCTTGGAAGTAATGATGATGTTGGTACTGATAATGTGTTATAATGATGGCCAGCAATTAGCTTAGGCAAATGAGGAGTATTTAAAGCTAAAGAAATGCTGAACACTTTGTGTCAATAATTGCTGATGGGCTCTCACAATGGGGCAATACGTTGGATGATATTGGGGATGAATTTAATTGGATGATGAATGGATGAAGGAAAACAGCGGGGAGAAGAGCTCCTTAAGTACAAAAAGATTGGCCTCTTTTGAGACCATGATACAACCAGCCAAAAGGAAAATTTTCCGCCCCAAAAGAGCTCTACAGGCTCTACAGGTCTTGTTACTTGGTTTGGACTACATCATCCCGCATGGCATCAGTCCCTGTACCCTTACAACCAGCCTATTCTGGTCCTTTCTGGTGTTTCCACTGTTACAGGGCTGAACCAGCCCTTTTTCTGTTCAATCCCTGGTTGATTTCCACCTCACAGGCTGGCTGGTTGCCTCATGCAACCAACCCCTGGCCATACAAGTGGCCAGGTGGGACCCAGGACACACCTGGGTCCAGTCTCATACTCACATGGGGGGGTGTGACCAGCAGACATGCTGTCCCCCCCCCTCCTTCTCACAGATCCCTGGAGGGGGCATTCAAATCCCCCTACCAGGGGCCCTGGGGGTTGATACCCCTGGGTGTTGTCAAGGCAAGGTGGGCTGGGGGGTGGTCAAATCCCCTCCAGCCTCTTGCTCCTCCCCCTTGGTAAAGGGGGGGGGGAGAGTTCCCCTTTGTTGCCCTTTGCTTTGGTGGTGGAGGGGTGCTCAGGTCGCCCCCACTGCTGGTTGCTTTGTTGCGGCCAGCCACCTTGTCATTCCTCCTGGGTGGGAGGGTGATGAAATCCCCCCCACCCTGACCAGTTGCACCTGGAAACCAGTCACTGGCTGGTTCAACCCAGCCAGCCTTCCCCCTCCCCCTTGCAATGGCAAGCAAGGGGAGGGGGAGGAGCCGGGGCCATCGGCCCCAGCCCTGGGGCTCCAAGAGCCGGCCGCCACCCCGCACGGCAGCCGCGCTGCCCCCTAAAATGGCCCCGGGCGGGCCGTTGGGCCCCGTAAACAGGCAATAGGCAAAAACAGCCGCCCCAAGCGGGCCGCACAATGGGCAGCAGCCCCAACCGGGCTGCAATCCGGGCAGCCACCCCAATGGGCAGCCCCAAGCCCAAAAACTGAGTAAACCATACTTTGGCGGGCCAGCCCGTCTGGCCAAGTATGTCCAAAATAAACCTTGATCCCAATTATGCCCATAAAATCCCATCTGGCTGTATTTTCCCATATACCCCCCAGGCCCGTTAGGGCCCGTGTACCAATAGGCCTGTTTCATGCGTTTTGAGGCCAGTTTCCCCAAATCCGTGCCATCCAAATAGGACCGTATGGTCCGCGTGTGTGTCCAATGGGCCACAGAGGCCCACATGTGCATCCCATTTGGATTACACTTATACGTAGCACACGCGTAAGTGCATACGTATCTTAACAGCTCTGCCCAACTCTATTCAAAGCTATGCTCACTCTCCAACCAAGTTTTTGGTGCGCAGTGACTGTGAATTGGAGCTTGGATAAAGCGGTACCTGAGCTTGGCTGGAACTTGATCTGAGCTTGTGTGCAGATTGGGCCTGAGCTCCTTGATGGTACTTTCTAGAAAGTGACATGAATTTTTTTTGGTGATAAGTATTGAATATTATTCAAAGAAACTGGCTTTTGAAATTCTTTATTGTTATCATTTTATTTTATGAATTTGCTAGTAAAATTTTACCAAATTTTTTTCAACACAAGTGAAATAGTTATATGTGAATTTTGTGTAATTTTTCTTTATTTTTAGAAAAAATGTGTTTGACTTCCATTAAAAATATTCAATTTTGTTCAAAAACATCAGTTTTCTATTTTTTCATTATTTTTGTACTCTGAAGTTTTTTTTTTCAAGATAAAGCCACATATTTGGACTATTTTCATAAGATAGGTATATTTAGCATTTTTATTTGTTTTTTATGTTTGGAAAGAAGTTTTTTACATTCCATGAGATATATCAAATTTTATTGAAAGAATCAAATTTTAATGTTTTTATTATGATAGAGTTACTTTATTAATTTTTTTTCTCACACCTAACGAAAAATTTGGAATCCTCTTCAAAATAATCATACAGATCATTTATTTATTTATTTTTTTATTGAAATTTTGATTACATCTTAATGAAATATTTTATTTCTTGTAAAGAAATTGATTTTTTTCTGTTTCTTTTTGTTATTTTACATTTCATTTTTTCAAATCTGAGCTCATAACTGAATTCCTTTCCAAAAATTAATATTTATTGCTTTTTTTTATTTAATCTTAACTTGATTTGTTTCAATTCCCTTATCGCAAAGAAATTTACCCCATAAACACCCCATTGGGTTTCTGGAGGACATGTTGGCCTCCCAAGGCTTAGATTAAGATTTACTGGCCCTTAAGACCCCAAAATTTCCTCAAAGGTTTTTCCCACATCAGGGAGTCCTTGGGATCTTAAAAATATTTAAAATTTTCTCAAATGGCTTAATTTACCACCCCTCAATGCTTTTTGAGCCTTGGAAATCTTTTCCAAACCTTTTCTGTTCATTTTCATTCCTTTCTCAATTGACATGACTTTTTAAGCTTAAAAAACCTTCTTGAATTTATAAAATACACCAGAAGGGACGAATTTGGTAAAGATATTTGTATAATTTGGCCTATTTTTTAAGGGGGTATGACTTTAGAAAAAAAAGAATTCTAAAATTTCACCTTCTTCAGAAATATTTGAGGATTCATAAATTCTGAAGATGAAAAGTTGGCCTGGTCAAAAATAAAATCATAAAAATTCAGGATATTTTTATCTCAACTTATCCTGTACCAATTCATCTAAAATGAATATTTAAAATTCATCCAACAAAACTTTTCAACACTTGTATCAGTTTTAAACTTCTGATACTATGAAAATCCAATTTTAAATCTCAGGAGTCAATTTTAATTATTTTCAAAAGGAAAAATATCAAAATTTAAAGAGAAATTATTGCAGAGGAATGAATTAAGATTGAAAATTAGCAGAAGAAATATGGAAAATGAATCATTGACAACTATATTAAGCATTGATTGCGCACAAATTATCAGAATTCATAAGAAAAATGGTGTTTATCATGCAAGGAACTCAAGAAAATGAGTTTAATAAGATTCATAAAATACACCAATTTTTTTAATTTCATTTTCAAAAACAAATCCTTCATTTAAAAAACACCATTAAAAATTGAAAATCCAACTTAGTTCAAATCAGGTGTGTCAGAGTTACCTGTGAATAAGTGGGTTTTTTCCATTATAGTATAGAAAGGTAACTGTGTTTATTATCTCTATTTCTGTCTCTCTATTTAATCATATTTTTTCATAATTCAAAATATTCCATCAATCCTCATACATCCCATTCAATCTGAAGATCCATGAATACTCACCTTCCATCTCAAATTTCACACTTAATCATGAATGATCCTTCCAAATATCTTTTGATTTTTAGACACAATTCAATAAAACCAATCCCAAATCCCCCTGTCCTTCTTGAGTCTTCATTATTGGATGGAAAGGCTTACAAGAACAATAAGCAAATCATTCCTTTTTCTAGGCCTCACCCACCCCACTATTCATCACAATAACCATCCTCCTAAAGTTGGATCATCCAAACCAACAAACAATAAATTGTCTGATCAAAACAATAAAAGACCAAATGAGGATTTCAGATCTTTAGAATTATAAATTAATTTATCTTGAATAAATAGATATTTCCAGGATCCTCAAAGCTTTACAAGCCAATGGTCCTAATTCTACTGGTAAACTTGACCCATCTTTCTCACAGGTTCAAGGCATTCCTCAATTCTAGAGATTCACCATACCATCCTTTTTTTTTTTGTGTGTGTAAAAGGGAGTAGAAAAACAACTTTTAAAATTATTTTACATGTATTTTAATCAATAACTATTTTCCATCATAGACTATAGTATCCATCCCATCCTGAGGCCTGCATGGGATAATACTCAAGATAAGGATTATAAAATAAATACTTAGGATCTGTTCATTAAGAGGATGAATATCTTGAATTATCTCAGGCAATCCCAAGCCCAAGGAAAAATTTAACCTAATCCCTAGTATTGTATTAAAACATAGTTAAATCAGAGATTATTAGATTTTTTTTTACAAATCCAGGTTAATCACTCAATTGATTAGCTTAATCTCATCCATCAACACAAACATAATTAGCCCATACCAACCACCTTCCCCCTACACTTGTAATTCATCATCTTCTCCAATCTCTCTTTCTATTTCCAAGGGTTCAGCTGATTCAAAATCAATTCCAAGGGTAACCAATTTTATATAGATATTTTTTATGATTTTGTATTGAGGACCCAAGGTGAGGATCCTGGTTTCTAAACCACTCTTAGTTGGTAGTACATTTTATGAAATATTATTTTTGAGATTATGGAATGAGGAAGGTTTTCTTTAGATTTAATTGGATTTTTGAACAATTTTAATCATGGATGAGGATTATCCCATGGAGTTGAGTTGGAAGGTTTTCATTTTCAAGAGCTGTATTTTTTCCATATTCCCATAAATTAGTATCAGGGGGATGTATTTGAAATTATAGATTGAGCTAATCATGATCAAATCAAAATTCTCAACCAATCACTTAGAGGTATTCATCAATCCTCTCAAGATTCAATCCCCCATTGTCCCAAAATTTTCTTCATTAAAAGCTAAAAATTTTCAAACTGGATCCTCAAAAGGATCTAAGAGAACCTACCAACCTCTCTACCCCTCATAATTTCTTTACCAATTTTTTTTATCATCATCATCTCATCTTACAAGCTTCCTCAAGCTTACAAGAAAATCTTACCCTGTCTTTTGTCCTTTCCTACTCTTCCCCCTTTTTTTGTTTTTGTTTTTTTTTAAAAAAAAGAAAACCTAAAAATTAAAAATAAAAATAAAAATAAAAAACAGCAGAATAAAAAAAATCAAAAAGAAGTTGGAAAAAATTCAATTGATCTTTTGTATGCATTAAAATCTTTTTTGAAAACTCTGTCCTTCTCATCATCATCCTTTTTGATCAAGTTCTTATCAATTCTTTTTTGGATTTTTTTTTATTCCTCCAGTAAATCATCTTTGTGTATGTGTTCATAGTCCATGATGCTTGGGTTTTTTTTTTGGGGGGGGGGAATGAAATCATTATCCAGCTACATATATCCTTGAACCTATGAGACTCCCCCCCCCCCCAACAAAAAAAAAGAAAGAAAAAGAAAAAGCCAAATAAAATTTCTAATCAATTTTTTTGATACACCATCTGCAGGTAAACTCAAGTGCCTTGAGTTTCATCCTATTCAAACTGGCCTTGATGTTCATCATTTACAGCAGTTGAGACTTTTCTATGCTAAATTTATGGTGGGGACAAAAGAAGAAGGGTGTTGGATGGCAGCAAGACTTTAAAAAAAATAATCATGTTGAAGGATTCCTTCAGTTTTTGAATTGGCTGGGGTTTGGAATTTATTTTTTTCCTCTTTTTTTTTGGTTCCTTTCTTTCTTTGTTTTTATTTTTTTATTTTATTTATTTATTTACTTTTGGGGGGCAGGGGGTATGATGTTGGCTTATTGGGCTTATCAAACTGTTTGATTGATCAACAATCAATTGGTTTACTTCCCTACTAGATTCTCATGGTAAAAGAGCAACTAACTCCTTGTTATCACTGTAGGTTGGGAGTTGTGCTTGTTGGTGTTGGTATAATTGGATGAGTTGAGGTTCAGGGTTGAAAGAGTTTGATCAAGTTGTTGAGCATTGTGGATTGTGATAGGAAGTTGAGCACAGTGAGTTGGAGGAGTAGGATGTTGAGAGGGATGATGATGATCAGAGTGGGTGCTAGGAGGGGCCAATGGTGGCCATTCAATGACAAGTGGGGGGATTTGAGGAAGAGTAATAATTTATTAGGGAGGGGAATGAGTGGCGGCCAATTTTAGAGGGGATGATGAGCAGGTTATCATTTGAAGGCTGGAAGTGCGGCCATAGGGCCACAAGTTGCTCACAGGTCTGTCCAACCCATGTCCATGACCCGTTTGGATCTGGAGCTTGTGTGGTCTGGCCCAACCCGTCCCAACCTGACGGCCAAGGTCCCGACAACGCGCCCGGATGGCCAAGTGGTCGATCCCCTCAGCCGCCGAATGAGGCCGTGGTTTGCCAGCCCAAATCAACTGGAGCATACTTGAGATGCAAATCAATCAGCAGACTGCCGTCGTTGGCCCCAGAGTAGCTCTAGTGCCTTATCGGTTTGTACAGTTTGTTCATTTGTTTCTTCTCCATCCGAAAGTGACCAGCAGTCTTCTAACACTTATCGATTGCCCCATCCGGCTTCACACTTGGCAGTAAGGAACACGTACCCCAGTATCACCAATGGATGGCCGATGAGGAACTCCGGGAGTCCACAGCGAGTGAGCTCTTGACCATTGAGGAAGAATACGAAATGTGTGAGCGATGGGCCAAGGATCCAGACAGTCGGTCACTGAGCGTTTATCCGTGCTTGAGTCATGGCGAAGCAGGATAGAATCCTGATCTCTTGATGATATCTATTACTCTTTTCTTTTTTGCTATTTTATTCATAATTTTGATCGCTCCGTGCGCTGAGAGGCCAGAATTGACGTTCATCATAATTTCACGCAATGTCGATCTTGCAAGAAACCCCGTCAAGCCCGAAGATGTTGAGTTGGGCTTTGATAGTCTCGGAGCGATGATGTCAGTATTCCTGATCAATAATGCACTGGTTCAATGAGTTGACGGCCCGATTGTTTGGGAAAATATAATTGTTCAAGAGGCGACGTTAATCTATTTCTCTCACCAGACGATTCTCTTGAGCCCTCATCGACGGACACAGTATCAGCGCCCCACAAAGCGGAGTTGGAAATTATGATTGCTTCCAAAGTGCATCGCAAACTTGGTTTGGCGACCGAAGCTCTCCAACTCTTTCTGTCCTATATTCGTTTCGTTTCGTTGTCATCCTTCCAGGAGTACTTTCCTACCATCAACTGCTTCTTCGTCAAAATTTCAGTTCGTAACACGATCAGTCAGCACTTGTTCCAAGTTAAGTGGTCAGAGTTTGTCTACACTGGGTCACCTGTTACCTCATTGTAGTCACTGACGAGGGGACGTGGATTCATTTTACCTTTTTCTGGTATTCATAATTGTGTTTTCAGAAGTTTGGGTTTGAACTTTTCTCCAGCAATGCTATATTTCAAGAGCATGAATACCGTCTCAGAAACGATAATATCTCGATGCCTCTATCTCTTGTCGCGCAAGAAGCCGTTGCGAACACTAAAGTCAACCCAAATCACGCTCATGGAGGAGATGCAAAAGCTATCGCCGTTTACAAAAGCCAATGGAAAGATAATAATTTTATTGATGTAACAATTGTCTCGTGGAAAGCGTAATTTCATTGCCCGCCATGACTTTACTAGCTAGGATACCAGAAGATCAGATCTCCGGGCCCGCAGAAAATGATGTATTCCCCACACGAATGAGATCATGTCGTGTTTTGAAGCCATTCCAGTGAACCTGTATCAACCAGGTCAATTGCTATGTATTTCAAAGTGACTCTTTTTCCCAGGCAGCAAGGTTGGCAGAATTCAGCGTGTCACTAATCTCGACTAATCCTTGGACTCGAGGATTTGAGTAAGTGAACTTCAGGGATTGTTTGGTAATCTAATTCAGGTCAGTATACATCTTTGCAGACCCTGTAAAATAAAGATGTGCCCATGATGATTGTCCTTGAAAAAATGGGTTGACCAAAGTGATGGATTCGCATCTACTCTTGTCTGAGCAAACCTCTGAATGCAATCATTTAACCTTCTTTGGTTTGGTGAATGATTCTCCCCGGTGGGGTTCCTGTGAGATTTCACACCCATGGGATTGACAGAGACTTGCAAGCCACTTGATAAGATTTGGATGAAAGAGCTAATGGTGGTTGATTGTTACATGCTGCATTGTTTAACCAACAAATCTAGGCCCTCCATTATAGATAGAGAGGTGATTTTGGTAAAGGGTGAGGTACAATTCCATAACCAATGTCATCATGTACAATTTTATTGGGCAATTTTTTAGACCTGCAACCTGTGGATTCCCAAAAGCTTCAGAGATTAGGGCATGTGTACCCCTACTTGTGGGTGTGGACTTTTCCTCACCCCAACTAAGCCCCAAACCTCCCCCAACCTCATTATAGCATTCAAATCATTTTGAAACAACAGAGCCTCATGAGAACCAAAAATCCACAATGGATGTTCAGAAACCTTTCAAAAAAAACCACTATCAGCCAAAACCCTTATGTTGCTGGTGTTTTAGACTGCAAACATCACCATATTTTTCCTTGAATGGACCTCCTTCAGGGCACCTTTGTTGAATCTCTGGTCAAAAAAGAGGTTGTTTGATTGCTTCAAGAGAACAACCTTCAGCCCTATTACAAGAAAATGGGCATGATTTTTTTTAGGGAGAGTGATTAAATCTCATGAAATTTGTCAGTAGATATCCAAATTTTCTGTTGCAACTGCCCCTGGCATGCAAGGGGCTGAGGGCACAGGCACTACTACTGTCAGAACTCAGGATAGAGAGATGAGATTGATTGCAATGAGGATAGGTACAAGTAATGACAAGGATGAAGGAATTAAGGGATGAGAGGAATCAAGGAGTAAGGCTCTTGAGGAAGATTGATGACTGAATCCTATAAGAGTAACACCAGAGGTATAGGTGAGATGAGTAAGGTGGCTGGATGGCTTTCTTTTGCAGAGATGAAACCTACTGGAAGTGACTAACCAATAAGAAGCAGTATACTAATTCCTTCAGCAGAATTAGTCCAGGAAGGAAGGAGAGGCCAGTATATGTGAGAGCTGGAGAGAGGTCTTGAGGAGGGATGGCTGGTGCTAGGCTGGGATACCCCACGGAATTAAATGTTGTCCAATGGAACTGGAGGCATTGGATTGAAAGATTGGTTAATGTGCCTGTCCAGAAAGGTGTGGCATGTACTGAACTGGAAGTGTGGGTTTTTTTTTTCAAGTGCAATTTCACTTTAAGATTGCACACTATGAATTTAACTAAAGGGTTTGGGCCTGAGGCCATATAACTAGGGGAAGAACCATCTGTGGCATGGTAGAGTACAAGCTTATCTGATAGGTCATACATGGGGAGCAACAGATGCATCATAATTCTTTTTTCAGGGTAGGTGAGAGGAGGGGGATTTGATGTTGCAACCATGTTTCAGTTCATTCCCAGTGGGTATAAGGTATTGAAAGTTGAAAGGCTCCATTAACACACCAAAGGACCAGCTAGTAAAGGGTGTCAAAAGATTAAATGGTGTTTGTGTAGCTGGCCAGCATAGAAGGGGTAGAAGCCAGGGGTTGGGTTCACTGGGATTCAAACACTGGACTTGCAAATTCTCCAATGTAAATACCATCACAGGGGTGGTACCAAGCTTCTGTGGGTGATGGTTACCACTAGGCCATCCCAACCCTGGAAGTGTGGGTTGAACAGCCAGGATTATGTGCTATGGAATTACAGTATGTGACCTGTATGTACTTCTCATACCAATTAGGTTGAAAGAGAGATGGAGGATGCACCAAGCCATAGAGAGAGAGAGAGAGAGCTGGGGAGATTGCCTAGGACCTGGAGGGGATTCAGGGAGATACCTCAGGAGATGAAGCGAGTAAATCCAGGGGTAGAAGGTTGATTGTACTGAGGATTGAGAATCGCTGAGGAGACTGAGTCAAGTTATGGTTATGACATGTCCACAACATGAAAATGGCTGTATCATATAGAAAAAATGTACATCTATGTAGGAATATCTTGTGTTTTAAGTAGGAAAAACAGAATTTTGTGAGGGAAAGGAGGCAAATAAAGTTTCAGTATGTGAGGGGAGGTGAAAAGTTGTTTCTCATGAATATTAAAATTTGTTTCCTTATTGTATTTTTTCAAAATTGTACAGTTCTTGAAAGAGGTTCAGGGGGGGCTCTTTATGCAACAACTTACAGGTACTTTCCCTGAGATGATTTTTTATGCAATTTGGAAATTTTGGAAATTATTTCACTGGGCCGATTCCCATTGAGACTGACCAAATTCATATATTAAGTGTAGAAATGAAGAGTCCTCCCTTCTCTCCCTCCCCCCCCAAAAAAAGAAGTAGTTAGCTCCCTATTGAATTTTCATATAAGGAATATATTTGTTTGTAAGGCCCTGGCTGTATTAGCAGCTTAGTAATTAATTCATTTCAAAATTGATTAAATCAATTATTTGATGGGTTCCCCCACCCCAAAGAGTGTGAGAAATTCATTTCAATTTAATTCAAGCTTTTGTTCAGGGGCCTGGGTGGTAAAAAAATGGCCCCCAGCTGTTTGAAAAAAAATTAGGGCTGGTCAGGGCTTCCGGGAGCCCCCTGTGGAAACATTTCCCTGGTCCTAACAGCTTCAAAACTTTTGGAATTTTCAGCCTACCAGATTCCAGGATGCTTCAAATCCTTCAGCTACTAGAGGTGATGGATTTAGAATAAAAATCTTATTCAAAGTTTTGCAGCAATGATCCATATATATATGGATAAAGCAAGTGCAAGGAGGTGGTTTGGTGTAATAAAAGTTGGATTGATTAAGAAATTAATAATTAATTAAATAAAAATAGGGAGCACAGTCAAAACTAGGGATCTTTAACATCTCTTTTCAGGGCATCAAACCTATAATTTTTGCGCCTGAAACCTTGTAACCTTCAGATAAATCAATGATTACCCAGAAAATACATGTTGTGGCTGTGCCTGGGTAGGAAAACAGTCAAAGAAAACCAGGAGAACTTCCTTTGTGGTTTTTTAATACCAGTCTACCTGAAATAGAATAAAGGGTGAGCTGTGAGCATTTTATGATTCCTTGAGGACTTACACCACAAAAAAAGTAGTGGCACTTGCTAGCAAGTGCCATCAAGGAAGCTCTGGTTGAAGCTCTGTCCAATCTCTAATTGAAGTTATTTTCATTCTCTAATATGTTTTTGGTTCACAGTGACTGTGCACAATGCAGAGTGACTGTGCACAATGCAGAGTGACTGAGCACAATGCACAGTGACTGTGCAATGAACAGCAAATGTGCACAATGCACATCAACTGTGCACAATGCACATCAACTGTGCAAAATGCACAGCATCTGTGAAAAATGCACAGCAACTGTTCACAATGCACAGCAACTGTGCGCAATGCACAGCAACTGTGCACAATGCACATCAACTGTGCACAATGCATAGAAACTGTTCACAATGCACATCAACTGTGCACAATGCACAGCAACTGTGCACAATGCACAGCAACTGTGCACAATGCACAGCAACTGTGCACAATGCACAGCAACTGTGCACAATGCACAGCAACTGTGCAAAATGCACAACAACTGTGCAAAATGCACAGCAACTGGGCACAATGCACAGAAACTGGGCACAATGCACAGCAACTGGGCACAACGCATAGCAACTGTGCAAAAGGCACAGCAACTTTGCATTGGAGCTTGGATAAATGTTTTGCACAGTCACTGTGCATTGTGCATTGGAGCTTTGGATAAATATTGTGCACTGTTGCTGCGCATTGTGCACAGTTGCTGTGCATTGTGTACAGTTGCTTTTCCTTGCGCACAGTTGCTGTGTATTGTGCACAGTCGCTGTGTATTGTGCACAGTTGCTGTGTATTGTGCACAGTTGCTGTGCATTGTGGATGGTTGCTGTGCATTGTGAACAGTTGCTGTGCATTGTGAACAGTTGCTGTGCATTGTGAAGAGTTGTGGTGCATTGTGCATAGTCACTTTGCATTTTGAACAGTCACTTTGCATTTTGCACAGTTTCTATGCATTGTGCACAGTTGCCATGCATGGTTCATTGTGCACAGTTGCTGTGCATGGTGCATGGTGCATTGTGCACAGTCACTGTGCATTGTGCACACTCACTGTGCATTGTGCACACTCACTGTGCATTGTGCACAGTCACTATGCATTGTGCACACTCACTAAAGTCACTATGAAACTGTGCATTGGAGCATTGATAAATTTTGACCTGAGCTTGGTAGGAGCTTGACCTGAGCCTGGCCATACATTGGGAAAGAGCTCTTTGATGGCACTTGCTAGCAAGTGACATGCAGATTTCTGTGGTGTTAGCATTGTGAAAAAGTTGATTTATACAGTTTGGACTGTTCAAATCAAGGTCAGACTAAAAACATTTATGCTTTAATTATCCTAAAAAGTAATTTAATCCTTTATGGAAAGGTTTCTGGATGAATATAATAATGAGTATCTTGGGAAATACAGCCTAAAGGAGGCCTGTACTTATCCCTTTTTCATTTTTCTGTGGTTCCCTGTATTTTTATCAGGGTAAATAGAGGAGGGAAAACCATTTTCTGGGGCCAGGAGCGCAGTAATTCAAGAAAAAAAGGCTGCTTTTGGTATTTTAGGATGAATTTACATTTCATATGTCAAGAAATATGTTATTTCCTGCATTGTTTGCATGATAATGGCAGGGGAAATGGGTCTGTGATGCAGGTATACTTCCTGTTGGTGGATTTATTTGAAATCATATTATGTTTCAAAAAATTTAAATTGAATTAATATATTTTTCTTTAAGTTTCTATACTGTGTAGCTTGCACAGGTGTCAATTTTCAGGCTTGAGAAGTCTTTAAAAGTGTTTTTTGCCTTTTTTTTATTTTTTTCAAATATGTCAAATGATATTTTGTGCAGTTTTCAATGTTGTGGTACTCCAGAACTGTCCTATAGCCATCAGACTCACCTTAATAGAATAAATATAATGAAAAAAAAACCTCAAAATTGAACTCAGAAATTGATTCTATGTCAAGATTAAACTATAGTCACCTATAGTCACCCAGCAAAAGTATTCATTTATCTCTCATTTTTTTTAAGATGAAGCATGAATACCTCATACCTTAACTGGTGTCACAAACCTAGTGAAGGCATATAAGCCTGGAAAATAAGGCCTCAGAGGCACCCAAATAAAAATAAAAAGGAACCATGTAACATCATGTCAACTATACTATAAAACTCATACCTCCATCATGAAACATATCCAGAAGCAGGGGTTGCATGTATGCCAAACAGGTTTAATATTTCACCCACCAGAACACATTCCACAGCCCCAGTACAAACCAAAATTTTTCATTAAATATAAGGGCGTAAGAAGCACCCAAGGAACCCCAAAAAGGAACCATATAACATCATTTAAACTATAAAACTCATACATCAATCATGAAACAGATCCAGAAGCAGGGGTTACATGTATTTCAAGCGGATTTTCTTCTTTTACCCATCACTACACATGCCTCATTCCAAGTCAATCTCAAGATTTTTAAGTAAATCACATAGCCTCATAAGCCTCCAAAAGTCCAAAAAAGGGATCCATGTGACACAATTTTGACTATAAAACTCAAAAATCAATCATGAAACAGATCTGGAATCAGGGGGATATCTATGCCAAGCAGATTTCATATTTCAAGCACTAAAATACATGACTCAGCCCCAGTACAAACAAATTCTATCCAGTAAATAAAAAAGGCTCCAGATGCCTCAAAGAAGCTTCCCTGCTGGTTTTTTTGTCATATATTCAACCATAAAACTTGAAAAACATTTACCCATATTTGGGGTACATACAGCACCAAGCATGTTTTGGAACTAGCCAACCAGAAAACATAATTCAGTACACATCCACTTCCTTTAATTGAAGGGAGGAAAGAGGGCCTCTGATTCTTCCTATAAGTTACCCTGATGATTTATTTTCCACCAATTAATTCATAAAAACCATGAAAAAATTTACAACAGCAGTTGGAGAATGTATGCCAGGCCTATCTGGTCTTTTCCAATCAGAAAAATTATTTCATGTAATTTTAAGAAAATTTAACTTAACTTTACTTAGGGGATCTCAGATGAAACTTCAGACCTGAGCATCCCCTGGGGAAGATCTTGTCTACTTAAAGAGGGATGTTGTTCCCTATCCAAGTTGTTCCTCATGGCACCTGACATCCCCAAGACATATGCCTATTCCACCCAATGACCTAACTACCCAGCACCAAATTATTACTGAACCATTTAAAGTATAACAGGAAATCAATAAAAGTTTAAAAAATTAATAATTATCATTTTATCAATCTTTAGGTATCCTTGGTTAAAGGTTCTTGAAAATTCCTATATTATTCAGCACCTATTATTGAAAAAGGAAGTCCCTAATTTTTCAATCAGTACCCTTACATAGAACAAAGAGAAAAAAAAACCACAAATCAAGCTTTTTTTTCCCACCAAGCCTCATATGGGAAAAAGAATCCTTGGATGCCCTTTCTGGTCAAATAAACTTTAGTGAAACCTCAAAATTTTGTTGGGATTGGAAAAATAATCAAGATAATTTAGACATTCTTGGTTAATAAATTGTTAAACACTTACCAATAAAAAATTCAAACTGGGAATAAACTTCCAATGAACATCAATCTTGAGCTAATAAGTAATAAACGTCTGATAAGAGACCTATTTGAATTCTAAAATAAACCCGTCATGAATTTCAAAAAAGAAAAAAAAATTTACAGACTTACTATATTTTTAGAAGGGCAGTCAATTCAAAGTCACCTTAGTTTACAAATACTCTAAAGGAGTAGCAGCAAAACTAAATTCACCATCAAGGACTACCAGCAAGGTATTTCAAAAATTAATACCATATTGAAAGAAGTCTCTGCCACATTTCTTCTCTGTCATTTTCAACTTATCTAGGGAATTCAGCAACACACACAATGTATTGACATGCATATTACATATTAATTCATTTCCCATGTCTGTGGTACCAATTTTCCAGGGGGGTTTTGTGGTTATTTCAGATCCAAATTATTTTTGCGCAGCTTTCAGTCTATGTAATGGCCATGGCCTTGCTTGGATGCAGCTGTGAATAGGAATTTGAGATCCTGGGGCTGTGTGCTTCTTTCAGGGCTGTAGTCACCATGAAAAAACAGATGGCTCCAACTGCAAGAAGGTTTAGCACCTGGAAATTGTTTTTGGATTGTTTTTGAATCTTAGAAAAAACCATTTCTAAATGGGTGATGATAAATTCATGACTCCCGGCCGTGTGGGAGTTTTGTGGGGCCCTACACAGCCCAATGGACGCGTGGGGGCTCATAGACACGTCCAAAGCGCGCGTGCAGGCTGAAACACGTGTTGACAATGTTGTTTCAAACATGTGCAACCCCCCGTAAATGTGTTTTTGGGTTGTGTAACCCTGTACACGGATGTTTTGAGGCGTGTTCAGGGGGATACAGCCCCCCAGGGGTCGCGTGTGTTTGAAACAACATTTTTGAAACGTGTAGAAGCGTGTTTCAGCCAATTTTGAGGACTTTTGGGGGGGATACAACCCCCCGGGGGTTGTGCCAAAATCTTTGGGACCCCCTAGACCACATTTGGGTTACATCAAACCAAATTTGGGATCAACACATACTATGTGGGAATGTTTGGCCACACCTAGCAATCCCCAAGTGAAACTAAAGTGAATCTAAAGTGAAATAAAGGTAAACTGAAAACCAAATCATTGAAACTAAAGTGAAACTAAAGTGAAACTGCAAAAAAATTTCCCACTGAAATTGATCTTTCTCAACTCAAAAGTGAGCAAACTTTTTAGTTGTTCAATTGAAAGTTTGATTGAATACTGAAGTACCATTGCATTTTTTTTGCATTATGGGAACAGTGGAAAGCCCTCCTTTTTGTGACATGGCTGTGTTGAAGGACTAAATTGATAGTGCCATGAACAAAGCTGTGGAAAAAAATGATTTGGGTAATGAATCATTGGAAGCCCCAATTGCATCCTCATCTAGGGTGAAAATTGAGGAACAAAATGTTTCACAAATTGACATTACCTCTGGTGGTGAGTAACATTTTATGTTACTCTGGTCTTTGCCTCATTTAATTTGATGGAAACTGATTGGCTGCTGGTAACTATGTAACTATGTAACTATGACAGATCCACTTCAGCCACCTCCTGTGAGAGCTTTTCCTACTAGGGAAGAGGCACAAAACTATTGTCAAACATGGGAAATGAAGCATGGTTACAATTTAACATTTTTCAACTCAAAGTTTGACAAATATGTGGATCTAACCTGTGTTAGACATGGTTTGGACCCTTGGCAAATTCTCACAAAACTTTCAAGGCAAGCTCACACAAGGAAGGTTATGTGCAAATTTTTAATCCATGAAAGTCACACAAAGGCAGACCCCTTGTGGCACATATCCTACAGAAATGATCAACATAACTATCAACCATCTCCACACCCCTCAGTGCATCCTCACCTGAGGATAATTTCTGGGATGGCCTTAGTGAATTTAAAAGAAGGAATGAATGATGGGATCAATACTATTCAAATGAAAGAAAAATTGAGAAAGATTCATGGCGGAAAATATTTTGATGACCAAGAAATCTCTAACACTAAGCATAAGTTAGTGCTTGAAGAAATAAAGGTAAAAAGTGTTATGGTGGTCCTCTTTGAACAACTTGGTAATTCAGGTTGGCTTCATCAAGAAAAATTCAGTGGAGAGGGACACTTGGAGGCCCTATTCTTGGGTCACCCCAAGTCATTCAGGCTTTGCAAGCAATTCCATCATATTTCTAGGTTAGATTGTACTTATAAAACAATTAAGTACAACATCCCCCTATTGCATGTTGTAGGAATTACAGCCAACCAAAGAAATTTCACAAAAGCTCTTGTTTTTATAACAAGAGAAACATTTTAGTTCTAAAGTTGGTCTGTAAATTCACTAAAGGATCTGGCTTATGATCCTGAGAGACTTCCCAAAGTCTTTTTGACAGACTGTTGTGGAAACAAGAGAGCAATACTCCCCTAAGTTTTCCTCAAGTTTGGAAGTTATTGGTCATAGCATCTGTAAGGAGGTTGATTGCTGATGGTTTTTTAGAATAAGAGATAGTTATAAGGAAGAGATGAATAAATAAAATGATGTTGTATATTCCTGCCCTCCAATCCTCCCTGATCCTTCTGTGATCAGATATGATGAGATGATTCTACAACCTGGAGTTGAGAGTGAGGTTTTAAGTCCTCCCTCTCAACCATAACCTAACTACAAGTGCAACTGAAAGCCTAATAAAAAAAATTAAGAAAGAACCCCTAAAATCCAGAACCCTAGCCCAACCTTAACCCATACCGCCCAATCCCTCCCAACCCTTCTGCCATTACGTAAATCCAGTTTGTCCTTCTGATGGCACAACCCTCTGCTGAGCCCTACTTGGAGCCCCCAGTGTTTACCTGTCTGCGCGCATCTGCAGATCCTGTAATCCACAGGTTGGTCCGTGCCTATGCTTGCATGGACCTCTCCAGCGCTTATAACCCTGAAATTGCCCCGCTCCCGCTTTTTGAACTAGTCACCTGAAAAATTGCTCAGGTTGGCTCCATTACTTGGCCCACTTCATCCGAGCAAGTTGCAAGCCTGCCTGGCCTGGAGTGGGCCCAACCCGCACCAAATGCTGGGCCTGGCCTACACAACTGCTGAGCACGCAGCCCACAATGCAGTTCCCAATGCAAGGTTATAAATACAACACCACACCATGAAAAAGCTCTGATTTTTTCTATAGAAAATGATTTCCTTGAGTCAACAAGACAGTTTTGTGAGTGGCACTTGTCTAAAAACAAACAAGAAAACTGTAAATTGCACTTTAATAATGAAGTTGAAGGGTGGAAAAGCTTTATGTCTCTTTGGGCTAATTATGGGGCCTTGAAAACAAAGGAGAAGGCAGAGGTCAATGATGCAGAACTTAGATTAAGTGCCAAATCACTGCCTCTACTGTTAATCTTCCTAGTTTTGGGTTGCTTAAATTATTAATTGTATACATTTTTTCTTGTCAGACCATGAGGATGTGCTCAAGTATATTGATCATAACATCTTCCATATCAAAGAGATGTTTGTAACGGCTTGGACTTGCAAAAACCCTGACTTTTGAAATAAAACCACCTCTTGGGTTGAAGGAGCCCAGGCTACTCTCAAAAAATTCTGTTGGAAGTCTGTCAACTAAGTTCCCTCTTTTCCTTCTCTCCAAATAAAAACCACATTACAGTCATTTTCAACCTAATATATATTTCAGTATTATGGGCCTCATAAAAGTAGTATGTTATGATAAATATTTTCTCTCATGTCTCTAATCAGTTTTCCCGCTTGCTGATTGATTGTTTCAGGATTAAGTCATGATTATGTCTGAAAGAATGCTAGTTCAAGTAGTCTGATTTTCCATTACTGATCAAACTCTTGGAGTCATAGAACCCTGAGTCACTAGTTCTTTTAATGGACTTCCTATCTCTAAGGACCTCCTTTCTTATCTTGATCTTTCTTAATTCTAATGTCTTTTTAATTCCCAAATCATCTTGAATTAATGCCTCAGTTGTATTGTATTTGTCACTCTTCTTTTGATAGCTTTTATGTCCTGGCTTATGGCCTGTTGTGTCTCTGTCTTGTTGCATAATGCCTATCACTGATTATGTGACAGTTCTTTGGTCATTTTCCATTCATTATTCATTATCTTTCTCATTAACATAACCACAAGTTGGTCTTACAGTTTTGGCTTGTATCTAGACTATTTAAAACTTGTGCTAGTCCAGCCAAATGATCACCATGCATTCTAACTTACTCTGAAACTGAGTGTCCCTTTGACTCTCTTATCCGCTCCTCTTGGTTTCACAAGATTCCTTCCCATTCCTTGCCCTTACTCTGAACAGAGGCTGCAAGCCCAAATTCTAACAAATTCCTTGAAAATTTATTGGGAAACTTGTTGGATCTTTGGAAAAACCTAGAGGGAAAATTTTCCAATCAAATTAAATTGGTTCAGGCTGCGCTTTACAACTCTCAAATTAAGATAGGAATAGTTCTTCCCATTTAACTGTTACCATTGGGATACAAGTTGTCTCTAGAGGCAATTAAACTTTTTGTAGAACAATTTGAGAAATTAAAGTGGAACCATGATGGGGAAGTGTCCACCAAGTCATACTGCAAGAATATGGGTTCTCCCTGTTCCCACAAAATAGGTGACCTACTAGTGTTCCAAGGATCCATTGTGCCTGAGGATGTTCATCCTCAGTGGAGGTTGGATTATAACCCTTGCAGTTCTAGTTCTGTAAGTTGGTTTAAGTTGTTTTTTTGGATTTTTCAAATCACTTTGTGATTAATGCTTTTTGATGGATGATTCCTACTTTACTAATATTTTATCCTTTTGAGTTTTGAAAATTAGATGTTGATGAAATGCTCAGCTATTCTCTGTTACATTAGAAGCTCAATGCAATGATCTTGAGATACCCTGAAGAAGATAATTGTGGGATGTTGAAGCACTTGATGATGGAGACTGCAAATTATTGATCAAATCCCAGACTTGAATCTCAAGTATTGCCATCAAGCAGAGGATGTCCAAAATTGAAAGATGCCCAGAGAGATTCTTCTTGAACTGAAAATGTTGAGAAGAAACTTAAGTGGGAAAAGAGAATTAGAGGGGCACCAAATAAGAAAAGATAAAATATTGTGAGTATTTTCTTTTGTGAAATGTTCATTTTTTGGGCTTAATGAACTGATGATGATATGATGTTAATTGTTAGTCAAAGTCTTCAGGATCAGAATCTGAATTTCATAGTTCAGAGCAAGGGACTGAAAGTGAATTAGCTTCACTTCATTTGGATTCCAAATCCTCTTCATAGGAAGAAGATGTGTAGGAAGCATCAACCAGAAGCTCATCTTTGGTGAGTATTGATGTGATTAATTAATTTCATTCAAATTTTGGCACATTGGGTTTTGATTATAGGAACCCAAAGTGAAATACCTCAATCAAATACCTGAGAAATTACAGAAGCTCTTGGGTGAGGCTTTGGATCCAATTAATGATAAGAATTGCAGATTTAGGTTCATTTTTAAATTGCTTGGGTATGATGAGTATGGTTAGTTTAAAGTGAGAAAATGAATCATTGAAACATTGGAGAAAAATAAAGCATGCTAAATTAAGGTGCTTGGTGGGGCAAAAGAGGTATAAAAGATTAAAAAAAGACTTGATGTTGAAGACATCAATGCAAAGATTCCCTCTTCAAAATGGCTGGCTAGGTTAGATATGGTTTGAATAATAGCAGAAACATATGCCAGACCTATATTTATCATTTCATTGGAGTCATGTTGTTCTTATAATCCAATGAAAAAAGGCATTAAAGATCAATCAGAGCCTATTTGTATTCCCTTTTTCAAAAATAACCACTGGGTTCTATTATTACTTGAGGGAGAAATAGTTACAATCCCACCCATTGTAGCAAAACCCTCTGCTTTCATTTAAAAGAAAGCTTCTGGTTGGTTTTATCATCTCAAAGATCAACTGCATGTGTACTCTAGATTATATACTTCAATTATAGCAATCATTGAATCATTGGGTTTCCATATGACTTGTAATTCTGATGCAGCTAACTTTTAATTCTATTAATATAAAGGGTGATCAAATTTTGAACATCATTATGTTGAGTGTTTTCAGTTAACATAATTATGATGAGTGTTTTGAATGTGATATTATTGGTAAGTCAGTTCAATTTTTGTTGGGCTGATACCATCATAAGGAGTATTTTTACTTCTTGTGATGAGATCCGCTTAACACAATTTCAACTTTTTTTTTGATTTAGGACTTGTCAAGTTACTTGTCTTTTTTTTGGTGTTTTTACTTTAGGGCTTGTAAAGTTGAACTTGTATTTTTTGGCACTTTTCCTTTAGGGCTAGTCAAGTTGAATTTGTATTTTTTGGCACTTATACTTTAGGCCTGCTCCATAGACTCTTTCACTGTTTATTTAATTTTTGATGTTTTGGTTGTCTTTGGTTTTTTTTGTTTTTTTATTTTATTTTTATTTTATTTTTACTTATTTATATTTTGTTTTTTTGTTTTTTTTAACCAAAAAATGAACATTTTTTGATCTTTTGGTTGATTTCTGTTTTTTTATATATTTTTATTCAGTTTATTTTAGCTCTTTATTTGTTTTGTTTGTTTCATTTTTTTTTGTCCCACAAAACTTGAAGTTGTGTGGTGCAGAACAAGACTACATTTGAGTTGTCTACAGGCTCACACAACTTGAATTTAGTTGGGTGTTGTTCCACACAACCCAGGGCGTTGTGTGGGGGATGCAAAACAACACTCAAATTGTATGGAAGCTACACAACTGCAATCAAGCTGTGTAGCATGCCACATGGCTCATTTGGGCCATGAATTTATCATCACCCCAAGTGACAGTTACAAATTTTCCGATGGTCAGACTTTCAACTGTAACTCTGGTAAATTGCCCAAGCCCCCACAGCCAAAAATCCCATGGATTTGTAACTGTAAACATCAAGAATGGGCAGGAAATTAGATTTTTGCAGCTAGTTAAAAGGTCAAAAACTTTTCACTTGCTGTAACATCTTTTTGCAGAGGGAAGTGTGGGAGTGTAACTTCTGTAGATGTTACACATAGGGAGTTACAGCAGTGCCCAAACACCCAATTTTTAGCTATGAAGCTGTAACTCCCCTGTAAACCCCTGTAACTTCATTTTGGTGAGCCAGGGGGGTTACAGCTACAGCTACACAGGGCATCCAAACACACCCTTAGGAAATAAAAAGCATAGGGCGTTCACTGGTCATTTCCTTGATGACCCAAATTTCATCTCACAGCCTAGACATCTTTTCATGTAAATTTCTTCTTAGAGTGTGTTTGGAAACATCTAGGCCCTGTAACGGTAACTTTGGATGAGTGCCCAGGGTCCTGCAGCCCAAAATCCCATGGATTTGTAACTTTAAATTTCAAGAATGTGCGGGAAAAGAGATTTTCACAGCTAGCTACATGGTCAAAGCCTTGTAACTTTATGTAAGCTCTTTTTGAAGAGGGAAGCTTGGGAGTTTAACCTCTGTAGAAGTTGTAAGATATCTCAACCTTTCATCTACCACCATTGGCCTTTATCTTGAGGTTTTGGCCATACTGGGATCCAAATCTTGGTTATATATTGCATAAGCTCATACTTACCTGTTAATCCACCACCATTGGCTGTTAGCTTCAGGGTTTGCCATAATGGGATCCAAATCTTGGGGAGGAGAGAGAAGGGTCCTAGGACAGGTGGATGTTGAGGTGTTATAGCTGTATACAAGGTATTTCACATCTTTAAATGTGTGAAATCTGTAGGATATAGGCCTCTGACATAATTTTGCCTTACTGCATATTCTTACACCCCCTCCCACAATTAAGTTCCTAAACCATACCCAGGCCGGTTCTCCTGTTGGTGTGTTTGGTGGCACCTAATTCCTTGGTCATGATGTTGGCTAGTTGGGTCTTTGAGCTTGTCCATTACAGGCTGATTTCATTGTGCCTGATGAATTCATTTACAAATTAGAAAGATTGGTCAAGGTATTTGGTCCGCTTCCGCAAGCCATTACTGGCGGCAATTAGTATTTCTGCCTCATTGTTGCAGTGAATAGTGGATTCACATTCAAATTTAAGGGTTTTAAGGGACAGCTGCAAGTGAGATATTAGTTGAGAACCCTCCAACAAGGCCATTTATTCTGCTGCACGGGTGGATAGTGCCACCACTGTCAGCCACAAGACAATTAGACTTGTCCAAATGTCTGCACAACTCATATTTCTTGCTGGTATAGTGGCTAATTACTAGCCTCAACCATTTCCTGACATCAAGTTCACTGGTTCAACCCACCATAGATCCAAGAATAAAAATTTATTAAACATACCACAATTATGCAATAAATTTTGATAATATTTCATGATATTTTATAAGTATGTTTTTATGAGTATTGATTATAGAATTCAAACCTTGATAATATATATTATCAAGATTGGAATCCAATATAACTTCAAATTGAGTTATGAGGACTCAGATGCGTCCCAACTATTGATGTATAACTTCCCAATAAGTTCTCTTCCTTTGGGGACAAGCTACAGTAATTAATTTAATCTATACTGTCCACTGTGTATAAACCAATCATATAATCTTAATATCATCTCCCTTGGGGATGTGATTATACTTTGATAAACTCTCCTGAGCATTGAGAGCGTCCACTCAGAGGGCCCTGAGCTTAGTTTTAGAGTATATAACTTTTGGTGTATGTAAATAGGACCCTTTACATTGAAAATCCCCCCCAATGAGTACTAGTACCCTATTTTTAATTGGGAAGGATGTGATGGGGCTCTGAGCCCTTGAGGACAAAAAACAGGGAGAGACTAGCACTCCCCTGATGATTCACTGAGTCCCCTGGGGGCTCCTGCTACATTAAAAGAGGAGGGCATTGACCCTATAGCCCCTTACTCACAAGATAGATATGATTAATTATTTTTAAGGGAATATGGCAAGAGTTAACAAGCCCACCAAACTTAGTCTCAAGAATAGATTGACTGGGGCTATAAACTTTAGTATTATATTCAACTAAAAATCTTATTGGCAACTCCAATTTCAAGTGGAAGGTCCTAATTGGAGTAGTTACCCTTGTGTGTTACTAATATAAAGTGTGTGAGCTTATTTATAAGCAAAGCTCCTTTGAGCTTCATTTATTTGGAGCCAGGCCCCTTGCCTTTTAATAAAGGTTTAAGGTGTGGATTTTTCCTCACAATACCTGGTTATTGTTTGAGTTATTTGAGTCAAAAACTGACTTTAATATTGGTTTTTGTCTTGTTTTTGCAGGTTTAACCATGGCCAAGTTTAGGTGTAGAGGTTAAACCCTGACAACCACCATCTGCTGCTTTTCTCCCCATGCCATGGTGTTGATGTTGTATTGGATCACATAGCCACTTGTAGACCTTTTGTGCTCACCACCAAAGTTTGCATTGAACCACATGGAAAGGCTGCCCAACCTGCCTTGGGTATATTGGAGTCACTTGGCAGAGGTACCCTTTAGGTATCCAACAAGGTGGTCAAGCTCCTTCCAGCGCACCACCAATGGAAATGAGCTAGAGCTTTCAAGTAGGTTCACCACATAGGTGATATCAGGCCATGTTCCACATTCATTGTACATCAGAGATCCAAAAATGGATTGATTTTCCATCATCTCCACAGGATCCCCATTGTTCATTGCTATTTGGAGGCCCAATAGTGGAGCTTTCTTGGTAATAATTTTCCATGGATAATTTCCAACAATCTCCCAGGCAAAGATATCTTCATCAAGCAATATATCCCCTTGGTTTGTCTTCACCCTAATTCCCACCATTTTTCCAACTTTATCCTTCCACTTGATCTTCAACTCCTTCTCCACCCCTTCCCTGGATTTCTGGATTGCTAAATTGGATGACACCATCACCACCCCATTGTCAATGTGCAGTCACACAATCAAAAAAAAATTCCCATCCCTGAACATTTACAGGGAGTCCTCCAACTTGATGGCCTGAAGCACAATGAACTCCACCACCAACTGGAAATGTTTCCACCAACACCTAGCTGCTTTCCTTGTTCTGTGCATTGCTTTCTTCAGTTTCATAAAATACCCCTTCCATTGCAGGAAAACCAGAAGGGGTGGAACCTCACCCTTGATTGAGCCATAAATTTAAGCTGCACTGAAATCAAAACAGGCCAGGGGATATTTACCATTATTTCCTATGGCAAGGAGCATCCAGAGAGTGTTGAGGGAGGCCATAGTTGCATAGATCTTGTAAACATCAATTCTCATCCTCTGGCTACAGCCCTTAGATATGTATTTAGAATTCTGTTGAACTAAGTTCCTGTCCACATCCCGCTTGTGTTCCAGGACAAATTTTGCCCCCAATACCTTCATTCCCTTGTGTGGCCAAACAGGCTCCCATAAATCAAAGTAATCAAATTGTTGGATCTTATCCTTGCCATACTTCAGCCATTTAGCTGCCCACTCCCCCTTCATTGCTTCTGGAATTGATTGAGGGACAGATTATTCAATGGTCTTTGGAATTCCATCAATTGATTGCTGCTCTGCTTCAGCTATCTTTTTGGTTGCCACCTTGCACAGTTGCAACTGATTAATGATTTCCACTGGGCGTACTGGCAAGTTCTGAAAGAAGGGAAAGATTGCGGATGTGGAGTGAGCAAGGCCCCTCTACTTCTCCAAGAAGAAGAGCCATCTGGCCCACCCAGATGGAAAGCCCAAAAGGAGGAAGCTCTGTCCCCTGTTTTCCAATCTGGTGCATTTTTCAGAAGGTCCATGGATGATGGCTTTGGCACCAAAAGGGTAAATTATGGCCAGATTTGGCTTGGTTCCAAACAAAATTGACATTTGGGTCTTCCTGCAAGTTCTCAAATTTGTTAGTTGGTTGATCATTAATTCCGCAACCTGGTAATAGAAAAAACAGAACTTTTTGTCCATCCAACTTTTGTTCAGCATAGTCTGTGCCATATCCAACAAGGTTCTGTTTACCCTCTCAGCCTTGCTATTCTTCTCTGGGTGATAGGGGGGGGGATAGCTGCCATCTGTATCCCCAGGGGTTCCAGTTTGCGCTTCAGGAGACCAGTATACTTAGCCATGTTGTTTCTACATATGAATTTTGGATACCACCCCTTGGTGTTGTGAATTTTCTCTAGCCATCCCAGGATCTTAGTTGGCACTTAAGACTGTGACTTTGGGATTGCAATTGATGTGTAAGTATAAACGTGATCTCTGAAGGTAAGGAGGAACCTGGCCCCTATCAGATCCTCTTCAAAAGGTCTGGAAATGTCTTTTACAAACATATCAAAGGGTTAATCTCTTATTATGCCTAACACAACGTCCCAAGGCCTCTTCTCAAGGCTCTTTGAGATGGCACATCTCTCACAGAAGAAAAAATACCACAGGCCACTGATTTTGTCTGTATAATGAGTTTGCAGGAACTGCCTCACCACAGCCTTGGAGGCATGTTCCAGGCGCATATGCCATTTGTAGGGATTGAACAATGGTTTGGAAGAAATTTTCATTTCTAGGTTGCGTGACACGTAAGTGGGGATTTTCCAACAAAATTTTCAGAAGAAGGTATCGTAGATGTTCCCAAGGGGATCTTTCAGGATTTCTTTCAAACCATTTTAAGTCAAATTCCATCCCTCTTCCAGTAGCCACCCTGTCAATAGAATAATACCACTAACTCCTGGGCACAGGTAGACATCATTGATGGTCATTTTCCCTGTTCTTGTTGGGATGGTGAGACTGCCAAAAGTAGATGTGATTAAGTGGTTTTTGTCAGCAGCCAAGAATAATTGCCTTGGTTGAACTAGGGTACAAGATGGGAGAAAATATTGGGAGGAGCCACTCATGCATGCACTGGCCCTGGGATCCAAGATTATCTCCCCTCTATCAACATCTGGCATGTACATAACCCTAATGCAATCTCCTCTTCAATTCTCATGGGGGGGCCATTGCGGTGGTAGGTACTGCAAAAGGTGGTTTGGGTGATTGGAAGGAGGGAAGGGAATCTTCCTCATCCTAAAATTGGCCCAGAAGACATCGCAATCCAAATACCAATGACTGTTGCCACCACAGTATTGGCAAGTGATAAATTTCAAAAGAACTGAGGATGTATTTCAAAGGAAGCAAAGAAGTAAAACCAGACTATAGGCAGCAAAAAAATAGAGAAGAAAAAGCTCACATGAATCAGGGAGGAGTTGAGATGAGACATACCATAGATTAGATTCTAGTAGTAGGATCAAGCAGGAAAGGAAGAGCTATTCAAGAGGATAGGCACAAGGACTATAGCACCAGCATTTTAAGGAAAGAAGCACAAGGAAACAGGGAGATTCTAAAAAACTTCTTTCTCACCAAATATGAGCAGAGAAACTAGGAGTCTTTTCAGGAATCAGCAATGAGAGTACTGGACACAGTTTATCTTGAGTGTTGAGGATGTTGCCAGGTCTGTGAAATAGACTGGTCTAGCTAAAATTGAGATAGTGGCAAAAGTAGGTGAGATAGTGACAAGAGTGAGTGAGTTAAGAATGGAAGAAAAAGGAAAGAAAGGAAAGAAAAAGGAAAGAAAAAGGAAATTGGTTGAAATAGGAATGCCAGGAAAGAAGGGAGGAGGAGTTGGAGAAGATGGCTGAGTTAGGGAGAAGATGTGTAAGGAGGCAGGCCGCTTAGATAGGAGAAGTGAATTTAGAGCTGTGGAGGCGGAGGCAGAACTTGTGATAGGAAGGCAACAGGTAAGTGACAATGGAGTAGAGGAATGGGAGAAGTTTACTATTCATTCCAACACACCCGGATATTTGGTGAGCAAAGAATGAAGGGTTAGAGATGGAAACATGTTTCTAGCAAGTTTAGCAAGGAGCAATAGTTTGAGGCCTTTGAGAGAGATTCAGTAATCATGGCTGAGGATTTGACAAGCTTGACTAAGATGGCTTTCAGCTTGACTTTTTTGCGTATGAACTTTATTTTTATGTCTAAGTTCTTGGTTTTTGCCTCTGACCCAAAGTGTTGTAATTTTTTGAGTAAGCCTTTATTGTCAATGTGAAAAAAGAGGGGTTAGGATCCGCTCCCCAGAGCTCTTTGATTAGGTGACAGAGCCATTGATTCTCTTGAATGCAGTTGTTTAGGGCATTCATTTCAGACTTGGTTGAGGACATAGAGATAATTTTTTGCTTTTTGCTATTCCACAGTAAGGGACACAACTTCCAAAAGCAGATAGATCTACTTTGGGAGGTTCTTTCATGAAGATTTCTGCCCCAAGTGGCATTGGAGTAGAAGTTGAAATGATTTGATTTGTCAGTGTTGGGAGAAAGGTTCAGAGCAAGATGCATTTTTCCTTTGAGATATTTCCAGCAATGAATCACTTGCTTCCAGTGAGATAGGCCTGGGTGGTGATTGAAGTGGGAGAGATTGGAAACAGCTGCTTCCAGATCAGGGCAATTTCTGAATGCAATGTAATTGAGCATTCCATTGAATGTTTTGTAGTTTATTTTGAGATTGGCAAAGGCATGAACATCTTGATCATTGGCAGGGGTGAGCTGAATATTGGGAGTAAGAGGTTTGAAGACCGGATTGCAGTGTTCTAGCTTTAATATTTCAAGCCCCTTTTTTATCAACCTAGTCTGAATTAGAGTTCAACAGGAGTGGTTGACTTGAATCTCCATCCCCAGAAGAGAGTTGGGAGGATGAGCGGAGGAGTCAGGGAATTGGGCAAAGAAAATAGTTTGGAAGTTGTCAACATTGCCAGCAACGTGGAGGAAGAGATAAGAGCAGGATGTTTTATTGATGAAGAAACAGGCATTGGCTTTGGATTGTTGGTAACCTATGGATTGCAACAACTCAATAAGAGTCTTGTGCCTATTGAGTGGGGCTTGACGCAGACCATAGAGTTACTTGGTTAATTGCAGAAATGGGGATGTTCAATGTGATTTTTTTGGAGTTTGGATGTATATATCTTCTGAGAGAGGTGCATAGAGGAATGCACTTTTTACATCAAAATGCCTTATGGTTAACTTTTTGTTGATGGCAAAGATAAGTAGGAGAAGAAGAGGAGAAAATTTTCCTGTTGGAGCAAAGGTGTCATTGAATTCTACTCCAGGTGTCTGGAGAAATCCTTGGATACACAACCTGGCTTTAGTTTTTTCTGGAGTCAATAAAGAGGCTAGTTTATTGCAAATGGCCCAGGTAGTTTTAAGATAGTGATTTGGAGTAATGTTGAAGTCTTCCCATACTTCATGATCTTCAATGTTCTTTAACTCAGTAAGCTTGGCTTGAGAAATTTTGGGGGTCTCTCCTTTAGATGTGTAGTAGCTTTACTTGGTTGGTCAAATGTTAGGAGTCCAAATGCGCAGAGTTCTTCCCAAGAAGGTGGTGGCATCAGGAGGATTGGGAGCCTCTGTGGGTACAGGATCTGGATTGCACTCATTTTCCTTGGGCTCTGAGGCTATGTTGTAATTAATCTCCAGAGAGCTGGTTTCTGATTCAGATTTGGGGTCATATATTGAAGTTTTTGGGGGATATTTTGTTGCAGGTATAAATAAATCATTGGAAGGTTGGGTTGCATCAGGAGCAGTTTTAATGAAGTCAAGAAAGGTGAAATTTTTGGTGTCAACTATTTTTCCACTATATTCCAGGACATGATAGGATTGTAGCTCAGGGTTGCAACCCAGGAGTCTACCTTTTAGCCCTGGAGGATCCAGTTTACCTTGGGAGGATTTTGGTTGCATGAGAAAAAAAACAGGATTCCCAATTGGATGGAAATAGGAGAGAGGGAGTGAGTGATCCTTGAATACTTCATGAGGAGACCTTTTGAATTTTGAGGTGGGAATTTGGTTTAGGGTCAGGGTGGAAGAGTGTATCAATTTGTGCCACAGGGAAGAAGAGAATCCAGATTCCAGTATGATAGTCTGCAGGGAGTCAAGAATGGTACAATTGAATCTCTCAGCAAGACCACTTGGCTGAGGAGTGTAGGGATCAGCAAGACAATGTTTGATATGGTTGGATTGGCAGAAGCTGGCAATTTCCCCATTAACAAATTCAGTTCCACAATCTGAGTGAATAACACAGGGATAATACCTTATCCTTTTAGCTTCAATCTCAATACAGTGGATAAGGCCTTTGGCTATCTCATCTTTTCCTTTCATTGGAAGGGCAGAGCAATATTGAGAGTGAGAGTTGACAACAGTGAGAAAGTATCTGTGGCCAGCTGAGGACACGGGGAGAGGTCCCACAGTATCAAGATGAAGCTCCTCAAAGCTCTTACTAGCTCTGGAGCTCCTGTCCTTGAAGGAAGCCCTGGTGGTTTTAGAAATGGAGCATGATTCACAGGTAGATTCCTTCTTGATTGGAATGTTGAGCTTGTGTCAAATTTAATGGTAACTTACATGACCTAGAAATGTATGAAGGAGTTCTGCGGAAGTCAGAAACAAAGAGAACAGGTTCTCTGCTTCCAGTTTAAGGTAAGGAATGTGGTTGATGTAAAATCCCTTACAAACAGTGGAGGAATACCTTTTAACAAGCACATGATTGGGCAGAAATAGGATATCAAAATTGTTTAGGATGAGATTTTGCAGAGACAGAAGGTTGGCCATGATCTAGGGAGCGTAGAGCACATTTTTAAGGTAAATGATTTCTGAGCCGGCTTGTAGAGTGAAACCTCCTATGCCTTTTATAGCCAGCAAGCCAGGTAAGCTACTGGTGTTTATTGTCCCTTGGTGTTTTTAGTCTATAAAATCAAAGAATTCCTTATTAGAAAACATGTGATTGAAAGACCCAGAATTGAGGAAAAATAACAAGCAATTGGGTTCCCAAGAGTTTGACATATAGCTGACTTGATCTCCACCAGTGGATCCAGAAGTCTTAGGGCGTAAGTGAGGGTACAGCATCCAGCAGCGGTGCTTGGGATGATTAGAAAGAGTGTTATGTTTGTTGGGCTTGCATTTTTAAGACAATTATGTGAAGAGTGATAGGGAAGAGCTGCTGGAAGCTAGAGGACCGGACATTTTGTTTTGTTGAGATGGATGGAAAGATGATCAAGAACTGCATTGGGACTAATTTTGGACTTGCGGGATGAATGGGTGATTGACTGGTGTATACTTTTCATCTTGGAAGTGGAAGGAAGTTTATCAAGGATTATATAGGCCAAGATATCTGTTGGCAAGAGAATTCCTATTTCCTGAAGGCAATTAATGCCGGTTTCAATCTCAGTAATGAATAATTGGATGTTAGCCTTTTCAAATTCTATGGAAGTGAAATTCTTGAAGACAATATCTTGGTTGGCAGGTTTATAGGAGAAAAAGTGCTTGAGTAAGGCACGCCGGATGGCCTTGGCATCTTCCTTTTTGTCTGCCATGATAATGTTGGAGTGCATCGAGTGTGACAGCTTTGAGATGATTATTGATGTTAGTATGGTGTTATCATTGGGAAGAAGAGGGTTGTCATTGGCCATAGTATCTTTTAGTTTGGCCAGGTTGAGAAGAGCAAGCATTTGTGTTCTACATATAGTAAAATTATCCTCTGTAAGTAAAGGAATAGCTTTGATTGTTGATTTCAATATTGTAGGATTGATGAGGTCCATGCTTGCGTCTGGTTCAGGGAAGAAAAGGTTGTACTTGATTGGACTGTTAATTGTGATAAAGTTCAAAAGACCTGAGGATGTATTTCAAAATAAGAAAAGAAATAAAACCAGACTATAGGCAGCGAAAGATTAGAGAAGAACAAGCTCACAAGAATCTGGGAGGAGTTGAGATGTGACATACCATAGATCAGATTCTAGTAGTAGTATCAAGCAGGACAGGAAGAGCTATTCAAGAGGATAGGGTCAAGGACTATAGCATCAGCATGTTAAGGAAAGAAGAACAAGGAAACAGGGAGATTCTAAACAACTTCTTTCTCACCAAATATGAGCAGAGAACCTAGGAGTCTTTTCAGGACTCAGTGATGAGAGTACTGTACACAGTTTATCTTGAGTGTTGAGGATGTTGCCAGGTTGGTGAAATAGATTGTTATAGCAAAGATTGAGATAGTGGCAAAAGTAGGTGAGATATTGACAAGAGTGAGTGAGTTAAGAATGGAAGAAAAAGGAAAGAAAGAAAAGATACAGGGAAGAAATAGGAAATTGGTTTAAATAGGAATGCCAGGAAATAAGGAGGAGGAGTTGGAGAAGATGGCTGAGTTAGGGAGAAGATGTGTAAGGAGGCAGGCCTCTTAGATAGGAGAATTGAATTTAGAGCTGTGGAGGCGGAGGCGGCACTTGTGTGAGGAGGCGGAGGCAGAACTTGTGATAGGAAGGCAACAGGTAAGTGACAATGGAGTAGAGGAACGGGAGAAGTTTACTATTCATTCCAACAGCAAGTGCAGCCATAAGTATCAAGGAGTTGTTCTGTCTTGTTCTTTCTGGAGTAGAAGGCAGCCTGGTCAATGGATAGGTTGGGTCTAGCTGGCCAATGTCCATTCCCAGCCCGGTTTTGCAGAGGAACATCCACCCTCTGACTGCCTGGGTTTTATCTAGCTCCATGAGATCAACACCCCCAGAGGCCTTATTAAGTAGCTTTCCAAGTGCACCTTTGAGCAAATTAGCCATATCTAGGAACCAAGGTATTGACTTTTTGGTTTCAAGCTGTTGAGAGACCAAGTACCTGTAAGTCTTCCTGTCAATCCCTGGTGGTTCAACTGCAACGGAATGTACAAGGAGGCCAATCAATTTGTTGCATGAGATGTCAAGCTGGTTCAGATTGACCATGGTTGTGTGGAGGGATGTGATCCATGTCATGTCAGCTTCCAAGATGGTGATTAACATGACCATCCTCTCTGCCACAGAAAGCTTATGGGGTCTGTTGGACCACTTGCAGGTGTCAACCAGCGTCTTGTAAAATTCTCTACTGGTTTCAATCTGTGATGCCTCAATGATGGAATAGATCTCATCATCAACCAAATTTCAAAGCAGGTTGACAATGGCCCTGTTCTCCATGTCAAACAAAATCTCAAAGTTATGGTGGTTGCCAAGGAACGTTGGATCCTTATTGAAGGCTTGTTGGAGGGTGCAATCTATTTCCCACTCCCACAGATTGAAGTTGGATCTTTCAAACACTAGGATTGGTTGCATAGTGTTGATGTTCCAGTGGAACAACATTGGATCTTTGAAAAATTTCAACGCTAATGGGTTGCTGGTGTGTCATGTTTGATTGTCAATGTGTGGCAGGATGGGCCAGCTCTGCGCTTTCTGCTGGCTGGCCAGCCTGCCCATGGCCACCTACACACTTTGTGGAAACAAGAGGGGAGAACCCCTAGAAGTTGTCCTCAGTTTGGAATTTATTGGTCCCAAGCATCTGTAAGGAGTCAAGTGCGCGGTTTAACCAACTACCCAAAAGGGAGTAGAGTAGAAAGAAGTAATAAGAAATAGATAGTTTGAGAAATAGGAGATGAATTCCTTCCTTCCTTCCAATCCTTTGGTGGTGAATTTCCATGAGTTCCCCTACGTCTAAGACTTGAGAGTGAGGGAGGTTTCAATCCTCCCTCTGAACCCTAACTTAAGTACAAGTGCAATAATCCAAGTAGAAATAACAAGAAAACCAAGAACACAAACCCTATCCCACATCCTTTCCCCTGTCCCTCCTTCCATCCACAATGTCTGTGTGTTGTTGGGTAACCCATTTCATCCTTCTCATGCCATGGCCCTCTGCCCTGTCCTACTTGGAGCCCCCCTGCCTGTCTGCAACCACCCAATGTGTTGCCTTGAATTCCCAGTATTTGTGGATTGATCTGCGCTTGCGCACATCCCAATCAGTTCATAGCCCATGTAACCGCCCTGCTCCTACTTCTCCAAACTAGCCATATCCACAAACTTGGCCGGATTGGCTTTGTTTCTTGACCTGTTCCTTTGGAGCCAATTGCAGACCCAGTTGCATCCAGTGCTGAGCCCATGCGTGTTGGAGTACCCTGATGTCAATACCCTGATGTCAATGAACTTGTTTTCTTTTTTTTCTCCTTATTCATCTCTGTCTCTATTCCTCTTTATTTCTATCTCTTCTATCTCTCTGAATAGCTTGTCATATTCCTCAGTCATCAGATACATATTTCAATAAGTGCCTCTCACATCTGCCACCCTCACGCTCTCAGTCCCAACTCTTGTTTTCATCTATTCACTCACGCTCATCTGTCAGGTTTATGGATCATGTCAAACTGTCTGTGACACTCTACCATCTACCACTGCCTGAGGACAGAGGTTGAGTCAGACTGAAGGATTTTTCTCTCATCCTTCTTTCTGCTCTCACCTCTGCATATCCTCAGGTAAGTCTTTTCTTTGATCTCCTTTTTCATGATCTCTTTGTCTTTCTCCATCTTTCTCTTTCTACTGTGACTCTGTCTGAAATATCATCCTTCTTTCTGCTCTCACCTCTGCATATCCTCAGTGAGCTCAACAATGCACACCCCAAATGCTGAACCTGCTTGCACCCAATGCTGAGCATGCAGGCCCCAACACAGTTCTTGGCTTGCGGCTATAAAATGCCACCACAACGTTGGAATTGTTGCGTGAGGGTGGATTGTAGTGTCTCAAAGTGTGATTCAAATTCACTCTTAGATACAAACCATGATAAGGTTTCCTGATCCCTCATTGCACCATTGTCTGGTTTAGATCCTTCTCTGGTGGTGTTTTTCTTCAGCCAATCCTCTTTTTTCTTTTGGTACTGTTTATCCATAAAAGTAAGTCTTCCAGTTAGGTGGGTTCTGCCGGCTTTTAACCTGTAAGATATTTCAACTGTTCCTCCATCACCATTGGCCATTAGCTTCAGGGTTTGGCCATAGGGTCCTGGGGCAGGTGGATGTTGAGGTGTTATAGCTATCTACAAGGTATGTGACTTCTGGAAATGTGTGAAATATGTAGGATATAGGCCTGTGACATAATTGTGCCTCACTGCATATTCTCACAGAAGTTATATGGAAGTTACACGTAGGGAGTTATAGCAGTTGCCAAACACCCGGTTTGTAACTTTGAAGCTGTAACTCCCCTGTAAACCCATGTAACTTCATTGTGGCGGGCCGGGGGTGTTACAGCTACAGATACACCGGGCAGCCAAACACACCCTAAGGTTTAACCCATTCCCCAAATTTGGAGGCATAAGACTAGTTTTTCTTCTTCTACTTGTATAAAAAGATTGAAGAACTTTCCACACCTCAGCCGGTGTCGAGGTCCTCGGGTTTGTAAGTATTCATTTACCAACATCATTAAGCACCTCTTGCATTGACACCGGGCAAAGTCAATAGTGCACCGGGCAAATGCCATGGTTCCTCAAATTTGGGGGCATGTACTAGTGTCTAGATAACTTACGATGGATGATGTTGATGATCTCTCGGGGGGAAATCGATAGTATTATTTTTCGCTTCCAGACTCCAGAGACGTCACAAGGACAGCTTCTTCCGAAGGATTTGAAAGTCTGACGATTTTGAAATCTAATCGATCTGATCGAGGCTTGTAATTTATTTTTGGGCGCTCGTCATGATCAGTGTCGATGTTTTTTTGAGATTCGGCTACTCTCGGCATCGGGAGCAGTGCTATCGTTTTATTTGAATTCACCATACCCATGATCATCGGTTGGTTGGTTGCCGGGGTTTCGAGATTGGCCATTGAGATTGTCAGTCGAGAGGGTTTGGTTTGACGGGCGCGAGGAAGTTTTGGTTGTATGTACATACATACTACAAGCTCTGATGAGTGAGATTGGCAATGAGAAGATGCTCTCCATGAAGGGTGGGGGAACCTTGACTGCAATGAGCTGGAATGGCCCCAAGGAGTGATGAGGTAGTTGCGGCAACCGGGTGCCTTGGGCCTGGGGCTGGTGCAGGCAGTACTCGTCCTGCTTAAAATGGGCCCATGACTGCGAGGCTCTCCTGCGCATCCCCACCCTTCGAACGCCCTTGGACCTTCGTCCCTCGCCCCTCACCTCTGGCCCCTCGCCCCTCACCTTTGGCCCCTCGCCCCTCACCTTTGGCCCCTCGCCCCTCACCTTTGGCCCCTCGCCCCTCGCCCCTCACCTCTGGCCCCTCACCTCTGGCCCCTCGCCCCTCGCCCCTCACCTCTGGCCCCTCGCCCCTCGCCCCTCGCCCCTCGCCTCTCGCCCTTCTCGCTTGCTCGCCCGCCCGGCCATCCTCCGTGCGTGCGTGCCTGGGTTGGTTTCAGGTTGTCAATCGAATTTCCAACTCAGCAGACTATCGACAGACACCACCTTCAGCCTTCAGGATCCGAAACGAATCGGAGAAGACTAGCCAAGACCAAACAACAAAGATGCAAAACTCGATCGTCACATCCAAGGAGAAACTACCCCCGTTCTATCACAATACCAATCTTAAAACTCGTTCGATCTCCAATCGATTGCTGCCTGCCGCCCTCATCTTCTCTTGCATCTTATCACTACCGATCTACCTCTTCTTCCATCATACCTGGAGGTCCTCTCACTCCATCAGATACCCCCCCTCTCGTCTAGCCAACCCTGCCGATTTCCTTCATCCTCATGGCAAGCTCCATGATGACACCCACGACGACCAACTACTCCCTCAACTCGCCGAATTGATCCCCTCCAAGGAGAGCCTCAAAGGTGGAACGATCATGCCCAAAATGGCCAATGCTACTGCAAAGTTAGTCTTAAACCCTTTCCCAATCTCTCTGCTCACTCTCCATCCACTCTTTCCCTCCTTGCCGATTCCTGTCGTCGTTCTGACCTACCTCTTCTTACTTCCAGAGCTGAATTGGGTCGAGCGACTTGGAAGGTTAATCTTCAACTCAATCTTCCTCGAATCAAAACAAAAAAAAAAAAACCTGCCTACTTTCCCCCCTCCTCTCTTCGCTCTATTTCGTCCAACATCATAACTGACCCGCTATCTCTTCTCTCAATGTCCCCCTCATTCTCTCTCTAAACTTGCGAATCGGACTCACTCTCGATTCTATTCTCTCCCCTAGTTCATGCACACCGTCACCGCGAGGTAAGGCCTCTCCCCACCGCCCAGTATTTTTTTTTTTTTTTTTTTTTTTTGGCTTGGGAGCGATTTTTGCATCAGTGCTCTCTGACTCAAACTGTATGGTTTGCAACTTAGATTCCCGGAAAAGCCTACAGCTGATGAACGAGAAGCGTTAAAGGCATTCATTTATCTTTTCTCAAGGTTCGTTGGTTCATCATCCGCGTCTTCTCTGCTGCAAGTCAGAGGCTTGCCCTTCTGCTTGCCAAAAGTCGGCCGCTGCCCCCTTGCTGATTTCGTTTTCCCATCCCATCGATTGTGGTGGTGTTATCTATGCTCTTATCAGACTATATCCATGCGGAGATTGCGCACGGCATTTTCAAGAGCTATTAAGACAATATCCCCCCCAAGTCAGTCTTCGAGTTTGAATCATTCGGTAGCTCTCATCAAGCATCAGGTCCGCGCCCCGAGCTAAAACCTCTCTTGATCTCCTCTCCCACTCAAAATAGACGTCTTCCAGAAATACAGCATCGTTGCATCTCTGCTCCTTACATAATCTGGTCAACGAGCGACTAGGCAAACCGGAATATAACTGCACGACTCTACTGGAAAACTATGATTGTGGCTGTGGCCACGACGAAAAGGAACAGAAGGCTTCAAACGAACACTTTCTAAGTTCAATCCCTCAAACCAGCCCAGTACCTCTGTATTGACCACAACCTCCCTCTCCACTCCGTTTCAACTCTCTTGGTGTTGTCATTATTATCTCTGTTTTTTTTTTTTTTTTTTTTTTTTTTTTTGAACACTCGTCGTATGAAAACTCTTGGGGGCGCTCATGCCCAATCCACATCTGCATCCATGATCTCTTTGGCCCTTGTTCTTTTAGCACTTTTGACGTTTTCGTCTTGTTAAAATCTACCGGTCCCTTACTGTCCTTTACCTCCTGATCCTTATTCATGACAGTTGATCAAATCGATAAAATAAAAAAAGTCCAACGGACATGACCCGACTTGCCCATATCCATTAGCTCTGTTGTTGAATCGCTGGTTAAAACCGTAGTGAAGATATAGAAGGACTGATTCGAGCATGTCAAAGCTATCCCACAGCTCCCTACCAAAGAAAAAACCCAGCTCGTACTTGAGCCTTGGCTTTGCCATGTATGTACATACACTGCATACGTGTCGACGATCATGTTTTCATAACAGCTCTGACCCTGCCCAGTTAGTGAGGCAACAGCAACAAATGTGGACAGCCTGGCTCCCTTGGTTTGCTTGCGACTGGGAGCTGGCAGGAGCGAGGAGAGTGGCCGTGCAGTCCCAGCACTCCTGGTGGGTTCAGACCAGGCGACGCGGCTTGGTGTCGCGCCCACCTCGACCTCCCCAGATCACACATTCTCCCATAACCCACCCAGTCATCGCCGTCCTTGCGCAGACCGACGGCTGGGAGTCTCGAGAGCCAAGCAAACGTGCAGCTCGGTCAGCCGAACCCCGGCGATCTGA
>CM062612.1:16844091-16866591 GCA_025617555.3 Puccinia polysora | reverse complement strand
CAAAAAAAGGCCAATGTCAAATTTTCAATCTCAGGGTGGCAAACAGGCGTGAATAGCAGTCCACAAGCCATATGGGTTGCAAAAGGCAATTTTCAGCTCAACAAGGAGCAAGCAAAGTTGCTCCCAAATCACACATCCTCTGGGGGGTTGAAAATCCTGGATTGAACCCTTTCCAGGTTGCAATTCCCCAATTGCAACTTGAAAAGGGTTGCAATTGGGGATTTGGGTCCCCCCAGGGGATGCGCAAGTTACAAGCGCGGCTTGCACATGTTTTCCTGGCCCATTTGGGGCAAAGTAGCCCCAAATGGACCATTTGAGGGGACTTTTTTGGGTACCTAGGCACCCCTGGACCACTTTTGAGTGCTGTCAACCCAAATTTGGGGATTTCAAATACTATGTGGGACTATTATTGGACTGCACAAAGAAACTTTGAACTTTGGAATCAAAGAATGCCTATTGGCATGGCGTACACACACTACACACTCCCATTGTGGAAACAAGAGGTGAACACCCCTAAAGGTTGTCCTCAGGTTTGGAAGTTATTGTTTCAAGTGTCTGTCAGGATTTGAGCGCGCCATTGAATCAACTACTGGAAGAGAGAGGTAGAGATTGTATTCCTTCCTTCCTTCCTCTGGTGGTGATATTTTATGAGATTCCCCCCTTAACACGGAGGTGGGGGCAAGTTATTGTACCCTTCCCTGCACCCTAACCTAAGTACAAGCACAAATATGATCCAATAACAAACCAAAAGAACCCTAAGAAACAGAAAACCTAACCCAAACCTATCCTCCTTCTCCAACACTTGCACTGCTACACCCATCCAGTTTGTCATTCTCATGGCGCACTCCACGCCTGCCTGCAGTCACCCAAATCCACTCCCAACGCTTGCACCTCCACTTCTTCCTGGTTTTGTCCTTCTCATGGCACGCACGGGCCCTACTTGGAGCCCCCTGAGCTTGTCCGTGACCATCCAATGCCCCTTCTCGTAGCCATGTCCCTGTCCTTGTTTCCAATGCTGAGCTTACTCTGCACGCAGCCCACATGCTGAGCCATTTCACTCTTGTTTCTAAGCCTTCTTGCGTTCATTGTTGAGCGCACAGGCCGCAACCAATTACTGATCCATGTCTATAAAATGCCACCACACTGTTGGATATATTTATTTTTCTCAATCCAAAAGAAAGCAAATATTTGGAGTTGCTGCATTGAAAATTGAATTGGATACTAAATTGCCATTGAAATTTGTGGAATTAAAGGTGTGGAAAAGATAGAAGAAAGACTTGATGTTAATGAAATCAATGAAAAGATTCCCTCTTCAAAATGGCTTTCAAAGTTGGATATGGGTCAAACAATAGCAGATACATATGGAAGAACAATATGTTTCATTTCATTAGATTCATGTTGTACTTATACTCCTTTGAAAATGAATGTAAAAGAAAAATCAGATCCAATCTTCATTTGCTTTGTCAACAATAATCAATGGGTTCATCTTGTACTTGAGGGAGAAATGATTCCAATCCCACCCATTGTTTCCAAACCTGCTTTTTTGACTTCTAAAAAGTTTCTGTTTGGGTTGAAAATTTAAAAGAACAACTGAAGTTGTATTCTAGTTCAGAAACATAATTTTAATTTCATCATTTGGGTTTGGGTTCTGATGCTGATATTTTAATTCTATTAATATAAAGGGTTATCAAATTTTGAACATCATTATATTGAGTTTTTTGAGTTAACATCATCATGATGAGTTTTTTGAATGATATTTTAATGGTAAGTCAGTTCAACTTGCGTTGAGCTGGTCCCATGATAAGGAGTATTTTGAATTCTTGTGATGGGATAAGATTAAAACAAGTTGAAATTTTTTTTAGTGTTTTTACTTTAGGGCTAGTCAAGTTGAACTTGTATTTTTTGATTTTTTCCTTTTTTTGGTGTTTTTGTTAATAAATAAAAGTTTTTACTTATTTATATTTATATTTATTTTTATTTACTTTCATTTACTTTTATTTATTTTTATTTATTTTTATTTATTATTATTTTTATTTATTATTATTTTTATTTATTTATTTTCATTTATATTTATTTATATTTATATTTATTTATATTTATATTTATTTATTTATATTTATATTTATATTTATTTATATTTATTAATTTTTATTTATTTTTATTTATTTTTATTTATTTTTATTTATTTCTATTTATTTTTTACTTATTTTTATTTATATACATATCTATTTATATTTATTTAATTTATTTTTATTTATGGGCCATTTATTAATTTTTATTTATGGAACCTTTATTTTTTTATTTAATTTAGGGCATTAATTTCCCCACGGGCCCAATCCTTTATTTCACAGAAAATTATGTCTAATTGCCATTGTGCACCTTTGCTGCTATATGGACAACTACTTTATTTCACGGTACTTTCCAGAATTTATTTTTTTTTGAAATCTAATTCCGCAGTCATGTAGCTGGGTTCATAAAACTTGCAAAAAAAGTTTGGTAATTTTGGAGCCATTAAAACCCCTCCAAAAATAAAATAATTTGGCAAAAAAAAAGTTTTCTATTGGTTTTTGGATTCTTATTTGGGCTATTTTGATTATTTTATTTTGGTTATTTCATCTATTAGCAAGTTTAACCAACATTCAAAGACCTTCCAAATAATTATTTTAGGTTCTTTGGATGTAGCCTTTGACCTTAAAAAGTTCCATCAAAAAACCAAAAAAATCAAAAAAACCAATTTTCTAATTGGACGTTTGGATCCTTTTAGTTGCCTTTTTAGTTAACTTTTTTTGGTGATTGAAGATATCAGAAAGCTAGGAAAGCAGAAGAAGAAAATCTTTTTTGTTTTCAGAATTTTTTGATGTATCTTTTACCTTAAAAAAATCCTTCAAAAAACCAAAAAAACTTGAAAAATTCAATTTTCTCATTGTAGTTTTGGATCCTTTTATTGGCCTTTTTGATTTTCTTTTTTTGGTGATCCAAGCTTTCATAAATTCAACGCAACCATTAAAGAGTTTTTTGACATCTTTTTAAGAATATTTGGAGGTATCTTGGGCGTCCAAAAATTTTAATCCAATGCACAAACACTTCAAATTAACACATCAATTGCAATGTTTTTTTTTTGATAAAATCTCCACAATTTTTCTAAAGAACTTTAGAATATAATCCAAAATCTCAAGTAAAAACTTTCCTGACTGCTTGTCACATTTTTTACCCCTAAGATTATAAGAGACAATGAAAATAATTCAAAAGGAAAGGGAGGTCTCTCTTTGATTATCCTTTTTTGATTTTTATTCCTGAAAAAAACAATGATGACCCAAAATAGTTGAATCTGCAGTGCCAAAGCAATTATCTGAAGTTTTCCAAAAATCATTTTTTGGTAATTTTTGAGGCAATATTTGTATCTCAATAAACTAACAAAAAAAGCATCATAACAAACCCCTTTTGGGTTCTGGGACTCTTCTTTGAGCCCTTTCACATGCATATATTCAATATGACTGAAAATTATTTCCTGGGACCTTCACCTATCTTGGAGCGCTCCAATTATCTTATAAACCACCCCCTTGACCTCTTCTACCCTTCCATCACACCATCCCACTACCATACCATACCACACCACACCTCAGGGTGCTTATTAGGCTGCGCCGCCCACAGGCTGGCCCATACCCATTGGGTTGGAGTTTGGGTTTGCACTTAACCCTTGGAAGAAAACCAAATTTTGAGGTAGCCTAACAGGATTTGGCGGTTGGGTTTGGTCAGTAAAACTGTATTTGGGCTGCTTTGCGGGCACCCAATTATAAATGGAGGAAGGGCTTGAGGTGGATTTTTGATGAATCAAGGGAGGCAGGTTGATGTATTCCTGTGTTGTATGAGTATGCAGGAAGGGATGGGTGGCATGTCTGCCTCCAAATGAATGAAACAATGGAATCAAAGTTAGAGAATGGGGGACTGTTGTTTGAGTGATGTTGTCAGGATGGGTCAGATAGACCTGGATGGAAGGGATGGGTGGCGTGTCTGCCTCCAAATGGGTGAAAAAATGGAATAAAAGTAGGAGAATGGTGGACCGTTGTTGGGGTGATGTTGTCAGGATGGATCAGATAGACCTGGGTTTTGAAGAGGTGCAGGGGAGAACTTACCTCCCTTGCTTCAAGCTACCAGTCTGTCACCTCCCTTGCTTCAAGCTAACAGTCCATCACCTCCCTTGCTTCAAGCTACCAGTCCATAACCTCCCTTGCTTTGAGCTACCAGTCCATCACCTTCCTCCTCATTCAAAAAATTGGTGTCCTCCACTTGCAACTCTTCCATTGCTGCATAAGAAGAAAAATGCCTTCAACAACCAACAAAGGGGATCATAGTTTATTAGTCAGTGATAAGGAATAATAAAAAAAAAGGCAAACAACAGGCAATGTGTGGGACTTCTTTGAGAAAAAATAGACAGGTATCTATTACTTTACTGGGCACATGTTTGTTGATCAATTTCTAATCAAATCATCCTCCACATGATCAGGTAATGATTTCCGTGCAATCTGCAAATCTTGCAAGGCTTCTCTTTCTGGGACAGGGAATTCTGGGACAACTCAACTTTTCCATCATGCTGAGAGATGTGCACCTTCAGGGGACTCATCTTGACCACTAATAAAAACACTATTGAATCCTGAAAAGGGAAAAGTTTTGAGATGGAAGTTTGACCAGAAGACTGCAAGATTGGAAATGGTAAAGATGATTGTTAAGCATGAGTATCCATTCATGATGGCTGAGAATGAAGAATTCAGGGAATTTTTAAAGCAATTTCAACCATTAATCAAAACAATCAGTTGACATACTTTTAAAAGTTATGTGATGAAGTTATATGATAGCCTGAAGGACTCAATCCATACCATGCTGGAAAAATTAGAAAAAATTTAACTTAGCACAGATTTGTGGATATCCCCTCAAAATGATGGCTACATGGTGGTAACAGTTCACTCCATAGATAATAATTGGAAACTCAACAAGAAGACTTTGATGTTCAAACAACTTCCAGCCCCACATAACGGAATTGAAATCAGTGAAAAATGATCCAGACCCTGAATGATTGGGATTTGATGGATAAATGTTCATTTTTTACTACTGATAATGATATCTCTAATGATAGTGAAGTTAATCAATTAGGCAATCTGCTTCTTGAAAGTACAAACAATGCATTGGAATTAGGTGAAAATTTTCTTCATGTCCAATGTGCAGCCCATATCCTCAACCTTATTTTCAAAGATGGATTGAATGTTTATTTTGATGCTATCAACAAACTCAGGTCCAGAATAAATTTTTTCAGAGGTTCCCAATCAAGAAAAAACAATTTTGAGTGTTCCATAAATATTTTTTTCCTCTCAAAAAAAACTGAGGGAACCTGCTATTGATGTACCAACACAATGGAACTCAACCTATGAAATTATCTCTTCTGCATTTCCATACAACTCAGAATTTTTTAGCATCATCAGATCTTAAACTCACACTTTTAAGAATGCCCCTCTGAGGCTGAATGGCTTGAACTTGGAGTAATGAAGGACTTCTTTGAAATTTTTCAACAAGCAAAAAATGAACTTTCTGGTACAAAATATCCAACTTCCAACCTAAATTCCCTTAATCTGAAGGAAATAGAATATAATCTGGAAGTTTCATCTCAAGAAGTTGGAAATGATCATATTGCCTCAATAGTTCAGCCAATGAGTGATAAATTTTGCAAGTACTGATCCAACATGAAGGAATTTCTAGCTCTTGCAATTGTTTTTGATCCCTGATACAAATTCAAATACACAGAATACACAATGTCAAGGACTATAAATGTTGAATTGGTTTAAACTTACATAAAAGACCTGAGAAAAACAATGCATCTATTGCTTGAATGTTATTCTCCCAAATTATCAGTGGAAAAAAAAATTACTTCTAGTGAAATTGTTGAAAAATGCTATATAAATTCCAAATCAGATGGTTTCTGAAAGTTTTTAAAAGGAAACAAACAATCTCAATCAAGCACAACTTTTGCTGAATCAGATTTATACCTTCAAGAAACTTTGATTGAAATACTTGAAAGTAATTTTGAATTTAGCCTAATCAACTGGTGGAAAGAAAATTCATGTCAATTCCCAACATTAGCTTGTTTAGCAAAGACAATTTTGATGGTTCCAATGACCTCTATTGCATCAAAATCAGTAAGAATCATCTCCTTCCTTTATTTTTTTTTGTGTCATGATTAATTAATTTTTATTTTTAATCTTTTTGGTCTTATCTACCAGTGGTCATGTTTTGGATGATTTCAGGACAAAACTGGATCCAGAGGCCCTTGAAGCCCTGATTTGCAGTCAAGATTGGATGAAAAATTAAATATTATTTCTTCAGATTTTCTTTCTATCAATAAAAAATGATTGTTTTACCCTCAAAACTGCATGTTTTCATGATTTTAAAGTGCATCACCCTTTTAAAAAACCATGTTAAGCTATTTGAAAGTGCAGCAAGAAGCTTTCAGTAAAAAAAAAAAACCAGGGGCCCACTAACTGGCCCTAAATCGCAAAAAGCCTGACAATTTGGGCTTGGGTTGGGTTTGGGCTTGAAAAATATATGATTATACCCAGCCCGCCAAAGCCTGTTTATTGACAGGCCATTTTTGAGCTCACCAAAAATGGGTGGGCCTGACCCAATAAGCACCCTGAACCACACCACACCACACCACACCACACCGCATCACACCCTCACCAGGCCACACCACACCACACCACACCAAAAAACACAAAACAACACCTCATCTCACCTCAAAACACCACTCATCACCACACCACACCACAAACCACTTATCATCCATCACCACTCCTCAACAAAAACACCTCAACACTCCAGATAATTTCAAAAAATACTATTCCCTCTTATATGAATTCTCTGAATTACTTTTTTCAATCAAATTACTCTCAATATATTTCTCAAATATCAAATCCCATTTTCACTACATTTTTTAAAAAGAAAATCTCTTTTTTGCAATGGCTTAACAAAACGTCCACCCACTTTTCAGAACTGTTTCACCAGGCCCTTCTGCCATAATCTCACCTAATCAAACTAGTGATTCAACTACTCTTGCTCCTTCTTCATATAATCAACCTCCTGATTCCACCCCTCTGGCCCCCTCTCCTGAGCTATCATATAAACAGAGAATGGAGCTGGTTGAAGCTATCCAATCATGGGGAAAGTCTCATGGATATGCCATATCTACCAGAGTCTCCAATTTCAAGAAAGATACCTAAACTTATAAATGTGATAAATCTGGGGAATATAAACCAAGCAAAGATACCACCAAGTTAAAAAAAATCAAGAAATACCAATTGTCCTTCCAGATTATCAGGAAATTTTTCCAAAAGATTGGGTTCCTGAGTGGTAAAGGTTGTATGTCCAGAACACAACCATCCACCTTCCACCAATCCTGCCACTCAGCCCATTCACAGGAGAATCTAAGGGAAGAAACAGGAGATGGTTCAAAATTTAACCAAAGAGGGAGTCCCCCCATTAAAAATTCTCAAATCTCTTATAAAAAACTCATCATCTCCTGTCCATAAAAATCTCAATAATATTTACAATAAAAGATCCCAAATTCAAAAAAATGCCCTTGATGGCAAAACTCCACTTGAAGCTCTCATACTTGAAATCAGTAATGCTTCATTTTTCTACAAAATGAACAACTTTGATGTTGGAAATAAGGTTGTGAATTATTACATAAGTGATAATCCAGTTGATGAGGATTTTCATGTATTTGGAATTTTGTAGCTGGTTTTGAATCTCCCGCAAGCTGGACCATCTTCCTTTTAGGATGCCTATGGAATGCTAAATCCAAAATTGTGATTGGGCAAGATAATAGTTGAAATTGGTTTTGGCTTGATCATTGGATGAAACATTGTGGTATTCTGGAACCACATATTTTCCACTAGCATAAGCAGAATTTTCCAAAAGTTATTGATCTTGGTCAAAGTATCTATCTGATTGTTGGGAAATTTGCATCCAATGGAAAACATATGAATTGTGACAAGAAACAGGAAGGCCAGCATGGAAGGATATGAAATTCTTTTTGTTATCACAAACAAGTTTTATTGACACAGATTATCTATACAAACCAATGAAAAATATTTGCTCAGTGTTTTATCAAATGTTTTGTCAAAGGCTTTGGAAAAGAAATGGATTGATTGCCTTTTTTTCCAATCAAAATAGTGGTTGCCATCTAGCTTGGGTTTTTGACTCAAGGGGATAGTGGTTCCATCAACAAAAGCAATGCAAACTGGAAAGCTTTTGTTCTCCATTAATTGAGATATCTCCTTGCTTTCTTCTTTTGTTGGCCAACAAAGGACTGAGCAGCAGAAAGATAGGATAGCAATCATGACTCTTTTGGTGGATAAGTCAACTGTTCCATAACAAACTGAGAATAGATTGTCTAATCCATGAATTGCTGCTCCATTTACATTTGATCCCAATCTACAAAGAGAAACATCCAGTTGGATAGCTGGATTGCTTTGAGGATTCTGAGAATCGTTCTGGAAGATGCGGTTGTCTTCAATCATCTCCAGAAGTTTCATGAATGAAGGCAAAAAAATCAGAACAGTTGCTGGAAGCTTAAGTTTGGGAGTAGATGAAGCTTTTGCCTTTGATACATAGGGTTGTGGAGAGTGTGTCTTTGTGGGACTATGTATCAATTTTCCAATAGAGAATTCAAAGCTAACCAAGTTGATTTCAAATTGGAGTCCGAATCAGAGTCTGAATCAGAGTCAAATAATAAAAAAATTTCAGTCAGGTTTTTTACATTTTCAACTTGCTGCTGGGAAGTTTGATTGGAAATGTTGAGAAAGATGATGATGGGATTTGTGTAAAGCAATGGAGATTTGAAGTGATGGAGATTAGATGTGTTTGATGCAATGGAGATGGGACTGGTATGGAGTTGAGGAGGTGGAGGTGTGGATGGGTGTTTTTCACGCAATGGGATGTGTGTGATGTGATGGAAATGTGAAGTGATGGAGATGTGAAGTGATGGAGATGAGATTTGTGTGATGTGATTGAGATGGGATTTGTATGGATTTGCTGAGGCAGAGGTGTGGATGGGTTTTTTGCATGAAATGGATGGTGGATGGATGATAATGGCAGGTTTCATTTTTGAAACCTGCCATTTTCATGAAACCCACCATTTTGAAATACACCAGTTAGGGGGTAGGTGTATTTCAGAAACCCAGCATTGAAAATGGCAGGTTTGGTAAAAAAAAAGGTGTGTTTCTAATGGTGGTTTTTCTAAGTTTGATACACCCTAATGTTGATGGAAATATAACTCCCTTATTCATCTCCCACCCTGATTCCATAAAACTCCTCAATATTTTCTCAACTCTTCTGATGGTGGAATTTACATATAAAACAAAAAAGTTTGGAATGCCCATTCTTCATATTCTTGGCGTAAACAATTGTTCCAGAAGCTTCTCAGTTGTCTTCTGTTTTTTATCTCAAGAGAAAAAACAGAAATATGAATGGGCCCTGACTCAACTTCAGGAAATATTAGAAGATAAAAAACCTAGTGCAATTTTTACAGACAAGGAACCAGCCATAATCAGTTTAATTAAAACCATTTTACCTTCCCCTCATCATCTTCTCTGTCTCTGGCATATTTCAAAAAATATTTAAACCCACTGAATGAATGGAAGCTGTTTCAGAAAAAATGGCATCAATTGGTCCATTCCCAATCTGAATCAACCTATCAGGAAAACTTCACTAAAATTTCTGTGGTTTGGAATGCTCCAAATTCTGACTATCTTCTTTAGAACTGGATTCCCTTTAAAAGAAAATTTTTCTCATGTTTTGACAAAAAAAAAATTTCAATTTGGCAACACAAGTACCTCCAGAATAGAAGTTCTTCACTCCTATATCAAATGGTTTATCAATTCCTCAATTGGCTCTTTCTATAATGTAGTTCAACACATATACAATCCTATCAGCATCCAAAACCATGATAGAGCTATTGAAGCCTCTCAGCAAGAATTCAAGAATCTGATTGGTTTACCTCACTGCGTGGATCATCTTTCTGGAAAAATCAGCCACTATTCCCTCAAAATAATTCACTCATTCCACCAAGTTCCTGAATATTCAACCAATTTCAACAAGTGTGATTAATCTTCTTACATGGGTATACCATGTACTCACAAAGTAAAATTGGCTATTGGAAAGGGTGAACTTTTCCAACTTGAAGATTTTCATCCTCAATGGCATGTAAGAGCTCCCTTATTGGCAAGTTTTTTTTTCTTTGTTTTTTGGATTCAACCTCAAATTCATAATTTTGTGATTTATTTTGTTTTTTATTTGTACAGTTAACTCTGAAGCCTGATGAAACTGAATATTCAGAAAAATTTGAAGTTCCAACCAAAGAAATTAATGAAAAACTATATTTCACTCAAATTTTTGAAGAATTCAGCAAGATTCCACCTGGACAACAGCTACATTATCTAGGTGAAAGCAAGAAGCTGTACAGTGGCAGATATCAACTCACCCTGGTTCAAGAGCCAAATTCCACTCAAAGGTCCAAAGTTTTAGGAAGACCAAAAGGAGCAGAAAATAAGCTCAAGAAGATCTCTCAGTCCTCAAGTAAAAGAGATCCACCTGGTTTTCAATATTTTCAAGAAACCAAGAGGAGAGGAATTCCAAAGATGAAATCCATAGCAAATTCAAAGTTCAGTCACCATTTTTGAAAAAAAATTCACAATTAATATTTTTTACTATGTGTGCAAGTTTTAAGAAAGTGGGAGGCCATAAAGGGAAAGGGGAAGGGAAGAAACAAGGAGGAATCAGAGGAAGAGGTAAAATTATATCTTTAATTTTTTTCCTGCAATGGTTTTTTTTTAATATTGTCTTTTTTTTAACATAGGATGAATTTTTGACTGAAGCATTTAGAAGATGAAGAGGTGCCAGATTTGGATGAAATGGAAGATTAAGCAGATGAAGAGCTTTGAGAATTGGATTTTATCAAGATGGTGAGCTTGCATTGTCTTATATTTTTTGTTGATTTTTGGATGTTATTTTGGGAAATTTCAAATTGATAACCCATTCAAGTTGTGTACACAAATAAAATTGGCCGTGTGGAATTCTAAAAAACCAAAATCAAGATGTGTATCCTCTACAAAACTTGAATGTAGTTGTGTAGCCCCTACACAACAGGTCTGTTTTGTGTGGCACCACACACAACTACATTTGAGTCATGTGGGGTTGTACACAACTTGAATTTATTCATTTTCCGTTCCAAAAGACTACAAGCTTTGTGGTCCAAATAAATAAATAAATCAAAAAAATAAAATAACCTAAATGAAAATTCAAAAAAAGAACTGAAATCAACCAAAAAATCAAAAAATGTTGATTTGTTGGTTAAAAAAAAAAATTAAAAAATGAAATAAAAATACATAAAAATAAATATAAATAAATAAATAAATAAAAAAATGAAGAAAAACAAAACAAAAAAATTAAATAAACAATGAAAGAGTCTATGGAGCAGCCCAAAAGTATAAGTGCCAAAAAATAGAAGTTCAACTTGAATAGCCCTAAAGTAAAAACACCAAAAAAAAAAGAGCTTCAAATTGTGTTAAGCTGATCCCATCAAAAGAAGTAAAAATAATCCTTGTGTTGGGATCAGCCCACCACAAGTTGAACTTACTTGCCAATCAATTTTCATTTCAAACACTCAAAATAATGAGGTTAACTCAAAACACTTAACATAATGATGTTCAAAATGTGATAGCCCTTTGTATTGATAGAAGTACAAGTTAACTGCATTAGAATTTCAAGTTATATGGAAAAACAATGATGAAATGAAGTCTATAATTAAATTCTATAATCTAGAATACAGGTGCAGTTGATCTTTGAGATGATCAACCCAACCAGAAGCTTTCTTTAAAAATGAAAGCAGAGGGTTTTGCTACAATGGGCAGGATTGAAATCATTTCTCCCTCAAGTACTAATAGAACCCAGTGGTTATTGTTTACAAAGGAAATATAAATAGGCTCTGATTGATCTGTAACACATTTTTTCATTGGATTTTAGGTAAAAAATGACTCCAATGAAATCAAACATACAGGCCTGGCATATGTGTCTGCTATTATTTGACCCCTATCTAACTTAGCCAGCCATTTTGAAGAGGGAATTTTTTCATTGATGTCTTCAATATCAAGTCTGTTTTGGATCTTCTCTACCTTGTTTGCCCCACCAATCATCTTAATGTAGCAAGCTTTATGTCTCTCTAATGTTTCAATCATTTACTTTCTTGCTTTAAAACAACCATCTTTATCATACCCAAGCAATCTAGCAATGACTCTAAATCTGCAATTCCCATCACCAATGGGATACAAACCCTCGCCCAAGAACTCATGGAATTTCTCTGGTATTTGATTGAGGTATTTCACTTTGGGAACAGGGAAAAACCATAGTCTTGGAATATGAATTGGTGCACACTTGCCCATCATGGTTCCCCTTTGATTTCTCTAATTGTTCCTCAACAAGTTTGATTGCCTCTAAAGCCAACTTGTATCCCAATGGTAACGGTTCAGTAGGAAGAACTATTCCTATCTTAAGTTGAGAGTTGTAAAGGGAAGCCTGAACCAACTTAATTTGATTGGCAAATTTTCCCTCTAGGTTTTGCCAAACATCCAACATGTTTCCCAAAGAATTTTCAACAAATTTTTTGAGAGTAGCATTGGCACCTTCAACCCAAGATGTGTTTTTATTTACAATTTCAGGGTTCTCACATTTCCAGCCATTAAAAATGTCTCTTTGATATGGAAGATTTTATTATCCATATACTTCAGCACATCCTCACGTTCTGCAATGAAGCACTTTATAAAATTCATAACATAAGCACCCAAAAATAGGAAGATTAACAGAAGAAGCAGTGATTTTGCCCTTAATCTGAGTTCCGCATCATTGACCTCTGACTCCTCCTTGGTTTTAGAGGCCCCATACTTCACCCACAGAGAAATAAAGCTTTGCCATCCTTCAACTTCATTGTTAAAGCAAACTTTACAGTTTGATTGTATGTTTTTAGACAAGTGCCACAAACAACACTGTCTTGTTGACTCTGGGAAACTAGATTTGATTGCACAAATCAGAGCTTTCTCATGGTCCATCACAAATAATTTTGGAAGTCTCTCAGGATCATAAGCCAGCTCCTTTTGTGAATTTACAGAACAACTGTATAATTCAAACATTTCTTTTGTTAAAAAAACAACAGCTTTTGGGAATGTTTTTGGTTGGCTGTAATTCCTACAAAATGAAATAGGGGGATTTTTTACTTATTTGTTTTATAAGTACAATCAAATATAGCAATATGATGGAATTGTTTGAAAAGCTTTATTGCATAAGGGTGCGCCAAGAATAGGGCCTCCAAGTGTCCCTCTCCACTAAATTTTTATTGATGAACCCAACTTGAATCTTCAAGTTGTTCATAGAGGACCTCCTTAACAATTTTTCCCTTGAGTTTGGCTAGAGGTACCTTTTGCTTAGTGTTATGTATTTTTTGGTAATCAACTACTTGCAGCAATAAATCTTTCTCAATTTTCTTTTGAGTTGAATTTTATTGAGCCCATCATTCATTCCTTCTCTTAAATTCTCTAAGGCCACACCAGAGATTCTCCTGAGTTGAGGATGCACTGAGGGGTGTGAATATGGTTGATGGTTATGTCAATCATTTCTGTAGGAGATTTTCCACAAGGGTTCTGACTTGCACGGATTAAAAACTTGCACCCAAGGTTCCTTGTGTGATTTTGCCTTGACGGTTTGGTGAGAAATGGCCCAGAGTAGAAACCATGTCTATCACAGGCCAAATCCACATATTTATCAAGCTTTGACTTGGAAACTTTCAAAGAATAGCCATGCTTCATTGCCCATGTTTGAAAATAATTTTGCGCCTCTTCCCTAGTAGGAAAGGCTCTCACAGGAGGTGTGTCAAGTGGATCTGGCACCAATTCAATGTTTATATCATATTTAAATAGTTACATAGTTGCCAGCTGCCAATCAGTTTCCATCAAATCCAATCTGTCAAAGGCCAGAGTAACATATAATGTTACTTACCACCAGAGGTAAAAATCATTTGTGAAACATTTTGTTCCTCAATTAGGGCTCATCAGAGTTAAAATTTTCAAAATATTAAATGGATGACTTCAGGCCTATCCATTTTTATTTCAAAATTTTATTTTTTTCAGTCAAAACAATTGATTCATTGTTTATTTTGATAAAAAAATATCTTTTGAAAAATTGATATTTTTCCTGAAATAAGATTTTTAAATTTTTCAAAAATTTACCTCTTATATGCCTTATTGTAACCCTAGATGAGGATGCAATTGGGGCTTCCAATGTTTCATTAACCAAATCATTTTTTTCTTCAGCTTTGTTAATGGAACTATCAATTTAGTCCTTCAATGCAGTACTTCCATAAACAGGAGGGCTTGCCACTGTTCCCATTATGCAAAAAATGCAATGGCACTTCAGTAATCAATTCAAATTTCAATTGAAAAACTACAAAGTTTGCTTACTTTTCAGTTGAGAAAGATCAAGTTAACCAACGGGAAGTAAAAATTTACTTTTCCATTTTCCAATGGGCAGGTTGAGAGTGCACTTTGTGTGACAGGGACAATTTGAAATATTTGTTTGCCAAAGGCAATGATTTTTTTTGCATCTTCACTTTATAATTGCTAGGTGTGGTCCAATAATCCCATAAAGTATGTGTTTATCCAAAATTTGGGTTGATGCAACCTAAATGTGGTCCAGGGGGTGCAAAAATTCTGGCGCAACCCCTAGGGGTTGTATAACCCTGTAGACCAGTCTAAATAGTTGTGTATAGGGGTACAAAATTCAGAAATGAAGTTCAAGGGGGTTGCACATGTTTGGAACCACTCTTTGGGGTTGTGTATGGGCTTTTTAGGGCCCTACCCAACTCCCACACAACTGGGGGTTGCAAATTTATCACAAACCTATTATTTTTCATTAATTTTTTCATCCAAACTTTTATCAGAGGTCTAGAACCATTGTGAATAAGCGGGCTGCTTCAACTGAATGCAATCCTGGGAAAAGAATCAAGTGACTAAATGTATCCAATTAAGATGCTGATGCTCCTTACCATTCTCTTGGAAGGAAGGTATTAGCAGCCCCAAAAATCAGTGAGAAAGTGAGTGCATTTGATATTTTCTCATTTTTTAATTTTTTCTGAATTCATTTTGGGTTTTTCCTCTATGTTTCTTGCACATTATCATAGTCTTCTTCTGGAATCTTTGACCAAGTCTCAATTGAAGAAGTGAGTTTAACCTAAAGACCATATTTTATTTAATGAAAAATTCTTATTTTTGTTTTTAGTTCCCATACAAACATTTTATTTCCCCAAAAACAGCCATTCCACATATGTAATATGTTCAAGATGTCATAAGGCATGAGAACTGTGACTTTAGAGCAGCAGCAATTTGTTTGGGGAGGAACTCAGAAGAATGGATTGAAGTCAGTAAAAAAATGGTAAAAGAGCTGGATCAAAACCTAATTTTAAAGGATGAAAGATTAATGCATGAAATCTGGGGTGAAACTTTCCAAGAAGCAAGAAGGCAACTAAACCACATTTCTAGCCCAGCTCCCATAAATATGTTGATAAAATTTCCATGCAATGGTTTCCTTCTTTCTGAAACATACAAGTGTCAAGTGGTTTTTTTTCTTCTTTAATGGCTTGCACTTATCTTCCTCTGAATTCCCCTCCCACTCCAAATTCCAAATCTTCTCCTATTTTCTTCATTATTTTAGAATATTTCATACATATAGTCTCATTCAAGTTCAAGTATGATCATTGGCCAGCCCCCAGGTTAAATCCACTTTTGAAAATATTTGTGACCAAGGATTCCAAATCATGGAAGACCATTATTCATAAAAACTTAGAGCCTGGTAATGAGCTTTTGTTTCCTGAAAGAAAATAAAGTAGAAACATAAAAACAATAATAGTTGAATAAAATTTAATATTTGTATCCATATTTGTTCTTTATTTTTGAAAATATATTTTGTTGTTTTTTGAAATTTCTGAAATCTTGAATCTCCAAGAAACATTAATTCAAAAAGAAAGAAAAAAGGATCCAAAAATACAATGAGAAAATTTAATGTTTTAAATTTTGTGGTTTTTTGAAGGAATTTTTTAAGGTAGAAAAATAAACCCAAAAAATCTGAAAAAAAAAGTTGAAAATATCTTTAGTTTTTTTTTTTAAATTACTAAAAGCTTGAATCATCAGAAAAATATTATCAAAAAGGCCAACAAAAGGATCCAAAATTCCAATGAGAAAATTGAATTTTTCAAGTTTTTTTGGTTTTTTGAAGGATTTTTTTAAGGAAAATGATACATCAAAAAAATCTGGAAGAAATATTAGAATGTTATTCTACTATTTTTCTAGTTTTTTGATAGCTTCAATCACCAAAAAAAAGAGAAATAAAAAGGAAAATTAAAGGATTCAAATGTCCAATGAGAAAAATGTTTTTTTTTGATTTCTTTGGTTTTTTGACAGAATCTTTTAAGGTCAAAGGATACATCAAAAAAATATAAAATAAATATTGGGAAGGTCTTTGAATTTTAGTTAAAATTTCTAATAGATGAAGTAAAAAAAAATAATAATAATAAAAATAGCCCAAATAAGCATCCAAAAACCCATTGAAAAATTGGTCTTTGCGGAATTTCTTTATTTTTGGATTGCATTTTTAGAGGGGCTTTTATGGCTCCAAAATTACCACAGATTTTTTTTTTTTTTTTTTTTTGGGGGGGGGGTGTATGAACCCCAGCTACAGGACTGTGGTATCAGAACTCAAAAAAAAATTCTTGAAATTACCGTGAAATAAAGTATTTTTCCGTGTAGTAGAAAAGGCGCGCAACCGAAGTTAGATGTACTTTTCTGTGAAATAAAGAATTGGGCCTGTTTTTATTTAATTTAATTTATTTTACTTTCAATTCTTTTTTGCTCACCACAAATGGGTTGTGAATGGCCGTTCACAACCCCAAAGTAGGTTGTGAGTGGCCACTCATGGTTAAAATGGGTTGTGAGCGGCCATTCATGGTTAAAATTAGTTGTGAGAGGCTTTTCAAAACTGAAATGGGCCATGAGTGGCCATTCACAACTAAAAAATGTTGTGAACCGCACCACATGACCCTTTTAAGGTTGTGAATGGAGGTTGCAAGGTTGCAAATTTAGCATTAGCCAAAAAAAAATGAATATAATTAACAAAGAAAAAAGAATAGAAAAACAAAATAAAAGAAAATAAAGGAAAAAAAGGAAAAAAAGAACATAAAAGAAACATACACAGAACAAGAAAAGAAGAAAAATTGAAATAAATAAAAAATGCAAAAAAATGAACAAATGAAACAAAAGGAAAGAAAAGAAAATGAAAAATGAAAAATAAAAAAAAAGAAGAAAAAAAAGAATAAAAGAAGAAACAAAAAAGGGGTAATGTTAAATTTGTGAAACAACACAACCTGTTCACAACTCAAAATGTGTTGCGTGGTACAGTTTGCAACCCATTTGAGTTGCGAACAGCTGTTTGCAACTGATCTGAGTTTTGAAAAGCCATTTGAAACCCACCTTAGTTGTGAACAGCCATTTGCAACCCATCTGAGTCATTAAAAGCTTTTCACAAATTAAAATGGGTCCTGTGGTGCGGTTCATGGCCCATCTGAGCCCTGAAAAGCCAGTTGCAACCTATGTCAGTTGCAAACGGCTGCTCACAACTCCAGGGTTGGGAGAAAAAAATTTGAAAAAATGGAAAACTGAAAAAAAATTAAAATAAAAATCAACAAAGAGCTTGAATAACCAAAATAAGAGTTACCAGAGAGGCAAAAAAAGGATGCAAAAGTGCAACAAGATTTTTTTTTTTTTTTGAATTTTTTTGATTTTTCAAATGAATTTGTTTAGGTAAAATAATAAATAAAAAAATATGCAAATAATATTCAAAATATTTTTGATTGTTTTTTTGACTTCCTGAAATCTTACATTACCAAAAAAAAAAAAGAATTAAAAGGGCAAATAAAAGTATCTAAAATTTGAATGAGAAATTTGTTTTTTTTATTTCTCTGATTTTTTGAATGAATTTGTTAAGATAAAGGAATACACCCAAAAGATATTGAAAAGATATTATAATTTTTTTGATTCTTTTTTCAACTTAATGAGAGCTGAAATGACTAAAAAAAAAGGCAAAAAGAAAGATCCCAAACTCCATTACAAAATTTGATCTATTTGATTTTTTTAATTTTTGGATGAATTTGTTAACGTAAAATAATGCATCCAAAAAATCTATGAAAAAAATTGGAAAGCTCTTGAATTTTTTGTTCAACTTAATGAGAGCTCAAATCACCAAAAGAAATAAGTTTAAAGGCAAAAAGAAACATACCAAACTCTACTGGAAAATTCTTTCCTTGGGATTTTTTGGATGAATTTTTGAATGTAAAAGAATAAATCCAAAAAATCAACATCAAATCTCAGAAAGCTCTTTAATTTTTCTTAAGGAATATGAGAGCTCAAATAACAAAATAAAATGGCAAAAAGAAAGATCCCAAACTCCATTGATTTTTTTTTGATTTTATTAATTTTTTTATTAAATTTTTAAAGAGGTTTGAATGCCTCCAAAAATATCAAAGATGTAGCTTTGGGTGCCTAGGTACCCCTAATTGTCCAATAAAATTGCCCATATGGGGTTATTTTACCCCAAATGGGCCAAAAGTGTTTTTCACAACTCAAATGGGTTGCAAACAGTTTTTTACACCTCAAATGGGTTCCAAAAAGTGTTTCACAACTCAAATAGGTTAAAATCTGCCATTGTGGTGACCAATTTGGGACACCTCAGAAGAAAAGGGAATTTTTTTTATTTTTTTAAAAAAAATATCTTTCATCTATCTCAAAAAACAAAAATTGAAATTCTTGTTCCTGTATGGCAATCCTTCCTTTCCCCTTTCCTCAACTTATACCTATCCTAGCTTTCTAGGAAGGAACCCTGGTATCTTCAAGTCCCCAGCCTCTGTGTTTAATTCTCCTGCTTTGTGCTTGGCATCCATCCTTTTTTTGGGGGCCAAGCATGCACACACCTCATCATCATCCTCATCTCCATCCTCATCCTCATCCAATCAGATCCTTGTCATCCATCAAATTCCTCCCATTACTTCTATCCTCCCACTCCAAAAAAATCCATCAATCATCTTTTCCAACTAATCCGCACCATCCCAACCACAAATCCAATCCTGAGGACAATTTTGCAACCAAATCTCATGCCTTGTTGGATGACCAAGACCAAGACTTGGATCATCACCATGAGGCCATCAATCAATTCTCCAACCTTTCTGACAAGAGAAATCAGATTTACCTGCCCACATCATCCTCACCACCATCAGCAACCAGCCATCCCCCCCTTCATCCACAAGACGGCCACTTGCACTTCCATTGTTTCTTGCGGTGTGGTGACCAATTTGGGACAACTCAGGAAAAGGGAAATTTTATGAATTTTTTTACATGTAATCTTTCATCTGAATATCACAAATATATATATATATATATCCCTCTGTTGCTATGGGTACTCATCCTCTTCCCCTTCTCACAACTTCTTCCTGTCCTAGTGGGCTAGAAAGGGCTCTTCAGGGCATTCAAATCCCCAGATCCCCAGCTCAATTCCTCCTTGTTGCACTTGCGGCCCAGATTTTTGGACAAGCGTGCGCAATCCATTGCCATCCTCATCATCCACATCATCCTTGATCCCTTCTCCAACTTCTGATCAGCCATTGATCCAGCCAATCAATGAAAACAGAGAACGCCGCCATTGGTCATTATCAAGAGACTTCCAAACACTGGCAATCACCGTCCCACCAACCACTATCCAATTCCTTGTCACCCTTGGTTCAATCACACAATGGACCAGCAAGCATTTGATCACAACTGTTGGTACAATCCTTATCACCTGACATCCCGCATCAGTCACGCAAGGGCATTGCCATCCATGTTCTTGATCTCCAATGCCAACATCCTTCAACTGTCAGCTCTCTGATACCAGGAACCTTGCAGTCCTTTAGCTACAGAGAGTGATAAAAGAACTTGGAGCAATAATATTCCAAAGAATAAACACTTTAAAGCTCCAGTAATGGTATGGTAAGAGCAAGTGCAAGGTTTATTTGGTTTGGTTATAAATATTTTAAATATAATATAAAAAGAGGGGCCACAGTATTATACTACTGGGGATCTTTACAGACTAGCAACCTCTCTTCAAGGGGCCTCCTTAGGCAGTTTAAGAACCTTGGAATAAATATGGGTGCCTTAGAAAGGACTTATTCCACTAATGGCCGGGCTTAACAGCACACGTGGCCTAAACAGGAAGGGAAACACTCACTCTGAGCACTTGACCACGAAAATCCTGGAATAATTGGAAGGGTTTCAGAGCAGATGGGGTTGATTGCTTGACTAAACTTCAATGGTTGATTGGTTAATAAAGGTAAATAATACTACTACAGACTAAGTCATAAATCACTTGCTTATCTTCATATAAGCACTTGATTAACAATGACACCGTGTCTGATTGATAATAAATAATTCCTGATAACTGATTAACTTCTTGGAAACAGAAGGGCAAAAAGAGCCTGTTTAAATATTCTTTTTGGGTGCTTGAGGACCTCTAGAAGGAGTACTAGCCATGGGCTGAGGCTAGGGGGGCAATCAGGGCAAGATTGGCACGTCCTCAAGGTGCTGTTAGCCTGCTGGCTTTAGATCTGTCAAGGAACAGCTCCTTTTTAGCTGCAGGATCTGTTAATCAATAGATTAGTCATTTTGCTGATCCTGCACTGATCCTCAATTTGTACAGTAAGTACTGGTCCAAAGTGAGCAGACGTGGATGTTTATTGATTCTCCATCCTCTGCTGATTCTGTATGTAATTTTTAATAATTTTTACGACCACTCCTTATGTAGTTTCGTGGTCTTTGAAGGTTCTGATCAACTTATTTCGTGGTGAGTCTGGATCTTTATTTAATTAATAAAAAATACTAAAAATTAGTTACTAACTAATTTTAATTGATTTTTAAGGTTTTTGAACCATAATCTATGCTCGTGTGGTAGCTTTACATATGTAGTGTAGATCCTACTATATCGTAGCTTCTCTGAGCGGTACCTGGATGTCATAGGAGGCGCGGGGATCAGTCCATTCAAATGCGCGCGGGGACTGATCCGCTGCTCAGATGCGCGCGGGGGACTGTACCGCTGCGCGCGTGACTAGGTCACGGGATTACCTGCGCGGGAATTAAGTTGCGCGGGAATCCAGCGCTGTAGGGACGCGGGGCTGCGTGCGGGAGTTGACGTACGCGGGAGTCCAGCGCTGTAGGGACGCGGGGCTGCGTGCGGGAATTGTGACAAAACACAATTTCCCGTGTAACTCCTAAACTACACACAACACCTGGATTTCGACTGAAATTTAGGTGTGAAACCTATACATGACATATCATGTGAAATATTAAAATGGCTAAAAGGTGCAATACTGGTGCCGTGGTCATTTACCATTTTGTATTAGATTAATTAAAAAATATAAGGAGTAAGAATTCAAGGGTGGGGTCAGTGAGTGACCCTACCTTATTTTGGGTGGGGAATCCATTTCTGCAATAATATTTATGGATTTCCTACTCCTTCATTTTATAATAATTTTATTCATTCATTTATCTTTGTTCCTTTTAATTTTGTTAATATTATTATTGTTGTTGCTTTGTCAGGTTGCTCTGTGCTAAGTAGCAGGCTGACATCAACCACCCCATTTGAAGGGCAAATAACCAACAAAAGCTCCATTAACTTTTGCTTGTTGATCATCTGTTGCAAAAAGTTGTCCTCCAACCTTCTGAAGTCCATCATAAACCCTACCTCAAATCTTTCCCACCAGTCATTCCATCCCAATTGATCATCCCCTCCAGCTTCACCCTCATCCTCATCCTCATTGCCAGTATAATTGCCTCCAAACATGGACCCATCCAACCCCTGCCATCAATCAATTGCTGTTGCCGGTTGCAATCTTTCATCCGAAAAGCCGCAGGAATTCATCTTCTGCCCGCGTCATCCTTGATGCAGGGCTGGTTTTTGTTTTTACTCACTTTTTTTAACATTTCATCATTTTCCTGTTGCCATGATTGTTTATTATTGTCATTACTATAATCCTAAAAAAAATTATTTCCGCCTTTTCCCCAATTATCATTGAATCATTCATCATCTCAGTCATTCAACAAATCCATGGGTAGTGCATCAATCTTCCCCCCCTTTATCTGAGCATTTTTAATCATCTTATCCAGGTTATATCCATGATTGCCCTCTGATCCTTGAGCCTTCATACTCAAATCCTTGATCCGCCCCCCTGTGGCCTTATCCATTATCACCAAAAATAGGCTTTCTGGTTGAAAAAGAATTCATTTTTTTGAATTCTTGATTGTGTTATGCCACTCCTTCATCCCTTTTCCAAAGATA
>CM062612.1:16599091-16839091 GCA_025617555.3 Puccinia polysora | reverse complement strand
TGATCAATCTTTCCTCAGTTTTGGTTCAAATCTCTGCAATGAGTATAAACTAGATACTGATCTCAATCATATTCTTTGTGGCTTTGATATGGAGGAATATGGGCTTCAGTGGAGGCAGTTTGGGGTAAAAGTAAGTCCTCCTAAGTGTGCACCTCTAGGAAATTATTCTACCATCATTTTTGAAACCCTACCTTGTGCCACACATGTTAGAAAATTTTTATCTCATGGTTCTCCCTTTATAGAAAAGGCACCCTTTGAGGATGTTGTGGAACATCAGATGTGCAAAATGTTGGAACTTGGTCTCAGTTTTTTTAGTCAAGTTTTGCTGGTCAATGCTTGGAGGAAAAAAGAACTTACCTCTTTTGCTACCAAGTATAAACCAGTTGCAAAAAAGGTCCAACCATTGAACCAGCCTATGCCTCTCAACCTCAATCCTCCTCTCATGCATCCTCCTCTATCTCATGATCTTACTGTGGTTAATCTTGATCTCTTACTGGTCTCTTTGTTCCTAATAGTTTTTTCACAGAAGAACATCTGAAGGTCTTCAACTTTGGTCCAGATGGATGGCTTCTTCCTGATGAGTTGAATTTAATCAAAAATGTCTTATCTCTAAGGGAAAAATCTATTGCCTTCTGTGAAGAAGAGAAAGGTCTCTTTAAATAATCATATGGTCTACCTTATATCATCCCTGTAGTTGAACATGATCCTTGGCAAAATAAAAAGATTCCAATCCCTGCGTCCAAATTCAATGAATTCATCAAGTTGATCTGCAAACAAGTTTGTACTGGTCTTTATGAACAGTCAACTTCCAGTTATTCCAGTCCTGTCTTTTGCCTCCTCAAGAGTGATGGTAAACTTAAAATAGTTCATGATCTTTAAAATCTCAACAAAGTTACTATTAAGGACTCTGGTATTCCTCCTTCCACTGAAGATTTTGTTTAATCTTTCTCTGGGAGAGCTTGCTATGGTCTAGGGGACATTATGGGTGTTTATGATGAACAATCCTTGCATCCAATCTCTTTCCCTCTCACTACTTTTGATACTCCTCTTGGTCAATTCAAACTTACTTGATTGTCTCACGGTGCCACTAATTTGGTTGCAGTTTATCAGGATCAGATGATGTGTATCCTCCAGGATTAAATCCCCAATCATGCAGGAATCTTTATTGACAATGGCAAAATTAAAGTTCCAGTTTCTGACTATGATAATGAGCTCTTACCTTGGAATTCAGGAATTTGTTGATTAATCTAGGAGTATGCTACTACTTTGGAAGGTATTTTGTTTTGAATCAAGGAGTCTGGTCTTACTGTCTCTGGATCCAAATTGGCTGCTTGTGTCCCTGCTCTGGAAATTGTTGGTCATGTGGTCTGCAAGGAAGGAAGAAGGATGGCACCAGCCAAATTCAACAAGATCATCTCTTGGCCCACTCCAATCAATCCTACTGAAGTTACTGGCTTTCTAGGTTTTGTAACTTATGTTTGAATCTTTATCCCATCTTTACCTAAAATCTGTGCTCACTTGCGTCTTCTCACCAGGAAAGAAGCTGAATGGATTTGGACCCAAGATTTTGAACATTTGTTTCAGTTGCTCAAAATGATTGTTGGTAAAGACATATTTTTTAAAAAAATCTCTTATGGACCTGGAGCTGGCAAGATCAAGTTGGCTTTTTCTTCTAGTTATAAATCAGTGGGGTCTTTCCTTACTCAGGAATATGAGAATGGTTGGGACTGTCCTGCTCTCTATTTATCTTTGTTATTTTAAGATGTAGAATACAGATACTCTCAACCAAAACTGGAACTCTTTGCTGTGGCTTGAATGTTGAAGGAGCTCCAGACCATCCTCTGGGGTCAAAATTTTGAATTGCAAGTTGATTCTTGATCCATCATTGAAATTATCAATGCTCCCAGACTTGAAAATGCTCCTATTAATTGTTGGGTGGATTTTATTCAGCTTTTCTCTTTTGATATTTTTCACAGGCCTGGAAAATCTTTCACCATGCCTGATGATTTATCTCAAATTCCTCTTAGAGATGAAGAATCTGATGTTGGGTTAGATTTCAATGAAGATAAACCTTTAATACAATCTGTCTTCTCCTTCTCCTCTAAAAATTATTCTGGCTTTCAGCAAGGGTTGTGTCTTAAATTAGAGAAGTATCTTTCATTTCTTCAAAAAAATCCTGATATTTCTGCTAAAGAATTTCAATCTCTTAAAAGAAATTCCTCTCAATTCTTTTTAAAATTTTCTAGTATTATGAAAAGAGGAAATCCTTGTGCTCTCATTTTTGTTACTATTCCTTATAAACAAGATTTGATCCTTGGAAGTCTCCATAATGGTCTTGGCCATTTTGGGGAAACCAAAACTTATTGAAAATTATCCAAATGATTCTGGTGGCCATCTCTGAAGAAATCCGTCTCACAATGGTGCAAGAGTTGTGAAGTTTGTCAAAAACATTATCTTAGGCGCCCAGATGAGATTAATTATACTACTGGGGAGTCCACTGTCTTTGGAAGGATTGCTATGGATGTGGTTCATATTAAGGTAGGTGGTGCTAAGTAAATCATTGTGGCTAGAGATAATTTTTCTGGATGGGTTGAAGCCAAATTTCTTAAGAATCTTGGCTCAGAATCAGTGGAAGCTTTCCTTTATGAGACTTGGAAAATGTGCTAAGGCTTGGCTCAATCCTACTCTACTGATGTTGGCTCTGAATTTGGTGGCAAGCTTGCTGGAATGATCCAATCTCTTCCTGGAAAATATAGGGTTACTACTCCTTATTATACTGAAGGCCAATGCATGGCGGAACAAGGCCATGCCCCTTTGAAGGCTGCGCTTGTTAAACCGGCTGTTGAAAGTGTGAAGAATTGTTGCAAATTTCTTCCTCTGGTTCTCTTCTCTGATGGAATCTTAAACAAACGGACCACTGGCTACTCACCTTATGAAATCATCTTTGGTCAAAGAGCAGTTCTTCCTTTGGATCTGAATCTAGAATCTTTCTTGGGTATCTCATGGGAGAAGATTTCTTCAACCACTGATCTATTAGTTTCCACATCCAAGCAACTGGAGCAAAGTGAAGGTGTTCATGATGAAGCTTATCAGAAGATGATGGAATCAAGAGAAAAATTGTTTCAGTATTGTGGAGATAAGCACTCAAATTGAATCAGGGATCTCTTAAATGCTGGTGATCTAGTTTTAGCCTATAATCAATCCTTGGAGACCTAATGGGGAAAGATTTTCTCAAATTGTTGGAATGGTCCTTAATTTGTGGTTTTTCAAGTCAGAGGTGGATCTTATGTTTTGGAAGAACTGGATGGTACTCAGTTGGCCAGAAGGTTCTCCACTGATCAATTTAAAAGGTTTTATTGTTGGGGAGGCAACTTATCCTAGAAGCAAGTCCTCCCAATTGTGCACTACAAGGGTCATCTGCTGCAATTTTGTTGTGAAACTCTACTTTTTTCCACATAAATGAGCACCTGGAATGGCCTCTGTGTTTTATCTCTGACACTTCTAATAATCTTTTGGATGGATAAAGATATTTTTCAATTCTTCAAGCACTCAGGATCAAGAAATCGCCTTTCTTTGTTTCAATTTCTTTGTTACCTCTTTTCCTCTTTATCTTCAAAATCCAGATGAAGACTAGGGAAATTCTGGAAGTTGGGGAGAGATGTGGTGACAATTTGGGACACCTCATAAGAAAAGGGTATTTTTCTTTTTTTTTAAGAAAAAATTATCTTTCATCTATCTCAAAAAAACTAGAAATTATTGTTCCTGTATGGAAATCCTTCCTTTCCCCCTTTCCCGAACTTATACCTGTCCTAGCTGTCTAGGAAGGACCCCTGGGCTCTTCAAGTCCCAAGGCTCTGTGTTAAACTCTCCCACTTTGCACTTGGCATCTGTCTTTTTTTGGGGGGCCAAGCATGTGCACACCTCATCCTCATCCTCATCCATCAAGTTCCTCCCATTAATTCTATCCTCACAATCCCAAAAAACTCCATCAATAATTTTTTACAACTAATCCTCACCATCCCAACGACAAATCCAATCCCAATGACAATTTTGCAACTGACTCTAATGCCTTCTTGGATAACCAAGACCAAGACTTGGATCGTCACCATGAGGCCATTGATTGACTCTCCAACCTTTCCAAAAAGGGAAATCAGATTGACCTTCCAACATCATCCTCACCACCATCAGCAACTGGCCATCCCCCCCCTTCATCCACAAGACCGCGGCTTGCAGCCCCTGAAAGCCCCCATCCACCAACCCGCTGGCAACCATCAACACCCAATCACCAACTACCTTGCCTTGCCTGTCACCTCTCAATCACCAGTCACGCGTGCAGCTCATCCCATTGCCTGCCAAAAAACAGCTCTTTGGCTGTTGCAAATGCTCTCATTTCTCCGCCCGCTTTTGTGACTTTTGCGGCTTTTTCAGCTGCTCAAGCTCATCTGAAGCTCAAATTTGGCCTCAGTGCCTATTTTTTTCCCCCTTCTGTCTTTTTTTCCTTTCTTTTTTTCAAATTATTATCATTTCTTTGCAAGTTTGTTTATTTTGTTCATCATTTCATTTCTATCATCAAAAAAAATATTTTTTTTTCCTGCTCAAATTTGTGTCATCTTATTGTAAATAGTATACAGGGTTGCTTGCCCATAAAAGGAGGGGCTCTCCCCTGCCTTTTCCCCAATAATCATTGAATCATCCATCATCTGAGTCAGTCAAAAAATCCATGGGGATTGCATCCATATGCCCCCCCTTTATCTGAGAATTTTTCATCATCTTATCCATGGTATATCCATGATTGCCCTCTGATCCTTGAGCCTTCATACTCAAATCCTTGATCCGCCCCACTGTGGCCATATCCATTATCACCAAAAAATATCCTTTCTGGTTGAAGAATAATTCATTTCTTTGAATTATTGATTGTGTTATGCCACTCCTTCATCCCTTTTCCAACCATACTGGTCTTGATCATTCTTTGATTGTCATTCTGGAATAAGTCACATTTGACTAAGAGTTTTCTTTAAGCTTAAAACCTGGAGTGTTAAACCTCCCTTTATTTCTTTGAATTTGCATTTTGCCAAACTACTATTGAGTTCCTTGAGAAGTGTTGGGTTATTCTTGTTCAAATTAGTTATTTCTTTGCTTCTGGAGCTTCATAAAACAGATTGATTTGTTTTTTACAGCCACCCACAGTTATCTGGTACCCTGCAAGCGCTTGATTTCAGAATGTTGGGCAGGTTCATTGAGAAACTGGATGTTGGTTGGGATTGAGTTGATCTTTCCTAATATTCTTCTTACAACCAGAGTTTTTAGCTTGTGGGAATTGTTACTTACAACTGCCTTTTTTCATTGAACTCAGAACAAACTCTAATTTATTTTTTTCAAGTCTTTTCCCACACCATCTTGCCTCAGATAGTGCTATCCCCCCACTAGCAATTCCTATCAAACTCATTGCTTACCACTGATTACTTCCTCAAAAGGTTCTGGACCTTGATTCCAGTTACACTTAAATATTTTTGAAACACTCAGGATGGCAGCCTAAAAAGCACCTTTCCCCTCCAAAGAACTGCCTACGGCCAGTACCATTTGGGGTCTTACACTGTTGGCGATTCATTTGCAAAATGGGGTCTAAAATTGAAAACTGCGCAATAGAAAAGGGAAGAAAAAAGAAGAAGAAAAGAAGAAGAAAAGAAGCAGAAAAGAGGAAAAAAGAAGAAAAAAAAGAAGGAAAAAAGAAGGAAAAAAGAAGGAAAAAAGAAGAAAAAAAGAAGAAAAAAAGAAGAAAAAAAGAAGAAAAAAAGAAGAAAAAACAAGGAAAAAAGAAGGAAAAAAGAAGATAAAAAGAGAAAAAAAAGAAGATAAAAAGAAGAAAGAAAGAAGAAATAAAGAAGAAAAAAAAGAGAAAAGAAGAAGAGGAAAAGAAGAAAAAAAGAAGAAAAAAAGAACAAGAAAAAAAAGAAAAGAAAAAAAGAAAAAAAAAAAGAAAAAAAGGGGGGGCAAGGAACAAAAAAGAAAAAGAAATTAAAAGAAAAAAAGAAAAAAGAAAAGAAAAGAAGGGAAAAAAAGAAAAAAAAGGAAGAAAGGAAAAGAAATCAAAAAAACAAAACAGAAGAAAACAGAAGAAAAGAAAAGGAAAGAAAAAAGAAAAAAGAAAAAGAAAAAAGGAAATGAAAAATGAAAGAAAAAAGAAACAAGAAACAAGAGTACAGAAAAAAATGAAAAAAAGGAAAAAAAGAAAAGAAAAAGAAAAAGAAAACAAGAAAAAGAAAAAGAAAAAGAAAAAGAAAAAGAAAAAGAAAAAGAAAAAGAAAAAGAAAAAGAAAAAGAAAAAGAAAAAGAAAAAGAAAAAGAAAAAGAAAAAGAAAAAGAAAAAGAAAAAGAAAAAGAAAAAGAAAAAGAAAAAGAAAAAGAAAAAGAAAAAGAAAAAGAAAAAGAAAAAGAAAAAGAAAAAGAAAAAGAAAAAGAAAAAGAAAAAGAAAAAGAAAAAGAAAAAGAAAAAGAAAAAGAAAAAGAAAAAGAAAAAGAAAAAGAAAAAGAAAAAGAAAAAGAAAAAGAAAAAGAAAAAGAAAAAGAAAAAGAAAAAGAAAAAGAAAAAGAAAAAAACAAAAAAAGAAAAAGAAAAAAAAAGAAAAAAAAGAAAAAAGGAGAAGAAAAGAAACAAAAAATAAAGAAGGAAAACACAGAAACGAAAACAGAAAAAAAAAACAGAAAAAAAAAACAGAAAAAACAGAAAAAAAACAGAAAAAAAAACAGAAAAAAACAGAAAAAGAAAATTCAGAATAATATACCCATGAATATACCCATTAGATATATCTATGTACGGGGGTAGTGAATTAATCCTAATTTAGATGATGCATACCTCATCATAGACCACTTTCCTCTAACTTGAAACCATGATCTCAGTCTAGAATTGATGTATCTAGCCAACTTAAACTTTTCCAAAAAAAAATTCAGAGTTGACTCAAGTCTTGCTTTGATGCTTTGAGTCTTTGGAACTTGCATGCAAAACTTGTGCACTTCAATTTTTCATTCAAATCCTTATAATTATTCCTTAAATCAAAAAATTTAATCGGTCACAAAATTTATTCTAGAATTTTGAAAAAAAACACACCCATCAAATGTAAATCCTTCACCCATCACACCAAATCAGCCATGACTAGAATCTTAGAGGGAAGGGGAAATGATGAAGCCCCAATGGCTTGTTCTTGTGGATTGGGGAAAAATGATCAAAGGTACCTGGTGACCAAGTAATATATTTAACAAATATCAATAATTTACTATTGGATCTTTTTATTAAGATTTAAAATTACAAAAAATCCATACTGAAACTTTAAATTTTCACCATTCCATTAGTCAATGTTAATACACAGGCCATCAATTTATGCAATCTCAATAATTTTATTCTAGATTTCTTTTTCTCTTCTTCTTCTTTTGAAAAAGGAGAGGAAGATGATGAACAGAAGTAAAAAAAAAACTTGATTTGATCCTAGAATCCATCACAGAATGAACTTGCCTTCACAAGTATTCAAAAACTAGTCCAAACTTGAGCAAATGCAGTGCAGTAAATAAAGCTTTAAAAGTATTTGCTCCTTATCTAAAACCAAATATATATATATATATATGTATATATATACTCTTATGAACCTTCTTTAATTGAAATTAGCCAGATAATCACCTTGGCATTGACTCGCCTTGTCTCACCTGTAGATAAAAATAAAATCAACTTGGGATAAATTTTAAACAAAATTTTTTGAATGATCCAGAGTTTTTTTTTTTTTTAAAAAAAAAGTAAATCCAGCAGTCTTTGAGGATTTCATAAAGCTTCTGTCATCATATTTGATAAGCATGACAGGTATTGTTTTACCTAACTAAATAAACAAATCTCAAATATTTCTTTTTTTTGGAGATTATTTTCATTGAATTGAACCTTTCTTGAATCATACAATCAATAAAGAGCTAGAATTAAAAATGAACTCTTGGGATAAATTCACTCAAAAGATTCAGAATTTATTTGAAAACCATTCAAAGGCTTTTAATGGCTACCTTATAACGAAGAATTTTAAAAATGAAATGAAATATTTATGATGGGAATCTCATCATTTGTTCTGAAATACTCATTATCAAAATCTTCAGCTGGGGGAAGGGGGGTTATTTTATCATCATTATCATTTTTCTTCTCAGTCAGAGCCTCCAAACTTGTATTCAATCAAATATATGACAATGAAAGAGCTCAGGAAAGTATGATTTGAATTCTTAATCTTGTTTCAAATTGAAATAATTTCTCTTATAAATTTTCAAGAGATAAAAACCCAGAAGAAAAGGATAGCCTACCCCCTCAAGAAAATAAAAATAGAAATTTGGATCAGAATGAACTCATGAACTTTGATTCAATTAAAACACACCTTCCCCCCCCCCCCAAATAAAAGAAAAGCCCCAGCCATGAATTTGGAATTCTGTTTACTAAACTAAAACCTTTTGTAGTGATTTTGCATGCCAGAAACCTTGAAAGCCTTAGTTGATTGGAGGTTTGAAGCCTTTTAACGGTGTGGGAGATGTGGGTCCCCAGAATTACCAGGCCAGAGAGAGGGTGGGTCTGGCCCTTCCAGTTTTGAGTTTTTTTTTGAATTACATAAAAAAAAATTGAAAGCAATACCCAGGAAAAAAGGCAGAACAGCCTAGCAATCTTGTGTTTTCACATGAATATATGAAATTGGATCTATCTAAAATAGTGAGTCATAGTCTCTTTATATAATTTTTCTTAGGCAATTGAATAATATTTCCTGAGAATCCCTTGTAGCAAAACTTGGTTCAAAAAACTGAGTTCCCACTTGGGTATACTTATGAAAATTCCTTCTGAAACAACAACACTCATTAAGAAATGGAATATTTTTGGTTGATCTTTTGAATTCCCAGTGAGTGTTTTTTTATCAAAAATGTTTTTCCATCCAACAATTTTCTCCTGAGATCCTGTATTTTTCCCAATAATCCTTAAATCAATCCTTCAAAACCGTTTTGCAGGCTTCATGCATTGATAAAACTTTTTCTGGGGCTTTGAAGGCGACAGAAGCAATCAAATCAGGCATACACAGTTGTTTTGAAGGTAAATATGGCCTTCAAACATCAGAAGTAGTCTCAATGGTCACAGAAGCAGCCCTCAAGAATTCTGTTGCATGCTGCAGGACAAGCCCACCCCTATGGCCTTTTGAGGGGGGAGGGGGGGTGTACACAACTTCCCCATGCCAAAAGGCATGAATTCATAAAAAATAAGCTCAAACCTAGCGGTTTCTTTATTTTTTGGAAAAGGTGTGTGCTTTAAGTAAATTTAAAGAAAAAAAATTAGACTGGGGCTAAAACTTAGAAGATGCTAAATTCTAAAGATTATTTGTGATTAAAAAAGAGTTCTAAAGTAAAATTTAGAAATTCTGATTCTAGGAAACCTCAATAAGATCAAAATATTCCAGAATAAGTTGATGAGTTTGTGGGTGTCCATTATGTTCACCCCTCTGAAAAAATTGGAGTGAAAAATCTTCAAAAAGGTAAAATCTGGTAAAATTGGAAAATGGTAGTTTTTTATCTTTAAGAAAGCCAAGTATTTGGTTCCTGTATCATTAATATTCAGTTTTTCTCTAACTGAAAAATTGCCTTCAAAAGCCTATTTGTATTTTTGATTCAAGATTTTCAAGTATTTTGCCTGTTTAGTTACCCATAAAGTAGCATCTATCTTTTATATTACATTCTTTTTCTAGTTTTGAATCATAATTATTTTTTTTTATATTTTTTTCTTTCATGAGGAAATTGCTCTTGGTTTAGATTCCATTTATTTCTAGAATCATGAAGGTGGAATTTTAGATGGGATTTATTATCCTATGAAGCTGGAAATGTTTATTAAAATTTGCCTCCTTTGATTTCAGAGTTAAATTCTTTCAGTACCATGGTCAAATTTTATTTCTCAAGTTTATTCCAGTAGACCCATAGTCATTTTGAATTTCCCCTCTCCAGAATTTTCAAAGATTAAAGACACAAATTATTTGATTTTCAAACATCTTTAATCATATTTTATATCCATTCATCATTTTGTGATAGGAGGGTATTAAACATGATTCAACCATCAATCTATCTCAATTAATTAATTTAACACATGAATCTTAGTGATCTCAGAGGGATATGCTTCCAAAACTCTTAAATGCTTGAAGGTGGAAATTTTTCCCCTCCATTTAGTAATTAGTGAATATTAGATATCTAGTTAAGTCACACATGAGAGAAAATGCATTTTCCCATTTTCTATCTTCCCAGATTTGAATGGGATTTATATCTCCTGAAAATCCATGGCATGGACTACACCATCATAGGCCAGAAATCTCTTGTAAATTTGAATGCTTTTGTGAATTAGAAAGACAGAATAATTAAACCTTAAAACTCAGATCCCAAATTTATTCATTATTCCATCTGATTAGAATTTAAAAGCTCAACCCAAAATTTATTTAGTTTGATTTCAATGTTCAGCCAGAAGAATTTTAGTATACTGAACTTTCTTCCCAATTTGACTCTTTTGATGTTCTAGGGGTTGTTGATTATTTATCCAAAATTGCCTATTCAAAACTTTTTTGAAGAGAAATGGGGGCTTACTAGGAGTTATTTTTTGAGATTTTTGAAAGTTTTTCATCATTCCAATATTTTGAGCTCAAACCTCAAAGATGATGTAAAAATGGAATATTTGGAAATAATCATAGTATTTATTACCAGATTATCATGACTATGCTTGTACATTCTCAGCTGTAAATTCAGATGAAATACCTCAAAACCCTTGATAAAATTACTAGATCAAGTTCACAGGATTTTATAGTCCTCCTGGTCCAGTTTACTCTCTATCCAAGCAATCATCAGGCTCAATTTGAGGCTAAATAGTGGAAAATAAAGAAAGAGGATTCATTTCACCAATAAAGTAAAAAACTGGCTCTCCTATAATTTTTGTAACAATGAAATATGGAAGCCTTTGTCTCTTTTTTATCATAGGAAACTGAAACAGGTGAACAAAAATAATAACTAACCAGTTCCAAAAATATCACCACACTCAAATATGTTCCACAGAGCTACTGATTTATCAAAGTTGGAAATTTTTTGAGCCATACCCCAATTTGAATATCTGGATCTCACTAATATTTGACTGCTATAATGACTCCTCTTGGAATCTATGAGTATAGTCTTGTGATTTTTTGAATCTTCCAAGCTCATTCTACCTTTAAAAACTTTTTCAATTAAATTTTCTTCATGTTATAAAATTAACCCTTGGATTAAATCTTTTTTATATACTAGTCTGATTGAAGAATCTCAAAGATCAAATCTGGAATTTTTTAGAAGTCTCAGAACAACTTTAGAATTTAAATAAATTTATAATACATGAAATTTTATGAAAAATATATAAAACAGCCTATTTCATGGGATTAATTCAAAAATGTGGAAATTTCTCTACAAAAAATTTATCAAGGATAAAGATGATGATAAGAAATCTAGATAAGTCATTTCTTTGAAAAAAAAATCAATATTTCCAGTTGAATTTGAATAACTTTGGCCAAAAATTAAAATCATGAGAAAATGATCCATAACTATGTTATCAGAGGAATTCAAATCTTAGGTTTTGGAATTTTCCTTTTTTTTATTTTGGTATGAAGTTATTCAAATCATATCAAAAATATTAAACAGAGTATATCAGAGTTAAAAGGCCTACTATTTTCATAATGGTTGGTTCCTGAAAAATAAAATAATTGAGAAAATGCTGTCAAAAATGAAGAAAAAAACCACTTATTTCACCTAGGGAATTTCAAATTTACCAGAAAATAAACGATTTCTTTCAAAAAAGTATATAAAGGTGTTTGAAACATTCAAACAAAATCAGATAATATCATATTTTATGTAAAGAATGTTTGAGTGAAAGCCCAAGTCAATCTTGGCACACAACAAGTGGAACTTGGATAGGCACCCAGAGTACTTGATTTTTTGGAAAGAGTTCTTGATAAGGTTGGGATTGAAGGTTTAAAATCTTGCTGCACAATAAAGCTCCTATGGAAGCTGATAAAAGCTGTTTGCACTTGCAAAAACAGATTATCTCTTCTGCACTTCTCCCCAACTTCCAATTTCATTGCAACTTGTATTAAAACATATTTTTTTTTCAATTTGAGGTTTTATTTACATATTAGTCTCTATTTTTGATTCATCTAATCATTATTGATTGATGTATTTTTTTATTAATATTTTGATCAGGGAGGTGGGGTTAAATTAGATGGTGGAAGAAGCCAAATCTATTAAAAAGAATGCTTATGTTCTTTAAATAAAAGAAATCAAGGCTCAAGATTGATATATTTCCTTCAAAACAGAGGAAATGATTATCTGAAACTTTGAAAACAAGCAGATTCTCAAGGTGAATTATAAAATTGAAGAAAAAAATACACAAAGAATGACTGAACCATAAAGAGAAAATAAAAAATTAAATAATTTAGCTAGAAGTCTGAAATCTCATTCAAACCAATATAGGGATGGCACAGAAAGAAGCAGTGTTCAAATTCAATTTATCACATTTCCAGGTAAAGAAAATTGTCAAGGAAGGTCTGAATTACATCAAAATCAATAAAAAACCATAAAAAATTACCAATCAATCATCACAAATTTTCTGATCTTCATAATCCAAGATTCAACTGAAAATCTGAAGGAAATTTGAAAATTCCTCAAAATAAATAATTAGATTAAAATCACAACTCAAGCCATCAGTAATCTATTCAAGGATATAAATATCACTTGGAAGTTTACTAATGGAATCAACTAAGACTTCTGGGGAAGAAGTTCAATTTTTTTGGTCATTAAGGAATGGATATTTACTTAAGGATTGTTTATGTTGAAATAGCTGTTTTTAACTTAAATTCAAGCAGGATCAATGGCTATTCTCAGGGTTTTCTTATATTCAATATTAATTTATTTTTATTTCATTTCAATCTAAGTTTTTTTTTGTCTTTTTTGGTTCATTGGTTATACCTTCTGTCTTGAGCCTAGTTCCCAAGTTCAAGCAGGTTAAATTGATAGGTGCCCTTTTGTATGAGGGAATTTTCTACCAAAAGGTCCTCAGTGTGGATGGTACCAAGGCCAAGGGATAAGTTAGTAATGTCTTTTTCCTTTTCCTTTTGTCTCTTGCCTCATTAATGCAGGGATTGATGATACTCTGGCACAAGAAAAGAGTAAAATTTTACTTTCTCATATTGAACTTGTTTATTGACATTTACTTGAGATTCAGCCTATTATAGGAAATATTTTGGAATATCCTTAGTTTATTTATACTTCATTTCATTCATTCATTTCACGTCAATACACATTTTTATTTTCAAAAGGAAAAATGTGTTAAATTATCCTTTTGTTTGATTTAAATTGTAGGGTGTGTAGATAAAAGAGTTATAAGTGATAAAGAAATTTTCTTAGAATTCCTGAGACAAAACCCCAAAAAATTATTAATGAATGAAAAATTGCAAACCAGATTTGGTTGGTTCCAAGGGGAAATTCAAAATTCAAAAAATTAATTTTGATGTCTGCCAACTGGCACTTGAGGAGGTACCCAGTTAACTTGGCTAGGTAGAAGGGAAAATTTCAAAAGCACCATGTTGTCAAAACTGATCTTTCATGCAAGATGCAGGTTGGCACAGGCACTACTACTCATAGAACTCAAGTATTTTTGATTGGGATTGAAATGTATAGGATGAGAGGATGATTAGAAAGGATAAGAAAAGGAAGGAAGGGAAGATAATTCCAGGAGAAGTTTTTTGAAGGAGGAGTTTCTGAGTCCCATAAGAGGAACACCAGGAAGGGGCAAGGTGAGATGACTTTAGCAGGCTGGGTGAAGGATTTCTTGTTCTGAGATGAAGCCTACTGGCTGAGGGACTACCCAGTAAGAAGTATTCTAATTCTTTGGGTGGGATTATTCTGGGAGGGAAGGATAGGCCAGTATATGTGATAACTGATAAGGAGGCCTTGAGGGGTGAGTGGCTTATGATGCAGGTTAGATTTCCCATGGTATTACATTTTGACTGATTGTGCTAGAGGCTATAGTTGACTGATTGGGTAATGGGCCTGTCAAGGAAGGTTTGAAATGTACTGATATGGAGTCCTGGTATGATGGGCTGGCCAGACAGTGGAGAGTATGTAATATGCAATAAACCATATACAAACTGGGTTGGGGAGAGATAAAGGATTCCCCAAGCCATAGAAAGAAGGAGAGATCCTGAGAAGGTTGACTGAACAAAATGAAACAGTGGTAAGATGTACAGTGGGTTGACAAAAATGATGGGAATGATTGAACTAAAGCATTCAATTTATTTTCAGGCATGTATTTCATACTAAATGAATTGTTCAAAAAAAGGCATTTATTTAATTTTATTAGGGTGTATCAAAGTTAGAAAAAATGCCATTAAAAACCTGCCATTTTTTTTGACCAAACCCGCCATTTTTAATGGCAGGTTTCTGAAATACAAATACCCCCTAACTGGTTTATTTTGAAATTGCGGGTTTCAAGCATCAAACCCAGAATTTATCATACATCCACCATCCATTGCATGCAAAACACCCAACCACACCTCCAACTCAGCAAATCCATACGCATCACACACATCTCATCTCCATTGCTTCACATCTCAATTGCTTCACATCTCTATCACTTCGCATCTTCATCACATAACACACATCCCATCATCATCTAATCAACCCACCTCACATCACCATCTTTCTCAACATGTCCAATCAAAATTCTTGGCAGCAAGTTGAAAACACAAAAAAGCTTACTGAACTTTTTTTATTATTTGACTCTGATTAAGACTCCAATCAGGAATCAACTTGGTTATCTTTGAATTCTTTATTGGAAAAGAAATACATGGTTACAAAAATACACGCTCTCCACAACCCTATGTATGAAAGGCAAAAGCTTCACCTACTCCCCCTCTTAAGTTTCAAGAAATTGTTTCAAACTTTATTGACTTCATTCATGAAAATTTAGGAGATGATTGAAGACCACCACATCTTCCAGAACAATTCCCAGAATCCTCAAGGCAATCCAGCTACCCAACTGGCTGTTTCTCTTTGTATATTGGGATCAAATGAAAATGGAGAAGCAATTCATCAATGAGAAAATCTATTCTTGGCCAGTTATGGAACCATTGACTTACACTTTAAAAGATTCATGATTGCTATCCTATCTTTCCGTTCCTTGGTCCTTTTTTGGCCAAGCAAAGAAAAATGCAAGGAGATATCTCAAGTAATGGATACTGAAGGCTTTCTAGGTTGCATTTTTTTTTTGATGGAACCACTATACCCTTGAGTCAAAAACCCAAGCTAGATGGCAACCACTCTTTTGATTGGGAAAAAAGGAAATAAATTTGTTTCCTCTCCAAAGCCTTTGATAATACACTGACCAAAAATTTTTCATCTGTTTGTATAGATATTCTGTATCACTAAAACTTTTTTGTGATAAAAACAAGAAGTTCATATCCCTGCATGCTGGCCTTCCAGGTTCTTGTCACCATTCATATGTTTTCAATCTGATGCGGATTTTCCAACAACCAGATAACTACTTTGACCAAGATCAATACCTTCTGGCAAATTCAGCTTATGCTAGCAGGAAATATGTGGTTCCAGCATACCACAATTTTTCATTCAATGATCAGGCCAAAACTGATTTCAACTATCATCTTGCCCAATCACAAGTTTGGATTGAGCATTCCATGGGAACCCTGAAAGGAAGATGGACCAGCTTATGGGAGAGGCAAAACCAGCTACAAATTCCCAAGGACATGAAGATCCTCATCAACTGGATTATCAGTTTTTCAATCCTTCACAACCTTCTTGCAAACATCAAAGATGAATGGGACAAAATATTCAAAGAAGATATTCCCAATCCTCCTCAAGTCATCCTGGTCTCATCTTCTACCTCATCTTCAGCCATGAGAGAGAAGATTCTACCCCTCACACTTGCTCACTTTGATGATTAGCATTTGGTTTTTAAATAGGTAAAAAATAACATCACAAAATTTTTTTGGTTTTGGTTGTTTAACCAAGAATCCTAAGCTGACTCTGTTTTTTTTTTTTTGGTGGAATTAAACAAAAACCAAAACTTCCAAAATGCCGATCCACTTCCTCCACCTCACCCACCACCTCCACCTCACCCATAAACTCCACCTCACCATCACCTCCACCTCACCAACAACCACCACCTCACCCATCACCACCACCTCAAAATCACCTCCACCCCACCAACCACCACCTCCTCACCTCACCTGACTCACTGCCTCCCCTCCTCCTAATTCTGGTAAGCCCCCTCCCCACTCTTCCTCTTCCTTCCCCTCACCAATTGCTGATCCTTTGATATATCAAACTTTAGGTCTCCCCTGACTCCATTACTCAATCCATCAAGGTGAGCCCCTCCACTCCTCCTCCTCCTCCTCCTCCTCCTCCTCCTCCTCCTCCTCCTCCTCCTCCTCCTCCTCCTCCTCCTCTCCCTTCCCCTCTGGATCAATCAATATCAAATCAATTGGTTGATTGATTTGCAATCAATAACCACTCATCTCCCCCCCTCCTCCTCATCCTCCTTTTCATTTTCATCAGATGAAGTTAACAGTTTTTTTTTTTTGGGTTGCAGATTTGACTGGTATTGTTTTGTTATGTTTGTTGATCATCTACCTTGATTATATCATACTAATGATTGTTTTTTTAGATTCAATGCAATGCAAACTTTCTTTGACCCCTTTTTCTTTCAACTTCCCCCCCTTTTCTGGACTGACAATGCTTCCACCACCCCACTCAAAATTTTATAAAACCGGATTATTTCCTTCTTGATCCTCACCCCAAGTTCAGTAGGTGCCTGGGAGGGATCAAGATGGAAGGAGATGGTTTTAACAGCATAAAGAGAGGTGGAAAGCAGGAGGACTTTCAGCAAAAGAGGGCTCAAATGAGAGATTCTGAAATATCTTTGGAAGTAAATGAAGATGGGTTTAACAAAAAGTTGGTTTGGTCTGAACCAAAACTAAAACCTTTGGATTTGTACCCTGCTATTGCTTCCCAAAAGAAAACTCAAAAATCCACCCTTGAAGAGTTTGGACAAGCCAAACAGAAGATTGAAAAATTCCATTTCTGAATCTGTGGAAAATTTTCTGTTCTTGATTGTTCCATTCACCACTCTCTGGTTGCAATAATCAAATTTGTACCATTGAATAAACTCTCCCAGCAAGAAAAAAAGGAAATCAACTTGGTCACAAAATTCCTTCACCAATCCAAAAAGTTTGTCAACACAGTTGGTCCCTCAAGATCTTTGGGTGGGAAAATGTGTGCAATTGAATGGCAAAAATTGATGCACCCTTCTGAACTTTTTGGACACTATTTGAAGAAATCATTTATTCAATTGTCCCCCCAGGAGCTTGAGTTTTTCAACCTTAGGTCTGACAAGGTATCACAAATTTTATGCCAAATGTTCAGAAAATTAGCCAGAATGGCACAGAATTCCAACCCAGAAACCATTCTGTACAGCAATATCCCCTCTTTCTATTCATTTGAATTTGTATCTGGCCTCAATCTTTTTTAATTCTCCGCTCACATCAACTTCACCTCAGACTCCTTCTACAACTCTCCACATATTTCAAAAGGTGATTTCTCCTCCTATTCCTTTTTACTGGTGGTCCCAACCAAAAAAAATGAATGGAAAAATCATCAACAACAAGGACAAATATCAAGTATCCAATGGCCAATTTTATCTTTCCTGACTTGTTTTTTTGAATTGATTTCAAAGAAAAAGATATTGTAAAAATGTTTTGGGTTGAAAATAAGTACAAGCATTGTAATTTTCCTGCCATGGATACTTCCACCCATACTAGGATGGCTGTGTCTTTGCAAATTAACAAGACCACTCTCAACACTTGCAAAGAATTGAAAAGCGGTCAAATATATTCTAGAACATAAAATGTAGATCAAAATAAAAAACATTTTTCATTTTTGGGGTTAAAAATAGGCTCAAACATTTTTGTATTTGAAAATAATGTTTTTTTTTTTAAAAAAAAAAATTTTTATCAAATCAAATAATTTACAAGGCAAGAAATCAAGTAATTTAATTTATTTCATCAACAATTCTACTGCTACCAATACATGCCATAGCTACCAATAACCTATCATTATTTTCTGTGGCTAGCCTTTCCCTCTCCTTTTGGAGTTGGCCTTCCTCTTGATCCTTCTCCTTTTCCTCTTTTTGAAACTCCAGCTCAGCCTGTTTCATTTTCCACTCAGGATCCAACTTTGTTTGATGATCCAAACTCTCAGATTTCTGCTTTTGAAAATCCATAGCCAGTTACTGATCCCACTTCTCCTTTTCAAATCAATGTTTCCCAGATTCACTTTGTGATTTCACTGTTTCTTGGAGGGGAATAGGAATAAGCTTGATTTTCAAAGCAAGGAGAATCCAATGCGCTTACTTGAATCTTGCTTCTCCATGATATCCTCAAAGCCAGAAATATTTGAAGTGTTTCTCCTCTTTTGATGGCTATTGGGGTTTATTTTGATGGAATTGGAGGCCTTTTGCTTTCCCTTTGCAGAGGAGGTTTGTGTGGAAACATCATTGCTCTCATTTGAAGGGGATGTGGGCGGCCCCATTGGCTTGAGTATTTGGCCATTCAGGAATTGATGAGCCTTTTCTTTTACAATCTAAATAATTCAGGATTAACCAGAAAGAAGAGAGAATAATTTGTTCCCTTACTTCAGCAGATGTTGATGGTAGTGCAATACAGGAATAAATTGCTCCTCATTGGCCAAGTTGTTAATAAATTCCACCCCAGGAAGAGAGAAATTCAAAGAAGGAAGTGAGGGGTCCAAGGAAGGGTTTGAATTGTTTATCAATGCTGATGTAGACATGATTGGAGCTGGTTCTTTTTGAATATCCTCCTCCATATCAAATTGGGGCCACTCATAGATTTCATTGGGATCATCATTTCTAGGCTGAGCATCCACAGCCAGGTCCTCAGAATCAAATGAATCTTATTTTTGGGAATAAAAAGCAGCTAAAGGGGTGATATTGGCCTTCTTTTACAAATATTTCATCAATTTGAATATAAAAAGGAAAAATGGATTCCAACTTATCAAGCACTAAGTTTATTCCCTTTGCTTTATTGGAGTTGGTGATACCAAAGCCAGTTCAGATTGACATTTAGTGGGCTTTTTTGTACTTGGTTTGATAGTTCTTGAATTGGTTCCGCATCTGTTTGGATGAAATATCCAGCATACCTTTGTTTTTACTCTTCATTTCATTGGCCATCAAGATATAACCACTATCCTTAGAGGATGGAGGTTGGCCAACTTGTTTTTCATTGTTGGATCCAAAGCAAGCATTGTAGTTGGACGGAATTTTGAGCCAGTTTACCAGGATGATGTGATCAGCTCTCTTGAGCTGACTTGAGCCTTTGGAAGCTGATGGCGGAGGACTTTTAGATTTTGAGCTCCTGGGGGATGTTTGCCTTGGTCCATTGGATTTTATAGTGGACTTGTGGGGGGAGGATTGCTGAAGGGTGATTCAAAAAGATCAAGTGGGATGAAGGGATGAAGCAATGAAGCAATGAAGGGATGAAGGGATGTGTTGAAAGTGGGGATGAAGTGATGAAGCAAAAAAGCAATGAGAGTTAGGATGTGATGAAATCAGGGATGAAGCAATGAAGTAATGAGAGGATGGATGTGATGAAAGCAATAATGTGTGAGAAATTTATGAGAGTGATGAAGTGATGAGATTGATGAAGTGATGAGATTGATGAAGCAATGAGAGTGCTGAAGTGATGAGGATAGCAATGAAGAGATGAAGAGCGATGAATCAAATTTTTGGATGATTTTGGAGTTAGAATTTTTCCAATGAGGTCAGATGTTGAAACCAAGGTTGATGATGTGGAATGATGCGTTGGGGCAGTGAAAGCCTTTAAATACTTGATTTGAAAAAACTCATTTATTTTCAGGTAAATTTGACACGTCTGATGTGAAATAATTGGGTTTTTTTGATTTTTAATTGCGGGTTTGAAATGGCGGATTTGGGTTAAAAACCATGATTGAAAAATGGCAGGTTTGTTCAACTTTGATATGGCCTATTAATAGAATTATATAATTAAGCATCTTTAATTTAATTTTAAAACAACTGTAAAACAACTGAAATTTGGAAATTATCAAATTATCATTTTTGAAAAATCTTAAAAAGCACAAAACACTCAAAAAAACATTCTTGAGGAAAATAAAATTGAAAAATTCTTTACCATTGATATTTTTCCTTCTTGATGAGGGTGTGAGCATAGACCAAAAGTAATCATTTTCATGAAAGAAACATTGATTTTGAGAGTTTATAAAGATAATCCAACCTACTTTTGATTGATGTTTATTTTTCAGTTCCTAGGTAAGATGGGGATGATAATTTTGGGAGAGGTTAGTTGGAATTCATAGAAAATTTCAAAAGATTTTCTTTCAAGGTCTTTATGCAGATGTTTATTATATTGTTCAATTATTCTACTTCCTTTCAGCTTTGAGGTGCTTTGATCTGCTTGAGGTTATCTTACCCTGAGGTTAAATTTGGGTGAGGAATTTTTAAATGGCTTGTAAATTGATTCCAAACATTGCAATTATACCATACTTGGTTGGTTTGATCATCTTGATCTTTTCAAACAACCCATTGGGAAAAAAAGAATATATATCAAAAATATATCCCATCAATAAGGATCAAAGATCAAGAATAAGATTCCAAAGAATTTAATTACTAGGTTTTTTTTTGAATCAGTCAAGTATTGAGATGTTTATATCAAAAATTGGAGACAGTGGCAATGTTCCAATTGGTCAAATGGAGTGGGAACCAGAAGAGGCAATGGTCAATTCCAGAAACAAGACACCCTGCGCTTCATCTACATTTTTTGAAGTACCTGGGTGTGGTTGCTTTGAAAAACAGTCCCACAACTTTTGTCTACCGACTGTGCATGGACAAAGAGATTATCCCATGCAGGGAGAGTGTGAAACTGGTAGAAGAAGATGGAAGCTGAAAGATATGCAGGAGTACTATCCAGTATAATTTGAAGGAGTAAGTGAAGCTGATAAAAGTTTGGGTTGGTTTAGTTGAAGGAGTGTCAAAACTGTGTTATGACACATGTGCAATTTAAAAAAATTGAATAAATGCAGGAGGCAACCAAACATGATTTAAGAACCATATTTCCCTTGGTTCACACTTCCTTCCATCTAAAACCTCATCAGATCTAGAATCCTTTTTCTCTTCATCTTGAAATTTATATTTCCCACTTACAAAATCATTGAGGTTATAAATTCATCAGACTCAATGTATAAATTTATCACCCTCATAACTTCATCACTCTTACTCTTTCAAAATTGCCCCTCAGAAAACTTAAACTTGTCAATAATTCAATTAAAACACCCAAAGGACTTCAAAATCCAAAGTCTCAAAAACAGTAACAACTCCTCACCCAAAAGCTTCAAAATGCTGTAGTAAACTAAAGAATGAAGATTATATGATTCTTGTAAACTTCCCCCAAATTCTCACCAAATATTATGTGTTATTTGTTTCTTTAAAATGAAACTTGGGTTGGCCAACCTCCATCTTCTAAGGTAAATGGTGATCTCCTGATGGAAAATGAGCTGAAGAAGAATACCAAATTTAGGATTAAATTTTAATCAAAAAAAAAGATAGAAGTTTGAGAGCCCTTGGGCCAAATATAAAAAATCCCACTCAATGTCTATCTTAACACGATTTTTCCTCACTGATGCCAGAAAAAAGGCAAAGGGACTCAATTTTTGGTTCATAAAGTGGAATTGATCTGTCCTTTTTATGTTCAATTAATGGAAAAACTGAAAAGAAGTCCAATATAATCCCACTAGCTGATTTTGATTCCAAAATATTCAATTCAATTCATTCCAAGCAGATGGTAGCCAATTTTCAGCCAAGTGATGGTGACAACAAGTAAGCCTTTATCAAGGAAAAAAACTTTATTTAGGAACCCTTGGAGTTACAAGGATCTGAAGGCAAGGAAGATGTTCCAACAATAACAGGTCTGATTTGGTCCCTGTTGGTAGAAATAATACATTCAAAACATTTCTTGGATGCAAAACTTTCATCTTAGGATTATTTTCTTCCAAGCTTGGACTAATTCAATGATTCTCTCAAACTGGAGGTGGATTAACCCAAAAAATTGCCTTGTACCTAACCAGTGGCATTTACGGCTTTGTCTATAGTAATTAAATCTTATGTTAACTCTTCTCTTTAATAAAACACAATGAATAGATCATCCCTTTTTTTAAAGAGCCAAAAACTTAAGCCAATAGGGTCTCACACTTCTCCATCCAATGCAAAAAATTTTTTTCAGTTACAGTAATCCTCAGTAAATGGGAATAGAAATGCTTTCAATTCCAAAAAAAATCAACCCAAAAATCAATAAAATGTTGACAGAAAACTCCAGCATTGGATCTTTCTAAGAGATGATTTAAATGCAATATTTCCATAAGCAAATTTAATTTTCCACCAAGATTGGCACATGTATATGTAACAATAAATGAATATGATTTTCCAACAATTTCAATACCATATGGAAAGAAATGTTCTTGAGGTTGCAAAAAAATCTTGTTTTTGAAAAGAAAAGATCAGATCTCCAAATGGAAATAAACAAGCAGAAGCAAAGAGGTTAACAAAGGGCTGAATACAAAAAGCTGAATTCTCAGTTGAATTTGAGAGAAACTGAGGTGGAGTTTGAAAAAGAGCAGAAGGAGAAGGATAAAATTTGGATTTTGTGTTCTTTTCAGATTCCCAAAGATGTTTGAAAATCAATCTCTGCTTGAAATAAATACCACATCCCAATTCACTAAAACAAAATTGACATTAGAAATGTTTTACTTTAAGATTTGGATAATTTTTTGATTAATTTTTTTTTTTGGAACCATGAGGAGAAATAAATGTGAATAAAAATTTCCATTTTCAATATGGGGAGTTTTGAAGAAGGATGGTGATAAATTCACAACTCAAATGAGTTGTGTACACAAATAAAATGGGCCATGTGTCACACTAAACTACTGCAATTGAGATGTGTGGCCTCTACACAACTTGACTGTAGTTGTGTAGACCCCAAACAACGGTACCATGTTGTGTTCTGTGCCACAAAACTACCGGCGTTGTGGGCCAAAAAAAATAAAAAACTTAAATAAATTGAATTAAAAATAAACAGAAAAGAAAAGAAAAGAAATCAACCAAAAAAATCATGAAAAGTTGATTTTTTGGTTAAAATAAATTAAGTGAATAATTAATATATAAATTAAGTAATTAATTAATAAATTAAGTATTTAATAAATAAATAAACGAATGAATGAATAAATGAATAAATAAATGAGTAAATAAATAAATAAATAAATAAATAAAAAAATAAATAAATAAATAAATAAATAAATAAATAAATAAATAAATAAATAAATAAATAAATAAATAAATAAATACATACATAAATAAATAAATAAATAAATAAATAAATAAATAAATAAATAAATAAATAAATAAATAAATAAATAAATAAATAAATAAATAAATAAATAAATAAATAAATAAATAAATAAATAAATAAATAAATAAATAAATAAATAAATAAATAAATAAATAAATAAATAAATAAATAAATAAATAAATAAATAAATAAATAAATAAATAAATAAATAAATAAATAAATAAATAAATAAATAAATAAATAAATAAATAAATAAATAAATAAATAAATAAATAAATAAATAAATAAATAAATAAATAAATAAATAAATAAATAAATAAATAAATAAATAAATAAATAAATAAATAAATAAATAAATAAATAAATAAATAAATAAATAAAGGGTGATGATAAATTCACAACTCCCAGTTGTGTGGTATTTTTGTAGGGCCCTACACGGCCAAATGGACGCGTGAGGGCCCATAAACATGTCCAAACTATGCATGCTGGCCAAAACACCCGTCTACACACCCCCAAAGGGTTTTCTCAAACACAAGCAACCCCCAGGGGGTTGTTTACCCCCCGGATACAGCGTATTTGGGCCATGTACCCCCTTCCATGGCTGTTTGAGCTGTGTTTGGGGGTGCGCAGTCCCGCAGGGGTTGTGCCAAACATTTTGGGTCCCCCTGGACCACATTTGGGTTCCAGGAACCCAAATATGGGATCAACTCATACTATGTTGGACTGTTAGACCACACCTAGCAATCCCCAAGTGACATCAAAGTGATTATAAAGTGAAATGAATTGAATCTGTGAACCAAATCATTGAAAATAAAGTGAAACTGCAAATAAAAAATCCCAAGAAATTGACCTTTCTCAACTTGAAAGTGAGAAAACTTGGTAGTTTTTCAATTGAAAGTTGGATTTAATACTGCAGTAGAATTGAATTTTTTTTTTGCATTATGGGAACAGTTGAAATACCTACTTTTTTCAACATGGCTGCCTTGAAGGACTACATCAATAGTGCCATGAAAAAAGCTGGGTACCAGAAGGATTTGGGTAATGAATCATTGGAAGCTCCAATTGCATCCTCATGAAGGGTGAAAATTGAGGAACAAAATGTTTCACAAATGGAGATGACCTCTAGTGGTGAGTAAAATTGAATGTTACTGGTCTTTGCTGTATTTAATTTTATTGAAACTTATGGCGTGCATGCCATCAATATAAATATGTAACTATGACAGAACCACTTGGCCCACCTCCCATGGGAGCTTTTCCTACTAGGGAAGAGGCACACAACTATTTTCAAACATAGGGAATGAAGCATGGTTAAGTTTTAACAGTTTTCAACTCAAAGTGTGACAAATATGTGGATCTAGCCTGTGTTAGAAATGTTTGGACTCTTGGAAATTGCTCACCAAATAGTCAATTAAAACTCACACAAGGAAGGTTGGGTGCAAATTTTTAATCCATGCAAGTTGCAAAAATGAAGTCCCCTTGTGGAAAATCTCCCGCAGAAATGATCAACATAACCATGAACCATCTCCACACCCCTCAGTGAATCCTTACCTGAGGAGAATCCCTGGGGTAGCCTTAGACAATCCAAAAGAAGGCATGAAAGATGGGTTCAATACACTTCAGCTGAAAAGAAAATTGAGCAAAATTGATGGTGGGGAATGTGTTGATGACCAAAAAGTCTATAACACTAAGTTTAAGGTAGCACTAGCAGAACTAAAGGGGAAAATTGTTATTGAGGTCCTCTTTGAACGATTTGGTAATTCAGGTTGGTTTCATTGAGCAAAATTCAGTGGAGAGGGTCACATGGAGGCCCTATTCTTGGCTCAACCCAATTCATTAAACCTTTGCAAGCAATTTCATCATATAGCTATGATGCATTGTACTTATAAGACAAATAAGTAAAACATCCCCCTAAAATCCCCCTATGGCATTTTGTAGGAATTACTTCCAACCATAAAACTTTCACAAAATCTCTTGTTTTTATAACAAGAGAAGGTTTGAGTTCTTCAGTTGGTCTTTAAATGCACTAAAGGAGTTGGCTTATGATCCTGAGAGACTTCCCAAAGTCTTTGTGACAGACTGTGAAAAATATTTGATACATGCTCTAGAACAAAATTTCCCTGAGTCAACAAGACAATGTTGTCAATTTCTGTAGAGACTCCTGTGGGATTATATAAATAAAGTAGCAAATAGCTTTCTGGCAGGCTTTGAAGGGGAAATTAGTATAATTCTACTCCTTTAGAGTATTAGTAAGACTAGGAGTTGTTTTGAATTACCTGCCCTTCTAGTACTATAGTAAGTCCGCAAAATCATTTATTTAAATTAATGGCTGGTTTCTTTGAGACTTAATATAGGTCTCAGATCAGACCTAGATTAGTTATTAATTTTAATTGGTAGGTTTTTGTTGAAGAATAGAACAGATGTATTGGTTTATTGGTTATTTATTGGTCAGATATATTTGATATTAACCAATATCCCAATATTAAAGGGTTCAAGTTTTTATCAAAGGGATGATTCAGGAGAGGACCCAAGGATGGGTTTACCCACAGGGGGCTGGGTAGAGGGAAAGGTTGGTAGTTTCTTTTTGTTGTTTTCTCTTTCTTTATGAGGGTTATTTTATTGATTGAAGGGTGGTTCCTTTTTAATTTGGTGCTGAATATTTAGGTCACAGAAGAACCCTTATTCAAGGCACCTAATGAGGTGGTTTCAATGGTTTGTGATGAGGTTACAAAAATTGGGTTTAGATTTCTTTTTTTTATTGGTACACTGATGAGATCTCTCTTTTTTTTATCTGGGATGGACCACAGATGGTTGGATGGTTTTTTTTATCAGTGAGGAGAGGTAGGTGGGGATGGTGGTGATACAACCTGGATAGGGCAGAGGGGCCCTCCTTAAATTGAAAAAAAAGCCCCCAGGGGTGCTCAGGACTTCTCCTGAGGTTCTCCCTGTCCTGGTGGGGAACAGTGGGATATAGGTACATGAGGCATTTCTGCTGGTTGAAAAAATTTTGTACATTTACATGAGGAATTTCTGCTGGTTGGAAAAAGCTTGTACAGGGGTTTTATGCATGCACAGCTCTGCATAAACTGCTGTGAAGTGCAGATACAATATATTCCTGTGAATTACTGGTGGTTGGTCTGGTGCTACTTGATTCTTCCTACATGAGTTGCTGTGCATTCACTTGTGGTTTGTTTGGTTACACATGGTCCAGACTGCCTGCATATATTGCTGGGTAGTCCTGTGGTGCCTTTAAATGGTGGTTTTTTTGGTTACACAAGGTTCATAATGCCTACATATATTTCTGGGTAGTCCTGTGGTGACTTTTACTGGTGGTTGTTTGGTTACACATGGTCCAGACTGCCTGAATATATTTCTGGGTAGCCCTGTAGTGACTTTTACTGGTGGTTGTTTTGTTAAACCTTTTCAAGAATGCCCCCATATATTGCTGGGTAGTTCTGTTTTTACCTTTACTGGTGATTGTTTGGTTACACATGGTCCAGACTACCTGCATATATTGCTGGGTAGTCCTGAGGTGACTTTTGCTGGTGGTTGTTTGGTTACACCTGGTCCAGACTGCCTGCATATATTGCTGGGTAGTCCTGTGGTGACTTTTACTGTTGGTTGTTTGGTTACACATGGTCCAGACTGCCTGCATATATTGCTGGGTAGTCCCGTGGTCACTTGTACTGGTGGTTGTTCTGGTGCTATCTGCTATTGGCTGCATATATATATTAAGTATGTATATTGGTTGGATAGCCACTGGTTAATTGATTGCTTGTATGTTGGTTCCAGTTTTTGTGGTGAGATGTTACTGGTATGTTTTTAGGGGTTCCAATTATACCCATATGTCCTTTCACTGGTTTGTGATACCTGGGTGTGATATGAGCTGTGCAAAATTGATTTCTGCTGTATTTTCTAAACCATGAGAGATAGAGGGGTAGTTTAACTGGGTAACTATAGTTTATTTTTGGTTTAGAATCCATTTTTGAGGTTTTATTTATGATTTCAATTATATTTATACTAGCAAATTGAGTCTGATGGCTACAGGTAAGGTTTGTTGGGCTTTATCTTCTAATCCATGAAAATAGAGGGGTAGTTTTACAGGGTGAATATAGGTTATTTGTAATGTAGAATCATTTTCTGAGGTTAATTTGAGGGTTTGAGCTGTTGCTACACTAGAAAGGTGAGTCTGATGGCTATAGGATAGGTTTGGACTACCACATTGCACTTGTCTAAAAAAATCCAAGCAAACTGCAAAGTGTGCTTTAATAATGGTGTTGAAGGGTGGCAAAGCTTTATGTCTATGTGGGATAAGTATGGGGAGTTGAAAACCAAGGAGAAGGCAGAGTTCAATGATTATGAGCTTAGATTAAGTGCCAAATCACTGCCCCTACTATCAATCTTCCTAGTTTTGGTTTGATTACATTATGAATTGTATAAAGTGTTTTTGGCAGACCATGAGGATGTACCCCAGTATATGGATCATAATATCTTCCATATCAAAAAGACATTTGCAACATCTTGGACTTGCAAAAATCCAGAATTTGTAAATGAAACAAAGTCTTGGGTTGAAGGGGCACATGCTACTCTCAAAAAATTCCTTGCAATGTTTGGCAAAAACTAGAGGGCACAGTTTCCAATAAAATGAAATTGGTTCAGGCTGCGCTTTACAACTCTTGAATAAAGATTGGAACAGTTCTTCCTACTGAACTGTTACCATTTGGATACAAGGTATCTTTACAGGAAATCAAGCTTTTTGTGGATCAATTGGAGAGGTTAAAGCCGAACCATGATGGGGAAGTGTGAACCAAGTTCTACTCAACAAATTTGGGTTTTCCCTGTTCCCACCAAATAGGTGACCTACTAGCATCAAGAGGCTCCGTTGTGACTGAAGATGTTCATCCTCAGTGTGGAGCTTGGATTATAACCCTTGAAGTTCTAGCTCTGTAAGTTGTTTTAAGTTGGATTCTTCAAATCACTTTGTGATTAATGCTTTTTGATTAATTCTTTTTGAATGATGATTCCTACTTGACTAATATTTGATCCTTTTAAATTTTTAAAGTTTGATGTTGATGAACTTCTCAACAATTCTCAGTTACCTGAAAAGCTCAATGAAATGATCTGGGCTCATCCTGAACAAGATTATTGCAGGCTGTTGAAGTAATTGATGAACAAGATGGCAAATTATCAATCAAAGCCAAGACTAGAACCTAAAGTATTGCAATCAAGCAGAGGCCTTCCAAAATTGACAGATAAACGGTGAGATCCTTCTTGATTCAAACACGTTTAAAAGGAACTTAAGTGGGAAAATAGAATTAAAGGGAATCAAAGAAGAAAAGACAAAAAATTTCAAGTCTTTTATTTTGTGAAAGGTTCATTTTTTGGGTTTAATGAACTGATTGAGAAATGGTTATAGTCCAAGTCAGGCTCTTCATCTAAATTAAATAGTTCAGTTGAAGAGAATGAACATTCATTGGGTTTGGTGCTGTTGGAATCAGATTCCCTTCAAAGGATGAAGCAGACGCAATGGAGGAGTTGAAAAGAAGCTGATCTTTGGTGAGTGGTGATTCCTTTAATGATATTAGAATTTTGGCTAACTACTTTCTGATTTTAGGAAGTAATTTACCTCAATCAAATACCTGAGAACTTACATAAGTTCTTGGGTGGGGTTTGGGACCCATTTAGTGATGGAAATTTTGGTTTTATAGTCATTGCTAAATCACTTGGGTATGATGAGGATGTATGGTTTAAATTTTGGCAAGAAATGCTTGAAACATTGCCAAAAAATAAGGGGTGCTATTCTAAGATCCTTGGCAGCAGTAAAGATGATTAAAAGATAGAACAAAGAATTGATTTTAATGACATCAATGAAAATATTCCCTCTTCAAAATGGCTTTAAAAGCTTGACATGGGTCAAATAATAGCTGATACTTATGGAAGACCAATATGTTTCATTTCATTGGATTCATTTTTCATTTTAACTCCTATGGAAATGGGTGTAAAAGAACAATCAGATCCTATGTTCATTTTCTTTCTTAACAATAGCCCTTGGGTCCAGCTTGTATTTAAGGGAGATTTGATTACAATCCCACCTGTAGTTTTCAAACCACGTTCCATTATTTTGGAAAAAACAGCTTTTTGTGTTGATCACCTCAAAGATAAGCTTGAGTTTTATTCAAACTTATATATTAATTTCATCATTTGGGTTTGGTCTAACATGCTGATATTGTAGTTCTATTAATATAAAGGGTTATCACATTTGGAACATCACCATTTTGAGTTTTTTGAGTTAACATCATTATGAGGAGTTTTTTGAATGATATTTTAATGGTAAGTCAGTTCAATTTGCCTTGGGCTGATCCCATCACAAGCTTAACTTGTGTTAAGCTTGTGATGGGATCAGCTTAACACAAGTTGAACTTATTTTTCTTGGTGTTTTTACTTGAGGGCTGGTCAAAATAATTCTTGTATCTTTGGGCTGGCCAAAAGACTTTTATTTATTTTGGAACTTCTACTCTAAGGCTGGTCAAAAGACTTCTTGTATCTTTTGGCCCTTTGACTTTAGGGCTAGTCAAGTTGAACTTGAATTTTTTACTTGAATTTTTTTGGTTGTTTGTCTTCAGTGTTTTTGTTTTTTATTTTTATTTATTTATTGGTACTTATTTTTATTTTATTTATTATTTTTCTATTTTTTTAACCAAAAAATCTAACTGTTTTGATATTTTGGTTGATTTCTGTTTTTTTTTTTTTGTATTTTTATTTAGTTTTTTTTTGGTTCACAAGACTTGTAGTTGTGTGGCACGGCTACACAACTACATTTGAGCTGTGTAGAGCCCCAAATGGCTTGAATGTGGTTGGGCTGGCTTTGTGGAATGGCATCACAGCTACATTTGAGCAATGTAGGGCCCCACAAAACTCAAATGTAGTTGTGCGGCCCCTACACGGTGGTCTGGTGCCATGTGGCCTACATCCCAACCACATTTGAGTTGTTTGGGGCTCTACACAGCTTGAATGTAGTTGTGTAGCAGTGCCACACGGCTCATTTGAGTTGTGAATTTATCATAACCCATAAATAAATATATAATCAAATAAAAAAATAAGTAAATAAATAAATAAATAAATAAATGGTGTTTGGAAAAACCCTTTTGACGCGTGTATGGGCCCCCATGTGTTGATTGGGACGTTTAGGGCCCTACAAAACTCCCACATGACTGGGAGTCATGAATTTATCATCACCCTTTGAAGAAGTCATTTTATGTAATTTGATATGAGTATAAACAGCCCAGTATAAAATCATTTCTTGAAAATCACTAAATCAAGACCCTAATTTGAAGGAAGGCATTCTTTCAGAATTTTTTTGTTAAATTCAAAAGTTTTTTGAAGAAAGGAATTATCATAATAGTTTTTTATTAAAATCACACCTTCTGGAATGTTTTCCCACCCTAGGAAGGCATTTCAACCATTACAAATTGTGCCAATAAAAAAAGGCATGATTTTAGAAAATTTGAATTTTCCACACCTTTTTAAGGGTTGAAGGAGTTCCAGAGGTTTGAGAGAAAACCTTTTGAGAATTTGTTGGTCCCACCAATGCCTGTAAACATTAATTAAGGCTATGAGGGGCTAAAATAAGCCCACCAGACTCCCTGTGGGGTCTGTCTGGGGTAGGAAGTTTGGAGAATTCAATAATGAACATCAATTGAGTTAATGGGACATCTAAAAAGGCAAAAAATATAAATTATTTCAAGGAACTCAAATCTGAGGTCATATTCAAACAAAATTTTTCAAATTATTTTAACAGTAAGATAAATGGTAAGAATTCATTTTCTTTACACAAAATAAAATATTTCCAGTGGAATCAAAATGCCTTTGGAAAAAACATAAACATGGAAAAGTTCTAAATACAACAATATGATTATGAAAATTACAACATGTTTAAATATTTAAACAAAAATATCATCCAGTAAACAAATAATTTTAAAAAATATGAAAAAAAAAAAAAAATTTTAAGAAAAATCAATATTTCTGATGGGATGTAGATACCTTTGTTCCAAAAATAAAAGATATATATATATAAATTCTACATATAAATATGGTAGTTCAAGCTCGTCTGGGCACATGCCCAAGTTAGCCTGATTTTTGCTAAAGTGCGCTGGGCACCCCCTAAAGCCTTCTTGGCACCCCCTAAAGCACACTTGGCACCCCCCAAAGCACACTTGGCACATAGCCAAGCGCGACTTGGCACACACCCAAGTTTGGGTGGGTTGGGCCAAAGTTTGGCTTGGCCAATACCCAACCCAATTGGCCACGCCCGCCAAATTGATGATTGGGGGCAAAATTTTTAACATATTTTTTTATTTCTTTGATAAACATGTAAGTACAATTATATTAAAAAAATGTATTTTTTTTTTTTTGAACAAAAAAAAAGTAAAAAAATAAAAAAATTTAAAGAAAAAAAAATCTAAAAAAAAAAAAAAAAAAAAAAACTAACCATCATTCCGTTGGTTGAGGCAAAAGCAAAAGTGATGGTGAGAGGAGCAAGGGAGCAAGGGGGGATGGAGAAAGGGAGCAAGGGGGGATGGAGCAAGGGTGGGAGGGGGATGGAGCAAGGGTTGGAGGGGGATGGAGCAAGGGTGGGAGGGGGATGGAGCAAGGGTGGGAGGGGGATGGAGCAAGGGTTGGAGGGGGATGGAGCAAGGGTGGGAGGGGGATGGAGCAAGGGTGGGAGGGGGATGGAGCAAGTGAGGGGGGGTGCCAACAGCTTGGCCTTGGCCAAGCAGAACTTGGCTTTGTGCCAAGATCTGCAGCGCAACCTGATGCAAAAATCAAGCCCGCTGGGCAATCACCCAAGCCCACTTGGTACTGTGCCAAGCGGGACTTGGGCATGTGCCCAGACAAGCTTGCAACACCATATGTCACTTTGGGAAATCAATAGTTTGAAATGTTACAAGAAAAGCTTTAAAATTTTCAATAAAAAATAAATAAAAAAATAAAGAATTAATTTCTTCAAACAAGAATTGAAATTTGCAGTGGGATGTAAATACCTTATACCAACATAAAAAGACATATAAAAATGGTGTATATAAATATTTTATGACAAGGTTTGAAATTTTTTGAATTATTAAAACAAAATTTTTAATGTGTAACATGCCAATAATTATAAAATCAAAAAAAGATTTCTTTCTATAAATATTAATAATTCTGTTTGAAGTTTTATATATTTTTACAAGAAATAAAAAAATAAAAAAATTTCACATACACCTATTTACTGAGATTAATTAAAATATTATTCAAAAGGCCAATGTTAAATTTGCAACCTTGGAACCCCCGTTCACTACCAAAAACAGGTTGTGTGGCGCAATTTGCAACCCATTTGAGTCGCAAACGGTCATTCACAACTCAGGTGGGTTGTGAATGGCTGTTTGAAACCCAGAATGGGTCGCAAAATGCGCCATGCAACCCATTTTGATCAATGAATGGCAAAAAAAGAAAATTTAAGTATTTATTTCATTTTATTAATATATTTCACAACTCCCAGTCGTGTGGGAGTGGTGTAGGGCCCTACACGGCCCAATGGACGCATGGGGGCCCACACACACTTCCAAAACGTGCGTGCGGGCAAAAACACACGTCTACACGAACCCAAGGGGTTTTTTCAAACATTTGCAACCCCCGGGGGGCCATATACCCCCCTTACAAGGGGTATTTGGGTTGTGTACCTCTGTACATGGCGGTCCTGAGCCGTATTTGGGGGTACGCAGCCCCGTGGTGGTTTTGCCAAACTTTTTGGGACCCCCTGTACCGCATTTGGGTTCCATCAACCCAAATTTGGGATCAACACTTACTATTTGGGACTGTTATTCCGAAATCTAGCAATTTTAAAGTGACACTTAAGTGAAATTAAAGTGAAATCAAGTGAAATTCAAGTGAAATTAAAGTTACACTATTGGAAACTGCTCATAAAACATCCTACAAAATTGATCATTCTCAACTTGAAAGTGAGCAAACTTGGTAGTAATTCAATTTAATTTTGGATTGAATACTGAATTAGCATTAAGTTTTTTTGCATTATGGGAACAGTGGCAAGCCCTCCTTTTTGTAACATGGCCGCATTCAAGGACTACATTAGTGAAATGAAAAAAGCTGCAGAAAAGAAGGATTTGGATAATGAAACATTGGAAGCCCCAACCGCATCCTCATCAGGTTTACAATTGAGGAACAAAATGTGTCACAAATGGAAACTACCTTGGGTGGTGAGTAAAATTTTATGTTAATCTGGTCTTTGGCTGATTTAATTTGAGGAAACTGATGGAGTGCATTCCATCAATATAACCATGAGAATGTAACTATGAATATGTAACTATGACAGATCCACATGCCCCACCTCCTGTGAGAGCTTTTCCTACTAGGGAAGAGACACAAACATATTTTCAAAGATTGCCAATGAAGCATGGTTATGCTTTGGCATTTTTCAACACAAAGCTTGATAAATATGTGGATTTAGCCTGTGATAGACATGTTTTGTACTCTGGGAAATTGTTCACCAAACTGTCAAGGCAAACTCACACAAGGAAGGTTGGTTGCAAGTTTTTAATCTGTGCTAGTCACATGAAGGCAGATGCCTTGTGGAAAATCTCCTACAAGAATGATCAAAACAACCATGAACCATCTACACACCCCTCAGTGCATCCTCACCTGAGGAAAATCTCTGGGGTAGCCTTAGAAAATCTAAAAGAAGGCATGAATGATGGGCTCAATACACTTTAACTCAAAAGGAAATTGAGGAAAATTGATGGTGGCAAATATGTTGATGAAAAAACAATCTATAACACAAAGTGTAAGGTAGCTCTAGCAGAAATAAAGGGAAAAAGTTCTATGGAGGTCCTCTTTGAGCAACTTGGTAATTCAGGTTGGATTCATTGAGAAGAATTCAGTGGAGAGGGTCACTTGGAGGCCCTATTCCTGGCTCACCCCAAGTCATTAAATCTTTGCAAGCAATTCAATCATATAGCTATGATGGATTGTACTGATAAGACAAATTAGTACAACATCCCCCTATTTCATGTTGTAGGAATTACTTCCAACCAGAAAAATTTCACAAAATCTCTTGTTTTTATAAAAAGAGAAATGTTTGAGTTCTACAGTTGGTCTGTAAACTCACTAAAGGAGTTGGATTTTATCCTGAGGCACTTCCCAAAGTTTTTGTGATGGACCGTGAAAAAGCTTTGATCCATGCTCTAGAAAAAATATTCCCTAAGTCAACAAGACAGTGCTGTCAATGGCACTTTTCTAAAAACATACAATCAAACTGTAAAGTGCACTTTAATAATGACGTTTAAGGATGGAAAATCTCTATTTCTCTGTGGGCTAAGTATGGGGCCTCAAAAACCAAGGAGGAGGCAGAGGTCAATGATGCAGAACTTAGAGTAAGTGCCACATCACTGCCTCTACTGTTAATCTTCCAAGTTTTGGGTTGCTTACATTATGACTTGTATGAAGTGTTTTTTGGCAGAACATGAGGATGTACTCAAGTATATGGATCATAATATCTTCCATATCAAAAAATTTTTAAAGGCTTGGACTTGTGAAAACCCTGACTTTGGAAATAAGAAAACGTCTTGGGTTGAAGGGGCCCATGCTAATCTCACACAATTCCTTGCAAACTTGTTGGGAAACATGTTGGATATTTGGAAAAACCTGGAGGTAAAAGTTTCCAATAAAATTAAATTTTTTCAGGCTGCCCTTCACAACTCTTGAATAAAGATTGGAATAGTTCTTCCTACTGAACTGTTACCATTGGAATACAAGGTTTCTTTACAAGCAATCAAACTTGTTGGGGATCAATTAGAGTGGTTAAAGCAGAACCATGATGGGGAAGTGTGCACCAAGTCATACGCAATGACTATTGGTTTTCCCTGTTCCCACCAAATAGGTGACCTACTAGCATCAAGAGGCTCCTTTGTGCCTGGAGATTTTCATCCTCAGTGGAGTTTGGATTATGAACCTTGCATTTCTAGTTCTGTAAGTTTGTTTAAGTTGGGTTGTTCAAATGACTTTGTTATTAATGCTTGTTGATTAATGCTTTTTGATAAATGCTTTTTGAATGATGATTCCTACTTGACTAAAATGATGATTCCTACTTGACTAATATTTGATCCTTTTGAATTTTTAAAGGTCAATGTTGATGAACTGCTCAAAAATTCTCAGTTACATGAGAAGCTCAATGCAATGATCTTGAATCATCCTTATCATGATTATTGTGGGCTGTTGAAGCACTTGATGAAGGAGACAGCCAATTATGAAACAAAGCCAAGACTTGAACCTAAAGTCTTGCAATCAAGCAGAGGCCACAAAAAATTGACAGATACCCGGCAAGATCCTTCTTGATTTGAAAACATTGAAAAGGAACTTAAGCGGTCAAAGAGAAGTAGAAGGGCACCAAAGAAGAAATGAAAAATGATTGTAAGTCTTTTCTTTTGTGAAAGGTTCATTTTTTGGTTTTAATGAACTGATTGAGAAATTTTTATAGTCCAATTAAGGCTCTTCATCTTAATTTCATAGTTCAGTGGAAGAGACTGAAATTTTATTGGTTTTGGTGCTGTTGGAATCCAATTACTTTTTGAAGGATGAAGCATACACAATGGAGGAGTAAAACAGAAGCTCATCTTTGGTGATTGGTGATTCCTTTAATGAGATTAGAATTTTGGCTAACTAATTTTTGATTTTAGGAAGTAATTTAACTCAATCAAATACCTGAGGACTTACATAAGTTCTTGGGTGGGGTTTGGGACCCAGTTGGTGATAGAAATTGTGGTTTCAGATTCATTGATAAATCACTTGGGTATTATGAGGATAGATGGTTCAAAGTTTGGAAAGAAATGCTTGAAACATTTAGGAAAAATAAGGGGTGCTATTCTAATATCCTTGGCCGCAGTAAAGATGTTAAAAACATAGAACAAAGACTTGATGTTAATTACATCAATGATAATATTCCCTCTTCAAAATGGCTTTCAAAGCTGGACATGGGTCAAATAATAGCTGATACTTATGGAAGACCAATATTTTTCATTTCATTGGATTCATGTTGTAATTTTACTCCTATGAAAATGGGTGTAAAAGAAAAATCAGATCCTATGTTCATTTGCTTTGTTAACAATAACCATTGGGTCCAGCTTGTACTTAAGGGAGATGTGATTCCAATCCCATGCATAGTTTCCAAACCATGTTCCATGATTTTGGAAAAACCAGCTTTTTGGGTTGATCACCTCAAAGATCAGCTTGCGTTGTATTCTAACTTATAGATTAATTTCAACATTTGGCTTTGGTCTAAAATGCTGATATTGTAGTTCTATTAATATAAAGGGTTATCACATTTTCAACATCATCATGGTGATTTTTTTGAGTTAAAACAATTATGATGATTGTTTTGAATGAGAATTTAATGGAAATTCAGTTCAACTTGTGTTGAGATGATCCCATCACAAACTTAACTTTTGTTAAGCTTGTGATGGGATCAGCTCAACACATGTTGAACTTGTTTTTTTGTTGTTTTTACTTTAGGGCTTGTCAAAATACTTCTTTTATTTTTTCGCTGTTCAAAAGACTTGTATTTTTCTGGGAACTTTTACTTTAGGGCTGGTCAAAAGACTACTGAAATTTTTTGGCCCTTTGACTTTATAATGAGTGTATTACATCTGCACAACATAAAAACAACTTGATTTTAAGGATTAGGGGTGTGAGAAAAATGGTGCCATATTTTTATAGTTGATTGATTTTCTGCTGAAATATTTCCATGTCTGAATTTCCCTTTTAAATAAGTATATTTTGAAATTGTTAGGGTTTTATATATATAGGTATTTTTTGATAAGGTATTTATATCCCATCCATTACATAAAAAATAGTAAATTTTTTTCAAAAAAATAATTTTTTATATTTTATGATTTTTTTACTTCATGTAGTTTCCTTTGATATCATTCAATTTATTTCAATTTCTTTCCTCAAATATTTGTCAGTATAATCTTTCCATTTCTTTTAAGTTGGGACAAAAGGCACTTAAATCCCATCACACATTTCAATTTTTTTTCAAAAATATTAATTTTTTCTAATCTTTATTTTAATTTATTTAATTTTTGGTTTTCTTTCTCACATCTGAGAAGAGGTTTGGAACACTCTCCAAAATAAGGACATTCAGATTTATCTTAGATTTTTCATTATGTTTGGTAGGATTTTATTTTTTTTCCCACCAGAAAAACTCTACTTTGTTCCAAAAAATTGAATTTCTGTTGTTTTTCTTATATTAAATGAATTTTTTTTTATCAAATCTGAGCTGAGATTTGAATTCCTTGAAAGAAAATGCACAGAACCCACAGGGGGTCTGGAGACTTTTTTTATCCCCCAAAGGCCTGGATTCATGTTTAAAGGCCTCTAAAAGCACAAAAAATCCTCAAAGGGTGTGTTTTGCACCCACAGAGCTCCTTGGAACTTCAAAAAGCCTGTAAAAATCATCCAGAGGAAGTTTTTGCGCTCAAGGAACCTCTTTAAACCCTCAAAGTCTGTGACAAACTTCAAATCAATCTCCTTGTTTTCCTTTCTTTTCTTTTCATTTAGCCTTGGATTATTCAAAATTGAGCAGAGATTCCTCAGTTTGTATCTTTTTTGTAGAATAGGCTTCATATTAAATTAAGGTTACAAAGTCTTTCCCTTTAGATATCTTCCTCAGTTGTTAATTACATACTTTTTTTCACCTTCTGAGAATCCAGTAACACATTGAGCTTGCATAAGCTTTCCCATTGAAAAAATATATCTCAAACTTTGGGCTCTATGTTAATTTTTAAATCTAAAATTAAAATATAGCCTTCTTAAATTTCAGATTTATTTTGTTTTTGGTATCTTCTTTTTTGTGAAAAATCTCCCCACCTCCTTTTCCCCTCTTCAGTTCATGGGCTAAGCATGAAAAATTTTTGCGCATGAAATTTATTTAGGTTGTGGGGAACTATGTGATTTGCTTTTTGTTAATTTTTTCAAATTTCTGATTTATAACTTAGGAGAGCTTCTTCTGATTCTGTTGATTTTTGATTGAAAAACAGGAAAAATGGATAAATTGGAAGTATTCCTTCACAAAATTGGTTGTAATTCAGTGGGTGCACTTGACAAGCTATAGATTTTTTTTAATTCTGAAATCTAGTTTATATATATTCTAGTTTTGTGTAAATCATTCTGAAATTAAATTCGTTTTATTATTTTTTTAAAGATCTTTTTGATATCAATTCAAAATTTCCCCATTGTTAATGAATATTGGTCAATGGCCCTTTTTGAATTTGAGATTTAATTTGGTAGTTCAAAAATATTTAAGAATCTACTTTTTGAATTGAATTCTTTGATAATATTCTGAAAGTTTTTGGGTTGGATTTTACTGCAAGAGAAGTTGATTGTCAAAACTTTCAATTGAGGAAAGTGGAAACTTATGGGGAAATGTTTCCTAAAAACAAGCAGAATAGTGGTTCTTTGATAGCATGATTTTAGAGAATGGATTAGATTTCTGGTGCTAGGCTTTCATTTTTCCATTATTGATGATAGTAAATAGATGTAAATAAAATATTTTGGAGTTGGACCATCTGTCATAGTTATGATCATTCAATTTTTTCAAGGCAGTAAATTTTGAGAGTATCTTCAATTTTTCTAGAATCATTATTCTATATTCTCAGAATCGAGTTGAAAAGTGGTGAATCTATTTTGAAGCTTTGAGTTTTGAATTTTAGAATAATTGTTTTCACATCAATATCATCCACAAATAAGTAATCACAGAAGCTACAGAATTAAATCAAGTTGAGACCCATCACCAACATAAAAACCTCAGCTCAGCCTTAATTTCTCAGGAGGAGCCCATAGAATTAATAGTGGAAGTATTCATAAATATCCTTCAATCACCTCTGAGTCATGTTATCATCTCTCAAATTGTGACCAGCAGTTCAAAAAATTAACACATTCTTCAGTTTATTTCACTCAATTTCACAATGTTAAATCCCCCTTGCTCTTTTGCAACTGAATATTATTTTTCATACCATTTTTTTCCCACAAGGCTTTAATTATGTCCCTTTGGATTAGTCATGACCTAATAAAAATGACTGAATCTCTCAGTTATAAGACTCAACTGGTAAATCTTCCTGCTCTACTAAATTTTAAGCATGCAACTATATCAAGTGTTTAACTTTGTTATCAAATTCTACTTTATATTATCTGTATTTTTTAATTTAATTTCCAATTTTGATATTAATTTTTAATAAAGAATCATCTATTTCTTGCATGGTCTTGATTGATGAAGCTATGGGGATGGAATTAAGAGCTGTACTTGAAGTTTTTGAGTGAGCTAAAGCCAAAATTTTGAGTTTTTTACTTGTTCCAAAAGGTAAAATAATTGGTGTAAGCTCACAGTGTATACATGGATATTTTTTGATTAATAGAGATAATCAAAATTTTCTAAGATCAATTCACTTTGTGGGTGCTAAAGAATAAAAAGAATAATAGAATAGCTTTTTAGTTTCATTTTCCCTTTTATGTATAAGAATGAATACCTCACTTCTTTAGTTTTAGGACCAGATTCAATTTAGGAATGGAGATATTATACCCTACATGGATTGGGTGCTGCAACTACAATATAAACAGTTGAGATAATTAGAATTATTTCAAGGGAAAGCCTACTTCACCATGGCCAATATGGGTTATCTGAACTTCAAGTGAATACATTTCACAATATAATCTAAATTTATGGCCATTTTATGAAATTAAAAAGAAAAATTGGCTAAAAAAACAAAATTCATGTTTACAAAGTTTAATTGAAAAATAAAAATAGTTTCATTTTGAAATCACCTGAAAGGAAAATCACTGGTAATTCATAAGAAACATGAATTCACCTAGAGTGTCACAATATTCAACCTGAAAATCACTTCAAATTCACCATTTGGAATTAAATATGTCAATGAACTTGAATAAACAAAAATTAATTGAAACTGTGATCTCCTTAAAATCAAAATAATTTCCCAAAATCTTTCATGAGAATTTAGAAAAAAATAAATTTTACAAAACAGCCAAATTATCCTTAGTTTATGGAAAATCAGTCCATATACAAAATCTTAGTTTTTTCAAATGATGTCTCAGAATTAAATATATCATTCATCTTTTTGAATTATTTAGCAATTATTTATTTCACTGGTTGCAGATAAACACTGAAAAAAATCTATAATTGGATTGGATCCCCAAAATTTCTTTCTCTCATTGTCAAATCTGGATAAAAGTGTTGTATTTTACATGGTGAAATTGCCATCTCTTACATGGAATTATCTAAATTATACAAAGGATGCATTCAGGATTTGACTTTTATATAGTTTGAATTAAAAATCAATGCATTGTTCCATCTGTATATTTTTCAAAAGAATCCCTTCAAAAATTGAAATTGAGATATTCAGGAAAAAACATGATAAATTGATTTTAAAAATTCATACTTCTTTTCATTCAAAGAAATTTGGTGAGATTTCCAAAAGCTTATATGTGGAAGTTTTGGATAATTTTTCCTTTGAATATTTTGATGAATCAGTTAAACAAATAAAGATGAAATTTTCCTATGATAATTAATAAAGGATAAAGTATTGAACCATAAATCTGATTCAAAAGAATTGGTTTATGTCTTTTTGAAGAGATTTACTGAATTTTAACATAGGGCAATTGTGAATGATTTTTGTACAACTATATTCATATTTTTAGCTTTCATTAAGAATATTCTGGGGCTTGAATAAATTAAAAAATAGGCTCAGGTAGAAATAAAATAAGCTCAAAAATCATTCTTGAGACTGGCCATAACAGTAGCTTCTTGGTATTCTTAGTATTATAATTGATTCATCATCCTCAATACCACTTTCAAATTTTACACCTGAAAATATGAAATAAAGAATTAATACAAACAAATTACTGAAACGTTTATGAAAAAAAATATTTCAGAATCAAGAAATATTAGAGAAAAAAACAAGAAAAAAAAATCTGTCATATTTTTTCCAAAATCTTCCAACCAAAAAAAGTTAATTTGAACTTTCTAATTCTAGTAAAACTTTTTTCATGGCAACTGAAATATTTTTTGTCAAATTTGATCCCTCCTTCCGGTTTGGTAAACTGTATGAAATCAAGAAAACAAAAAACTTCTTGAATCCATCTTTTGTGTAATGAATGGAGCCCAGATGTATTAATGATGTTGGATAAAGATCAGCAATAATTCAGAATAATATTTTATTACCAAGATAAATTATATGCATTCTAAAATTCTATCACAAAGGCTTAAACATTCACAAGTTATTTTTTTGAAAGAAATGTATGAGTGTTCAATGATCAATCAGTTGGCTGCATCTAGATGTGAATCTGATTTTGTATAATAACCTAGACTCTTGTAAGTAAATTCCAAAATTTGACTTAATTTCTTTCAAGTGAAGCTATGATAATGTTCTCTGTTTTTTCCAGTGTTTCTCTATCATCATATAAGCCTTTTTTAAATTTGTTACAATTCAATTTTTATGCCTAAATTATTTGGGTTTTTCTCCCTGCTCTTTTTAATTTTCTGTATTTTCCACCAATTTTGTTATCCCAGGATCAGTTCTGGCTGCAAATGAATGAATTATGTTTCAATTAAAAGTAAGTGCTTGATCAACAGTGCTAGCCAAGGTAGATGACTGAAGGTAGATATTGTTGGCAGAAATCTGGGATGCACCATCATGAAGCAATATCCTAGTTTAATTGAAATCATATTGAATGATGAGGAATTTTACAAAAAATAAACTAGTTCTTCAACAAAAACATATGTTGACATCTTGCTGAAATCCCCCATCACCTGTGCGGTTTCTAGCATCCTACCCCTTTCACTTGACCTGTCAACACCACCTCTGCAGTCATCTGACCTGTCTCTTCTTTCAATTGCGCCCGGCTCCAATTCAACTGTCTCTTCTTCTACTGTTCTCACACTTCTATCTCTCCATTATTCCTTTACTTCTTTTTCATCACTTCCTTCCTTCTTTCTTGTTTTCTCTTCACTCCGCTGTTCTCTACATCTCAATTACTTCTCCAACTCAACTCAGCCAGCTCTACGCACGCTCTTGCCTCAGGATCAACTCCCAAACTGGCTTCAAACTATCAACCCTAGGTCCTTCCTGTGTTTGGTGAGAAAGCGCTACTCTGCAACCGCTTAACGCTCATCCCTGACTCTCAGCTCTGTCTTCCAGCCACTAAACTGCCAGCTTCACCTTGTCCTTGCGTCTAGTCCCTGTATTAATTCACAGAAATAATACATGAGAGTGTGTTTCTGTGTCCTTCTTATTTCCTATGTTATCCTCTTTAAGCTGTTGTTCATATTCCCATCTTCTCAGGGTCTGGTTCTACTTTCAACCATCTTTGTAAATATTTGCAATACTTCTTTATTTTTAACACAATTAACAGTAAAAGCACATCCACCAAATCTTCTCTCTCTGGAATCATGCTCCCAACATGGACTCCATAAATCTGACTATCCTCAAAACAACCATCAAGGCTATTCCCTTACTTACCAAGGAAAACTTCACTATCTGGCAAAAGCCCATGCAATTGCTCCTGAATCTGACAAAACTGAAGTACCAAATGAGACTTCCAGAATTTCTCTTGGACAATGAAAACTCCATCTTTACATCAATCATCATCTCCAAACTCTCTCTGGCCGTTCACTCAAACATTATAACTTCTGAGAACAAGGAAGACGCCAAGAATATCTGGAACAATCTTTTAAAACACTTCATCTCATCCAAGCGGGCCAATCAAGCCCGCGTCTACAAAAGTTTCACCTCCATTACCTTTGACAAGTCCAACATCCAACTTTTCATCACCAAAGTCAAGACTTGAATAACCCGCTTACATGAGGTTGGCATTGTACTCCCAACAGACATATTAGCGTACATGATTCTGGAAAAGCTACCATCTACGCCTGAAATGAAAAGCATTCATCAATCCATCACCCACTCCGCCGTGGAATCAGAGATAACCCCCAACGCCACTATCAACCACCTGCAAATCCACCTCAATGAGCAGAAGATGGCAGGCAATGAATCCCAAGCTGGCGCCTCCCTGACTCTGTTCACAGACGCCTCTAAAAAGTGCAAGACAAGGAAACACAACACTGTGGCTAATCACCCCAAGAGCAAATGCTGGATGATCTACCTGCATTTGAGGCCACCTCCTTCCAATTCCAACGGACAAAAAACTGTCAGCTATCTGTCTTACACTCAAAACACCAATCCCTTCCTCTTCATCCTCAACTCTGGCTCCTCCCACCATATGGTGGCTGAATTGAATCTCTTTGAATTCTTAGACAACAGCCACCAAGGATCAATAAGTACTTGTTTTGGGCCCAACACCCTGGAGATCAAGGGAAAAGGTGTTCTTCCCTTTTCTTCTGGATCAACTTCCTTTTCCTTAAATGAAGTGCTCTATGTTCCATTAATCACTGCCAATCTTCTGTCTCTGCATTGCCCGCTGCTCAACAACTTTTTTATCACGCTTCAACCTGACTTTTTTTCTTATTAAAAAGGAGTCAGAAACTATTTGCAAAAGATTCTATTCCAACCACATTCCGTACCTGAATCTTGCGCCTAGCCCAGTGTTCTCATCTCATCTCTCATTGGCCAAACTTCTTCATAAGTCACTTGTAAAAGTAAGCTACTAATGCCTTTGAAAGAAACTCAATATCCCTATCAAGCAAGAGTCCAAATGTGAATCCTGCTCAATATCCAAGATCACCCAAGCTTCATTCAAGGACCATCAGTCAAGATCTAGCAGGCCATTCAAAGAGCTGCATCTTGAAACTATTGGACCTCTTCCCCTCTCCGCCTCTGGTCACAAGTACTTCCTGACCATTGTGGAATCCCACTCCAGGTACTGTGCCGCCTTGACCATCAAGGGCAAGGAAAAAATACCTAAGAGACTGATCCAATGCATCAAGATTGAGGCCAAACGCTTTGGTTACTACCCTAGAATTCTGCACTCAAACCACAGCACTGAGTTTGTTAATGGAAAACTCTCCAGCTTTTGACACACCAACCACATCAAGCACAGTGTGTCCAATCCTTACACCCCCAAACAAAACTGTCTGGCTGAACAACACAACAGAACTATCCTTGACTCCCTACACACCCTTCTTCACAACTCAGGATTTCCTCCTAACATGTGGCACAAGATGGTGTCCTCCTCTACCCTCACTCTTAACCAAATTCCCTCTCACAGGACCAAGAAGTCCCCCTACAAACTGTTCAGGAATTGCAAGCTGCCACTTTCATACTTCCATCCCATAGGCAATCTGGTCTCTTACCTTTTCCAGCCAAAAAATGCCCAAAGCAAGCTTGATCCTGCAGGAGATAGAGGTAGGCTGATTGGGTACAATCCCAAAATTCAGTCCTATTGCATCCTGACTTCCGGCGGTAGGATACTAGACATAAAGAATGTTGACTTCCTGGAGTTCTCCACGTCTTACAATTCAGGCAAAGATGCATCTGCAGCCGTAACTCTGACTTCCAGAACTTTCCAACAAACCTTGAATTCCAACAACAATGATTCCACTAACTCAATTGATGCTGTTTCTGACAATGACAAGGCTTCCAATGTTGAGGACATCCCAATATCTGAGCCATCCATTCTTCCTTCTTCTGTCTCAGCTCCAGTTGGCAGAGTCCTTCAAGAGCATACCTCCAGCGTTTTCCCTGAGAAGTACAGCCATCTGACCCTATCCTCTGACTCCGCCAAGGTTCATGCATCCAAACTTGCTGAAATTCAAAACATAGAAGATCACACCGTTTGGGAAGACTAAAACAGAACTCCCGGTTGGTACCTAAAAACCACCTGGGCCATGCGCAACAAACCAGCTAGTATCTCCACTCTGGCCAAGACAAAGGCCCGCCTCTGCATCCAAGGGTTTCTTCAGGCTCCTAGAATCAAATTTAATGAAACCTTTGGGCCCACATGAAATTTTTCCTCTCTTCTCCTTCTACTCACCTTTGCTCTTGAAAAGAAATTTCAAATACAGAAATTCAACTTCAAGAGTGCCTTGCTATATGCTCCCCTAAAGGAGGATATTTTCATCAAGACTCCTGCTGAATCAACTTGGTTGTGCAAGTTTTTCAAACTAACAAAGTTGCTCTATGGACTCTGTCAAGCTCTGCTGAACTGGCACAAGACACTCACAGAGTGTCTCAAGTCTATCAACTACCATCAATTGGAGTCCAATGCCTGCCTCTTCATCAAACATGCATCCCTCTCTTACATCTTTTTTCACATTGAAGACTTTGTGGTGGCTGGCAGCGTAGATCTATTTCAAGACTCCTTTCTAGCCAGATTTCTGGACTCCTCTGCCCATTCTCAAGACCTTCTACTTGGAATGGAAATTGTGGTAAAGGACTCATCCTGCTTTGTCTCTCAGACTGCTCTGATCAACAAGGGCCTTGAAATTCTCAACCTGCAAAAATGCCGGTCTGTTCTCACTCCTCTGACTCCAAACATTCAGCTTGCCCCAGCCACTCAACACAATGTGGATGCCTTCAACCAGCTCAACATCAACTACCTTCAATTCATGGGAATTCTCAAGTACCTATCTTGCCGGACATGTCCGGACTTGGCTGCCGCCGTCTCAATCCTGTCAAGGTCCAACCACCGTCCAGGTCTCTCCCACTGGAGAGAGGTCCTGCACTGCTGGAGGTACCTAAAAGAGACCGTTACCTCAGCTCTGACCCCGTCTACTGATCATTCTCTTCCAAGTAGGCTTGCTTACTACACTGATGAAAGTTGGGGAAGCAACCTCTGCGACATGACCTCACAAAGCGGAACTATCTGCTTCTGGAAGGGGTTCCCAATCAGCTGGAGCAGCAAGAAACATAGCAACATTACTATGTCCTCAACAGAGTCAGAAATGAACACACTGTCCAATGGGGTACAAGAAAGTCAATGGCTGTGCCATCTGATTAGAGAGCTCTAAAATTTTCCTCTGCTGCCCCCATTCTTTTCCATAGACAACAAGGGCCTACTAGAAAAAATAAAGAAGTTTGGCTCCAACACAAAAACCAAGCACCTTTACATCAAGATCAAATTTTTCAGGGAAAAATTTGGCTCTAGATTCATCAATGTTAAGCTAGTCAGCTCATCCAAGATGATAGCTGACTCCTTGTCCAAATCTTCCTCCTACAATTCCCTCCTCGGGCTACTCCAGACCTGCTTTCATTGACAATCCTGCTCTTTGCTCACAAAACATTGTGGCCCGTTGAAATCTTGCTGAAATCCTCCATCACCCATGCGGTTTCTAGCATACTACCCCTGTCACTTGACCTGTAAAAACAACCTCTGCAGTCATCTGACCTGTCTCTTCTTTCAATTGCACCCGGGTCCAATTCAACTGTCTCTTCTTCTTCTACTGTTCTCACACTTCTATCTCTCCATTATTCCTTTACTTCTTTTTCATCACTTCCTTCCTTCTTTCTTGTTTTCTCTTCACTCCGCTGTTCTCCACCTCTCAATTACTTCTCCAACTTAATTCAGCCAGCTCTACGCAAGCTCTTGCCTCCGGATCAACTCTCAAACTGGCTTCAAACGTCCTTCCTGTGTTTAGTGAGAAAGCGCTACTCTGCAACCACTTAACGCTCATCCCTGACTCTCAGCTCTGTCTTCCAGCCACTAAACTGCCAGCTTCACCTTGTCCTTGCGTCTAGTCCCTGTATTAATTCACAGAAATAATACCTGAGAGTGTGTTTCTGTGTCCTTCTTATTTCCTGTGTTATCCTCCTTAAGCTGTTTTTCATATTCCCGTCTTGTCAGGTTCTGGTTCTAATTTCAGCCATCTTCTTGAAGATTTACAATACTTCTTTATTCTTAAAAACATTTGCTTGGCAAATTGAATGTGCCTCTTTCTCTTTTTCTCTTTTTTTTCTTTTTTTCTTTTTTTGGGGGGGATTCTTCTTGTGCTCATAAGATATGGAAGGAAACCAGAAATAATTCTGCAGTAAGATTTCAGGCAGTAAAACTATCAAATAATGAATGATTCCTACCTGAGTTTTTAAGTTGGTGGGTTTATATTGTTGTCATTTTTTTTTGAAAGAAATAAAGGAGGATTGATTGAAGAACACATTGAGTTTTTCTTGGATTTCTTTCATCATATTTCTTTAAAATTTGATCTTAGTGCTTGTTATTATCAGTCTGAGTAATGTAAGTATTCTGTGTTTCATTGGATTGATTTTCTTTGTTTCAGAATATTAGGTCTCCCATGAGCTGTTCAAGCCAATCAATGGAAATGATTATTGATTTGCTAATTGAAGTGAGAAGATTTGAGGTTTGGTAAGATTGGATCAGGATGATTGAACAGGTTTATTTTATTGATATTATTATTATAGATAACATACACTGATTCAAGATGGTTAGTTCTTTTTTTGATTTTTTCAACCATGGGTTTGTGATTTTTTAGATATATTTTCAAAATTATATAAAATTGATGGATTTAATTCCTGTTTATTTGATGGTACGAAGTTGAGCCTGACTTATACATTAATAAATTTTGTTTGGGGGGTTGATAGAGTGACTTGTCTACAAAATATGTTGAGAAATGGAAAGAGCATAAGAGATAGGCTTCTGCAATTTCTAGGGCTTGACCATGGATGGGGGTCAATTTATGTGAAATATAATGATGGTTTTAAAACCACCAAGTAATCAATTATTTTAAATATGGAAGAAAGCACTGGATTTACAGATCTATACATGTACTCCAACCCACTCTAACCTTTTTATCATACTGAATCATGATCAGAGTTGAGATTTTGATCAGTTAAAAGGCAAGAAAGTTGGTGACTGACTGTTTAATTTTATTTGTATTGATTTAGTTTCCAATTAATCAATTGATGGATGTGTAATGGCAGCCTTTTATTTGATTCAATTTTTTTTTGGATGATCTTGTGATTTTTTTTAATGTATGATGAGTGTTGAGGAGGAGGGGTTGGTTTGAAAGGGAGGTTTTCCACCTGCACCATTTTTGTGATATTTGCTAGCATTCTACTGAAAATAACAAAAATGGTGCCCCAATCCAATGAAGTAGTGATGAACTCATGAGGTGGTTTAAACACTTTAAGTCCATGGGGTGTTTTTTTGACAGGGCGGGTGAAATAATACCCCTGGGAACTGTCAAGCATTGAGTGAAGTCTGGTACTTCTCACTGGTGGGTGAAACCTGCCACCTGCCATTCAAAGAAAAGTTTGGAAGCCTTCTGAAGCCCCTGTGAAAGGGTCCCATTCATGAAGCTCCCAAATGTGGTGGAAAGTCTTCCAGGGGACTTGGGATCAGTTTTGAAGGACCCCAAACAGCCAAATTTCTGCCATTTCCACTGACCAAGTCTATTTCTTGCATCAAAACTTTTGTTTTTTCTATTAATTTTATTCTTCCAACCACATATTTTTGAATTTTTAAAAGATAAATCCAATGGATCAAGGTTTTGTTACATGCTTCAAAAAGTGGAACTTCTTTTCTAGATAGTTGAATGAATGCCCTCCAATATCTCCAAACCCAAAATAGGTTCTATTCTACTTCCTTGCATTTTTCTTGTGTTTCAATCATGGTGCTAATGTTCTACAGGGGGATGATGGAGGTGAGAGATTGTGAATGAGTGATTACAGGAGGCAGTCCATGCAAAATATCAATATTGATCCATTGATGGTATTTGGCTATTGGGCTGTGGCAAGGCCATTCTTTATTTCTAAATCCTCTGAAATATTTACAACCAACCATACCTTTTGATGACTTCATATTTCAAGCCTCATGGGAAACTTGCAGAATCTGCTGCTGAAAGGCTTTTTACCAAGAAAAAAAAAGATGCCCTTGCCCCAATGCAACTGGATATTTCAAAAGCCCCTTGTACCTTTACTCAAGTTATAATCCCACCTTTTGTGCTATGGAGATTAAGAAATTTTTCAGAAATCAGTCATTCAACTTCATTCCATCTGTAAAAATATTTTCAAGAAATTCTTGTATCAAGGGGAGAAATTTACATTGATCATCAGATTGGGTATACTCACTCATAACAGTATTGAGAAATGGCTAAAGAACTTGTTGAAAAAAGTGGATTCACATTTTGATCCATTGGTCTCTGTTGTTAAATAGGATCTATCCAGATGCCCTCTTTTTTCACAAGACTTCCATCACCCAACAAAACCATCCTCAAGCCTCAAGCCTGGAATGTACCATCTAGAAATGTGAATGATACTCCAGCTAGAAGGATTTTGTCTGTTCCAAGTTTCTGCTGATCCTCCCCATAACCATGAAAAAAAAAATCACCAATTGGAAAAATATTGATGTTTTTCATAGAATATTGGGCAATATTCATAAATCAATTTTATGTACTGATATTGATTTCCATGCTACACCTTATGAGAAACAGTCTTTATATCTTTCAATTAAGGCTCAGCCTGAATGTATTGAATTTCATTTGAAATGTCATCTATTGGTTTGATACTTGCAAATTAAACTGTTCCCACCTTTCTTTATCTCAAAATCCAAAAAATTTAATCAAAATAAAATCTAGGAGCTGTGTTTAATTTTTTTTTATTTTTTCTGGTATTTATTTTTTATTTTTATTTTTTTCCAGGCAGGATGTCTTGTAAAATTTCAAGTAATATCAAATTGAAAGCCCAAGTTAACAATTAAAGTATTCTGACCATGCAAAAATTCAAAACTATTTTCACTGTGTCTGAATGCTGGGTGGAGCTCTAGGATCTTCAAAAGCACATTTTAGAGACAGTAAAAATGCATTTTAGAACATTTTAGCCTCTGATAATAGAATTGTCACCCATTTATAGTTCTTTCTTTCTCCTTTTCCCATTGAGATTGACAAGATATTCTTTTGGACCAAAGTTATCACCATCAAACTTTGTTTTTTACCCATCCCTGTACTGAATAAGAAAAAAAAATTGAAAGTTTCTTCCAATTCTTTTTTTAGGGCAAAACTAAAGGTGGGGAACTAAGCATTGATAGATTAAATTTTCTTGGAAAACCAGATAGAATTTTCAAGGAAATACAAGTGAAAGCTGGTTCCCCCAATGGAGAAATCTATATGAATCACAGTTTCTATCAAGGTGAAATTTTGGAGACTTGCTAGAGACAAGATGGGCCACCCATGGTGAAATCATGTCACTGGTCAGTCAGATCCTCTTTTTTGGCCGTGGTTAGCTTCATCCCTTGATGATGTCATTTGGGGATGTGTTCAGGCGAATTTGGGTATGACATCACACGGTCGTCATAGGGACCATGCATGGATCTGGCTTGGTGGTACACTGACGTCAATGTGATCGGGGTAAACCTGATTCTAACAAGCTTCACACGCACCGTCTCAGCCAGTGAACCCACCGGCAGAGCGCATGGGCAAGTTTAGCGAAGCCACCTCACGGAGAGATGCAACATGCTTGAGCAGTTTAGCCAGGGTCCCTTGTAGCAGCAGCATTCGGATCACCATTGGTTATATGTAAGACCCCAGCGTTTTCTCCCGGCGTGTGCTGTTCGCCTTCGCTTTACTACTCCTCAATCACGACGTTGGTCTCGACCTCTTTCGTGGCATTTCTTGCGGCACTTGTTGCTCTGTGAATCATGTAGGTACCATTAAATCTGGCTAGATCTTCTCCGATTGTTCATTAGCCACAAAGAAGAATCGAAAAGCAATGGTTATACATAGTACACAGCGCATATGGCAATGACCGCAAAAATCCAAAGACTCTCTCTGGCCAACTTGAACTAGCTTCCTTGCCCCCGCCAACCTCTCTAGACTAAAAGAGGAACTGAGGTTCTGAAGCAAACTGAGCCATTGAGTCGTGATCCCCCAGATTGCTTCATAGCTAACACATGGCGAGCCCATGACCGACCCTCAGGGAGCCACCTCTGAACCATCTGGCTCCCCAAAGGGAAAGGGAACAGGTTTCATCTGGTAGACCTTCGGAACCACGCAGCCAATCGGATTTTCAACGCGTGTAGCCCAGTGCACTCGCCAGGAAATTCTCTTCCAGTCTTGGGCGGAACCCCAGGCAAGGCACTCTGCCAGCCACACCCTACTGATAGCTAAGATGGTTGAGCCCATTTCGATTGGCAATTCTCAACCCGAAGCGGCTTGTGGACTGGCAAAATGGCTCGCTTCTCTGGTCATTTCTTGATTTACTATCTTACTCATATTCTTCTTTGCAAGCCAATCATCGGTACTGGTTGGCGCAATGTCCGACATGACGGCTTGGGCCTCGACCCTAGCTTTATGGATCTGCCTGATCCTGTAGACCTACACCCAGATCCAGGACATTTGGTGGTATGTGTCTTACCTTCTCCATCCTGCGGCCTTTCCTCAGTTGACATTTATAGCTTTATCCCGGCTTGCTGGCGCTGTCGAGGAATTTTTTGGCTCATCGCCCACCTGACTCTCCTTGCGACCTATTCGAACCAACTCCAAGACGACTCCTTTGGATGGGTGGCATCAAGTTGAAAGTCCTCCTTGGCAAGTCAGCCTCTGGGGTGAGAGATTAACTTTTCCTACTGGACCTCAAGTTCCAAATTTGCGCCCGGCCTTTAACCCGGAAGAATTTGTTAGGTTCCGAGTATATGGGCCCCCAAATCACCGCACCGTCACAATCGTCGCACTACCAGAGAGGCAAGGCTATTGGAGAACGAGCACACATGATAGCTTCAACTTTGCCGAGCGAGTCGTCACTACCCCACAGGGTCGATATAGTAGAAACAGCCCATGTGATGAAAACAGCAGTTCATGAGCGGTTGCACGAGGAGAATCCGAATGCGCTAGCATCAGCACGAATGGCAACGACATCAGCCAGTGAGCCTTCACCTCACCGTAAGATCAATGCCAAAACAACAGCACGCGCGATGGTGAAGGAACCCAGGACAGAGACAGAGCCCAAAGGACTCGCACAGCCTATAATACCCGAGTTCACTTCTATCGGAGTACGGACTGAAGAACAAGGAAGGACTCTGAAATTACCGTACACCAAAGGCACCCAGGAAGAGCGACCAGGTTGGCGAAATTATGTAATACAAGATGAAAAAGATGTGTAGCTCGAAAATCAACTATGCTTATTAACCACACATCATTCACGCTTTTTTTTTTTTTCAAAAAAAAAAAACCTTCAACCGACAATAACGTTAGTCACAGTGACGCATGATCGCTATCTGGTTGATTCCCTCCTGTTCAGATCCCAAACCCCTCATCCAGATCTCATTGACGTTGGTGAAAATGCTATGAAGCTTTCACGAAGGGGGAATTTTTCCTCGCGAAAGCCCCCAGAGATGGCAGATCTATTGATACGATGTTCCCAGCGATTCCAAAAAATTATGGAGGTAACAACGCTGAATAGTGGCTATTATAAATATGCAAAGTTTGAAGACCTTCCGGTTACCATTTTTAGAAAGGATGAGCATTTTTTGATTCGAGTGAGGAGAGGTGATGATTCCGTTCAACCTAAAATGTTGCTGATAAATTTCTTTCAAAGTCTCGTCGGGTGGGTTTGTGTTCTTCACAAAAAAATTCTCTGGCTTCAAGCGGCAGCAGGGAAGTGCCCTCAAGATGGAAATACACCTGAAATCTTGCTCGAATGGTTATTTCGAGAGGGTTTCACTCCTAAAAATGGGCTACCGGCCTTGGGAGTGAGCACAGAAATCAATGGGAAACACTTTGGTCTGGTTGCGAAGGTACTAATCAACTACTTTTCAACCGGAGCGGCCCGGGAAAACGGGTGCCCGCAGGCCTTCCGCCTGATTGGAACTTGGTTCAAAAATTGCCGAATTGATGAATGGAATGAATGGTTTGGGGGAAGCGATCAGGTTTTTTGGAGATTTGTTGAAGACCTTGCAGAGCGCGAATCAAAACAACTGGAAAGGAAAAGGCGCGCGGGGAAAAAGCCAGACGGTTTTCCTAATTTAAAGAAAGGAAAACCCGAAGTTTTGACGGATTATCTGGTGTAATTTTTGGAAACAAGCTGCCAAAGCGGAACCGATGTCAAGTTACGCACTAAAGCGGTGTCATTTAAGGGATTGTGATCAGTTCATACAATGAAACATTTCTCAAGGATTCTTTTTTCTATCTTGAAACAAGTTCATTGAATGTTACTTTTAAGAATCCACCAGCTACTGAAACCTGAAAATTGAGATAGTTAAATATTGAAGAACTGATATTTTTACTCACATCAAGGCTTGTGCTGAAGATATCATAAATATAAAAACCAGTCATTTGATTTATTTCTATTCAATAAGTATGTCACCATAGTTTTAACATCATTTAATTGGCTGGAGACATTGAAATCATCTTACTTGCAATCAGGTTATGGAATCTTACTGATCCAAGCAGGACAATTCCCAGATATTAATCTACGGTAAGGCTCAAAAAGCTTTTGAAAGGTGCGCTCAATCCAGTCATTTTGCTTGTCAATTTTCAGTGGTATTTCAAGAGAAAAATTGGTTGAGACCCTGGCCAAATCCATGCCTCTTCTTAAACAAAATGCACACCTTTTTTTCACTGAGTCCATGCATTTTATCTTAATAAATCCATGCCTTTTGCATTGAGATATCTGAAAAAAAAAGCAATCAAAAAGGCTTGAATGCATCAGATGAATACTTACCTTTTTTTTTGGATTTCCCAGAAAAGGATGCTGTTTAAAAATTCAGATGTGAAAAACATAAATGAATTGAATTTAAAAATGGACCAAGCTGAATTCATGCCTTCAGGATTGATAGATCCACACTTTTTTTTGAAGAAGAAGGAATGATTTTCAGCCTTTTTTTCAAAAAACATTTATGCCTTTTAGCAATATTTTCCCACTCCAATAAAGGTTTTAAGGACTTCCTGGGGTGAGAAAATATACTTGTGAGGTTAAAAATGACTGTCTGTGGTGGGAAACATACTTTTTGAGGATGTGTTGAGATTTTGGAGGCCTGTCAACATTTATTCAGGCTGGGATGGATACCTTAAGGCAGCCAGAAACCTAGTAAGGTCTTTCTGGGTTAGAGCCTTTTGTAGAATCCAAATATGGATACCAATTAAGTTAATATCACATAAAAAAAATCAAGGAGCATTGGTTTTTTGTTGCAATTGATTAAAATCTGAGATCAGATTTGAAAAAAAAAATAACTTACTCAGTGTATGAAAAATCATGAACAGTTTGGTTTATTCTCAAGAAAAAAGGGACTGTTTTTGATGAAATGTCAAAATGATTTTTCCAATGATGAAAAAAAAAATAAAATAAAACATAAAAACATGAAAAGATGTTAAATATACTTAATTTTGTAAATGATTTCAAATCTCTTGTTATAGATGTGAGATAAAGATAAAATTCATTAAGTACATCCATCATCATAAGAATTATAAAGAAAAATTTAATGGTTTTTGAAACTCATTCTATCTTTCTGATGGGAATTAAATACCTTTTTTTCAAATATAATCTTTGAAAAAAAAAACAAAAAACTTCTCAATATAAATATTCATAGGTGGAAACCAAATGTTTGGAAAAATCCCCCCCCCAAAAAAAATAAAAAAGAATAAGAGAAAACTACATAAAGTACAAGAATAATAATAATATGTATATATATATATATATATATATATATATATTGGTGATGATAAATTCACAAGTCCCAGTCATGTGGGAGTTGTGTACAGCCCTACACGGCCAAATGGATGCGTGGGGGCCCATAAAGGCATCCAAAGTGCACGTGGGGGCCCATAAAAGCATCCAAAGTGCATGTGGGGGCCCATAAAGGCATCCAAAGTGCATGTGGGGGCCCATACACGCGTCTACACGCGTCCAAAGTGTTGTTTCAAACACATGAAACCCTCAGGGGGTCCTATACCCCCTGTAAACAGCATTTTTGGGTTTTGTACCCCCGTACACAGCCAATTTGGTGTGTGTTTGGGGGTAAACGGCCCTCTGGGGGTTGTGCCAGAATTGTTGGGACCCCCTGGACCACGTTTGGGTTGCATGAACCCAAATTTGGGATCAATGCATACTATGTGGGACTGTTTTACCAGAACTAGCAATCCCAAGTGAAACTAAAGTGAAATAAAGTGAAAATGCAAACTGACTCATTGAAACTGAAGTGAAACTGCAAAAATAAAATCCCACAAAACTTTATCTTTCTCAACTCAAAAGTGAGAAAACTTTGTATTTGTTCAATTGAAATTTGGATTGAATACTGAAGTACCATTGCATTTTTTTTTGCATTATGGCAACAGTGGCAAGCCCTCCTGTTTATGACATGGCCGTGTTGAATGACTATATCAATAGTGCCATTAGCAAAGCTGCAGAAATAAGTATTTGGCTAATGAAACATTGGAAGCCCCAATTGCATCCTCATCTAGGGTTACAATTGAGGAACAAAATGTTTCACAAATGGACATGGCCTCTGGTGTTGAGTAACATTTTGTGTTACTCTGGTCTTTGGCTTATTTAATTTGATTTAAACTGATGGAGTTCATGCCATCAATATAACCATTTAATTGGTGTCAGATCCACTTGACTCACCTCCTGTGAGAGCTTTTCCTACTAGGGAAGAGGCACAAAACTATTTTCAAACATGGTAAATGAAGCATGGTTACACTTTGACTGTTTTCAACTCAAAGCATGATAAATCTGTGGATTTAGCCTGTGATAGACATGGTTCCTACTCTGCCAAATTTCTCACCAAACGGTAAAGGCAAACTCACACAAGGAAGGTTGGGTGCAATTTTTTAATCCATGAAAGTCACACAAAGGCAGACCCCTTGTTTCAAATCTCCCACAGATATGATCAACATAACCATAAACCATCTCCACACCTTTCAGTGCATCCTCACCTCAGAAGAATCTCTGGGGTGGCCTTAATTAATTCAAAAGAAGGCATGAATGATGGGCTCAATACTATTTAACTGAAAATAAAATTTAGCAAGATTGATGGCTTTGAATATGTTGATGACAAAACAATCTATAAAACTAAGCCTAAGTTAGCACTTGCAGAACTAAAGGGAAAAAGTGTTACAGAGGTCCTCTTTGAACAACTTGGTGATTCAGGTTGGGTTAAACAAACAAAATTAAGCAGAGAGTCTCTTGGAGGCGCTATTCTTGGACCCCCGCCCCAATTCATTAAAGCTTTGCAAAAAATTCTATCATATTGCTATGTTGGATTGTACTTTGAAAAAAAATAAGTACAACATCCCCCTATTGCATGTTGCAGGAATTACAGCCAACCAAAGAGCTTTCAAAAAAGCTCTTGTTTTTGTAAGAAGAGAAACATTTGATTTCTACATTTGGTCTGTAAATGCACTAAAGGAGCTGGCTTATGATCCTGAGAGACTTCCCAAAGTCTTTGTGAAATGCCATGAAAAAGCTTTGATTTTTACTATAGAAAATCGTTTCACTGAGCCCACAAGAAAGTGTTTTTGGTGGAACTTGTCTAAAAACAGAAAAAAAACTGTAAAGTACGCTTTAATAATGATTTTGAAGGTTGGCAAATCTTTATGTGTCTGTGGGCTAAGTATGGGGCCTTGAAAACCAAGGAGGAGGCAGAGTTCAATGATGCAGAACTTAGAGTAAGGGCCAAATGACTTCTTCTTCTATCAATCTTCCAAGTTTTGGGTTGTTTAAATTATGACTTGTATGAAGTGTTTCTTGGCAGACCATGAGGATGTGCTCAAGTATATGGATAATAATATCTCCTGTATCAAAGAGACTTTTGTAATGGCTTTGACTTGAAAAAACCCTGACTTTGGAAATAAAACCACAACTTGGGTGGAAGGGGCCCATGCTAACCTCAAACAATTCCTTGCAAATTCTTTGGGAAACATTTTGGATGTTTGGAGGAAACTAGAGGGCAAAGTTTCCAATCAAATTATATTGGTTCAGGCTATGCTTTACAACTCACAAATAAACATAGGAATAGTTCTTCCCATTGAAATTTTACCATTTGGATACCAATTGCCTTTAGATGCAATTAAACTTTTTGTGGAACAATTAGACAGGTTAAAGCAGAACCATGATGGGGAAGTGTTCACCAAGTCATACTCCAAGACTTTGGGTTTTCCCTGCTCCCACCAGATAGGTGAACTACTAACTTCAAGAAGATTGGTTTTGCCTGAGGATTTTCATCCTCAGTGGAGGTTGGATGATGAACCTTGCAGTTCTAGTGCTGTAAGTTGGCTTTTTGGATTGTTCAAATCACTTTGTGATTAATGCTTTTTGATAGATGCTTTTTGAATGATGATTCCTACTTGACAAATATTTGATCCTTTTGAATTTTTATAGGTTGATGTTGATGAAATGCTCAACAATTCTCAGTTAAATTAGAATCTCAATGCAATGATCTTAGGATATCCTGAAGAAGATCATTTTTGGCTTTTGAAGTGCTTGATTCAGAAGACCGCAAAATATTGATCAAAGCCAAGACTTGAAGGTAAAGTCTTGCAATAAAGCAGAGGCCGGCCAAAATTAACTGAAATCCAGAAGGATACTTTTCAATTTGAACATGTTGAGAAGCAACTTAAGCGGGAAAAGAGAACTAGAAGGGCGCCAAATAAGACAAGACAAAATATTTTGAGTCTTTTCTTTTGTGAAATGTTCATTTTTTGGGTTTAATGAACTGATGGTAAAATGAGTTCTGTAGTGCAAGGATGGCTCCTCATCCAAATTTAATAGTTCAGTGGAAGAGGCTGAAAGTTCATTAGGGTCTCTTCCATTGGAATCGGATTCATTTTTTAAGGATAAAGATGAAGAAATGGAGGCGTCAAACAGAAGCTCATCTTTGGTAAGTGTTGATTCCTTTAATTAGATTGGAATTTTGGCTAACTAATTCTTGATTGTAGGAAGTGAATTACACCAATCAAATACCTAAGAACTTACATAAGCTCTTTGAGGAGTTTTGTGATCCAGTTTGTGATGAGAATTGTGGATTTAGAGTGATTGCTAAATCACTTGGGTATGATGAGCATGGATGGTTTCAAGTACCAAAATAAATGCTTGAAAAATTGAGGAAAAATAAGATGAGATATTGTAAGATCCTTGGTGGCAGTAAAGATGTTTAAAATATATAAAAAAAAACTTGATTTTAATGACATCAATGAAAAGATTCAATCTTCAAAATAGCTTTCAAAGTTGGATATGGGTCAAATAATAGCAGATGCTTATAGAAGACCAATATGTTTCATTTCTTGGATTCATGTTTTACTTATACTCCTATGAAAATGGGTGTAAAAGAAGCATCAGACCCAATATTAATTTCATATTTTAATAATAACCATTGGGTTCAGCTTGTACTCATGGGAGATGTGATTCCTATCCTGCCCATAGTTTCCAAACCATGTTCCCTGATTTCTAAAAAAGCCTCTTGTTGGGTTGATCACCTCAAAGATAATCTTGAGTTGTATTCTAATTTATAGACATCATTTTAATTTCATCATGTTGGTTTGGGTTCTGATGCTGATACTGTAATTCTATTATTATCAAGGGTTATCAAATTTTGAACATCATTATGTTGGGTTTTTTGAATGTGAGTTTATTGGTAAGTAATTTCAACTTGTTTTGGACTTATCCCATCATAATTAGGAGTATTTTTACTTCTTGTGATGGGATCAGCTTAACACAAGTTGAACTTGTTTTTGTTTTTTTGTGTTTTTACCAAGTTGAAAGTTTATTTTTTGGCAATTTTAATTTAGCAATAGTCAATTTGAACTTGTATTTTTTGGCACTTCTACATTTGAGTTGCGTACAGCCCTATGCGACTCAAATGTATTTGTGTGTGGTGCCACACAACACTAGGCCATTGTGTGGGGGGCCCATAACTACACTTGAGTTGTGTGGAGGCTAAAAAACTTGATTTTAGTCATTTAGCATGCCACACAACTCATTTGAATCATGAATTTATCATCACCCTATATATATATAATTATTTTTTTTTGAATATAATTCAATCTTTTTGATGGAATTTGAATAAATTTGTACCAAAATTAAAAAAATATTAAAGAAGTTACATGTACCTATAGTGTGAGAGGAACTCAAATCTCTGGAGATATTTTTTGAAAAAAACCTCATCAAGTACAGCAATAATAATCATAATATAAAAAAAATGATTTCTGTTCAATAAAATTTAATATTTCTGGTTGAGTGTGAATGAATTTGTATCAAACATAAAAAAATGGGAACATTACACACCCTAAGATTTGAATCCCCTTCTTAAAATATGCATTTTGAGAATTTCATTATGCTTTTTAAAAATTTATCTACATTCCATCGAAAATATCAAATTTTATTTGGAAACATTTATCCTTGATATTGTTATTATTCTAAATGTAATTTATGGAGTTTTCTTTCAAATCAGCCATGATATTTAAATTCCTCTCAAGAAATAAGTATGTGTAGCATTTTTATTTCATAAACTGCAGCTGTTCAGCCCTGCAGCAGCAGTTTTGATAGTTTGCCATGGTGTCAAAATCTGAAAAAGCCACTTGAAGGGTTAATGCACTCCCTATGGCTTGTCACAGGATACAGAAACAACTTTCCCACTTCAGGGAAAGGTTTGAAACCTTAAAATTAAATTTAAATGACTTTTTCATGGGAAAAAACCCTGAAATTCATTAAAATATGAAAAAAAAATTACTGATTTAATGCTTTTTTAAAATTGTTATCCTTTTGTTTTTTTTGTGGGGAAAAAAACATAAAAAGGTATAATTTTATAAAAACATTTCTAAAGTTATGCCTTTCTTTAAAAACAGTGTTTCTTTAAAAAATCCAATGGTTCAGATGTAGCCTGGGACATACCATATAGATATTTTTTGGTAATCTCAATCACCAGACCTATATCCAATGAAGAAAATTTGAGAAATTTTTTGAAATAATGTTCCAATATTTCCTCAAACAAATTGAGCCTCAGATATGAAAAGACAGGTTGAAAGAAACTTGAAGAACTTCCTGCATCAAACATGTGAAAATCTCATTCAGTAAATTCCTGGGTGCATTCATTCTATCACCAAGCTGATGGTGGGCCTATCCAATGGTTACAATGGGGTTTATGATGATAATTATTGTATTATATATCATATTTTAATTTAAATCTCCTCTTTCTCTCATATAAATTTAGTGGCTCAATTTTTATTTAAAAAGGTTTCTTCTTGATCCATAATAAATTACAAGACAAATGGTAGTTTTAATCAAAATTATTAGGATTCATTCAAATTTGAATTTGATGAGGAAAATTACTGAAATACATGATACTTATTGTTTCTCCTATTTATTTTTTGGAGTAAGAGGATCACAAAAAAAGCCAAAAAATGATGATGGGGATTAGTCTGATCAAGTTTTTTTGAATTGATAGAAATTTCCACTGATTCAATTTAAGTTTTTTAATAAAAGTATGCCATTTTGAATTAGAAATAACATATTACTTGTGCTTTTTAACTTTATTTGTTATAAAAAATTCCAATGAATCCAAGGGTATAAAATTTTAAATTTAAAAAAGAGAATAAAAATTTCCTTCCTGCATTTAAATGCACAAAATATCCAAGGGAAAAATTAAAATCACCCAATTAATCAATTTTTATGCCCCAAGATCCCAATGCATGAATTTGGAGGAGATAGTTTACAGTCCTAAAAATAGCAATGAAAATAAAAATAAAATCCTGGGGCTGCTTGAACCTCCTCATTCTGATGACTAGGAGGATACTTTAACTATCTTTGCCTAAATTAAATCAAAAACATCATCTGTAATTCATTGAAATCCTTCCTTGTACCCATCACTTTCATATTTGTCTCCATCACTTTGATCTTTGCATCCATCAATTCAAAGCTTGGTTCAGGTAAATTATTTTATAAGAATTCCAGAAGATTATTCCAATTCAGCACCTCATCTTCCACTAGCCAAGAAATTCTTTGCAATATAATTCCACTTTTTTTGGTAAAAAATTACTTATAAATTAATTTGTTGATCAATAATTACTGATTTCTTTCAAACAGTGGCCTCCTTTTTTTAAAAAATAGGAATCTCCAACAAAAGAATCTCCCAGACCACCTTCTGTGAATAATGATTATGTTCTAAAAATTTAAGCCTCATCAAAGGGAAATAAAAAGGCCTCATCTCACTCAAAATAGAACCAAAGAGCCATCAAAAGAGGAGAATAATTTCAAGCTTGGCATGCTTTTATTGAACCATGAATGTACAAGAATCATATAAGACAATTGAATATTGAAATAAAATTTCCCCACAGAATGATACCAATACTCAGATATTTTGTTTTTACTCAAATTAATTGATTTTTTTTTTGTAAATCTGAGATAAGATTGAAACTCCTTCAAAAAAACTGATATTGTTTGTATTTTTACAGAGTAAATTATCTCAAGTGATGTCCATAATTCAATTTTAAAAAACATTTTACCCCAGATGAACCCTGCAGGGGGTCTGATTCCCTTATATCAGACCCTCAAGGCCTCAATTAACATTTAAAGGCCTCCAAAATCCCAAAAAATCCTCAAAAGGGGGTTTTTTGCCACCCCAAATGCTACTTCTACTTTAAAAGGCTTTTTCACCACCCCAGGAAGCCTTTTGATCCTTAAAAGGCTTGAATATACCCTCAATTGCATTTTTTTATCACCAAAGCCAGCTCTTTGAATCTTAGAACGGTTTTTCAAACATCAAAGGGAAATATGCAAGCCTTTTTGTAAGTATATTGCCTTAACATTTTGAGTTTTGAACACCTTCCTGAAATGGGAAAATATGCCAAAAGCAAAGATTTTAGAATCTTTGTATTTTTTTCATAATCAAGTATTTATTCAAAGAAGGCTTGAGCTCAGCAAAAGAATTTCTAAAATCAAATCTTTTTTCAAAGAACTGCATGAATTTATTAGTTTGGAGGCTTCAATATATCCTGGGCCACAAAAAATAAGCAGGGTTTTAAGTTTTGGAAATGAGCTATTATTTTTTGACCAAGTCTTAACAGAAACAATTGTGAAATAAAATCATTTAAAGTGGTAGTTAAAATTCTATTCCACATAGCAAAAGTTGAAGATTTATATGTGTCAAGAGTGGCTTGAGGGTGGTTGGGAATATCCTCCTGAAATATTCCATCCCATTTTTCTGAGATTTTGGCCAATGAACCATGTAAAATAAAACAACTGATGATCCACTTGGTGAATTTCTTTATTTTTTTGGAACTTTGGAGCTGGTCCAACATCTCTCTTAAGCTGGTCTACCTTCCTTCTGTTGATCTCATACAAAATTTAATTTGCACTCTCAATTGGGCTAGATTCTGATTAAAATTGGTTTTATCTTCATCAACAGGAGAAAAATTCAAGTATGCCGAAACTATGGATTTAGGCTTAGTTAAATGGGATTCATTGATCTTGTTCAAATTGATTCAGAGTTTTGTGAAAAATCTCAATCAAATTTGAAAAAATGTTAATAATAGGTTGGAACAGACTGGCAATATCAAAAAGAAAAAAAAAGGCTGATTCCAGGGATACCCCAATTTTTTTTCCAAAAAAAAAAAAAAAGAATAAATAAAAAAATTCTCCAACAAAAAAAAAAAGCTTCATTCTGAATTTCAGTAAAAAAAAAAGTCTAAAAATAAATAGTTTTTCAAATATTATCTTTTGAAGATTTTCAAATTTTTGACTCTGGTACATCCTAATGAACTTAATATGAAATTTGGTGACATGCCCACCGAAAATATTTACTGCAAGGAGAAAAGGGATTAGATGGATGTTATGCAAATGAGAAGAAGACAAATGATATGAGGAAATTGAAAGTTGGGAAAGCTATCATTTGAAGTTTGAGTCTAAAGACTTGAATCCAAGAGCAATTTGCAAGATGGAAATGTTTCAATAAGGAAACTGAGGCAAGCTTGATGTAAGGAAGATTATCTAAGCAAGGTTCAAGAATTTATGATATTCAATAATGGGGGGGAAATCTGCAGGATAAAGAATTTTAATTTTAAGGAAATGCAAATTGTAGAGGGATGAATAGGTACAACCTGATAGATTTCTTCTCTTAATTGGGATGAAGCATGGTGTTAATGAGAATGAATACAATCAAGTTAAAAACAAAGTTAAATCATCTAAGGTACAAAACCAAAAGCAAGACTGAGTGTGATTATGAAAAGAAGAATTGCAAGGAAGTGTTGAAAGAATGAATAAAACTGAAAATCAGGTAATCAATTGATGGTTAAGTTTAAGATACAATATGAAAAAGAATCCTGGGATTTTCAGATAGGTCATATCAGATGCATTGGGACAAGAAAAGTTGTGAAAGGATGTTTGGCAGTGACTGGAAACAGATTGAATGATCTCTAGGTCTTGAAGTTCATGTCTAACTATGATTTGAACTCCAAGATGTTTGAAGACAAAGTGCAGAGTTGATTGGCACTAGTCATAGATGAATTTCAAGATGTGTGAGTTTTTTGGGAGTTATTAATGATTTTGCTTGAATTGGTTGGTTCCTTCCTTGAAGCCAAAGGTATTTGGTATAATCAGCTAATTTCTTGAAGTGCCTTTTGGTTTCATGATATTGGATAATAGCAGATACTGAATAGAGGTAATATGTTCTCTTTTTTTTTTCAAAAAAAAAAAAGAAACCCTTGAGCTCAAAGCATGACAAAGACCAACATGGTGGGAAAATAAATTTGTGTTTTTTTTTTTTCTATTGAAAAAAAAAGTAGGAAGAGACAGTTTATCTAATTGAAAGAGATAAAAATGGTTCTTCAGAGTTTTACAAAAAATTCTTTTGAATAAAAGAATGGCTTGAACATTTTTTCAATCAACATGCTGGTTGCCATTGGGTGTGAGGTTTTCAATCAAGGGGATGGTAGTAGCATCAACAAATTCCAAAAAAAAAAACAAAAAAATCCTTCTTTCTCCATAAACTCAAATATCTTCTTCTGCTCTTCCTTGGTTGGCCAGAAAAGTGCTGAGTTTCAAAATACAAAGCCAGCTTTTATCTGTTGTTTTATGTATCATTGGACCTCTCCAAAAAACAATTCAGAAAGGATTTTTTTTTGAGAAATTCATGAATTCTAAATTCCCATTTGAGAGAAATGTACACAGAAAAATTTAATTTGAATAGGAGGATCAATATCCCACAGTATCTTGATACAAATCTCAGGTGGGAATAACTAGTATTAGGAAGAACACCAGTACAAGAAAGATCTGAGATAGATTGAGCCAAAGGTTCAGAACAAGTGGAGGGATCTTTCCATGGTGGTTAAAGATTCAAAGAGGACTCAAGGTTGAGCCAGGATGGTACCAGTCTGAGGAAGGCTCTGGAGATGGAGTGGACTTGAATTGATTTTTTCAAAACAAGTAGAATAAATCTGATCAGGAAGGATGAGAAGGAGTAAGAAGAGGTAAGGTTTACATACCAGTAGTTGGGACCTGTGATACCTTATATTTTTAAATTGTTAATGATACTTAAAAGGATGACCAAGTAAATTAGTTTTTTTATCATTTGATCAGAGTCAGATCTGTGTTGCACTTTTGATGATCAGATTGAGGATTGCAGGACTTGATTCTGGAAGATCTGATGGTTCTCAACAAACTCTTAAATTCTCACAAATGATCCTCAAGAAGTCTTGAAGCAGTTGATTGATGCCTAAGCCAGGGATGAGATAGAGCTTTTGCCTTTCATACATAAGGTGGTCCAGAACCCATATCCTGGGGAGAAAGGATTACCATTGCAATAGAGCATTTGAGGATAATCAGTCCAATTCTAAATTAGATTAAAACAGTAATGAGTTGTTTGGTTAGTGTGTGATTGTATCTTCAATTAGCTGTCTGAAGGTTGGATTGCAAATGCTGAGAGAGATAAGTTTCATGAGTTACGGTGGTGTGAATTGATGAGGTGTATGGCGTGATGGAGTGACCATGTTGGCTTGAATGGTCGATCCTAATGTAGATGGTTTGAGCATTGCATTGACTGGAGGATGTGAAGGGGTGGATGGGTGCTTTACACGTTGATGGATAAATGTTGAATTTGATGGTTGATTTCCTTAAATCAGTTCTTGTTATGATGGTAATTTGAACTTGATACCATTCATCATCACTTTTCTAAATCATTTTCAGATTTTCAGATTTTCACATTCTCACATTCTCACATTATCATCATTTATGTTTCTAGGCGCAGGATATCTTCAGGCCTTTCAAATCAAATTTCATCTTCAGAGCTTCTAAATCGTTGTCAAAGCCCCATCCAATCTCAACCGTGGTGAGGTTGAGTGTTATGATGAATGAGTGAGATTTGGTTGAAGGAGATCAAGTCAAGCTGACCAGAGTAGATGAGAGAAACAAACCGATCAGCTTGGTTTTTTTTTTTTTATTTGTTGAAGTGGGATTGATTTGACGGTCATAGATACTTATCGATCGCAGTTTAATCTGATCATGAACAAGCAGTAGGTTACCTACTTTCCTTGGGGGAGTCACGATGATGTAAACTATCACGAGGTCAATTTTGAGACCGTAGTGAGCATCCCCACTTTTTGCTCATTAGGACCATGTCTCATATATCCAGTCTTGGTTCGTTCGTTCGTTCGTTCGTTCGTTCGTTTGTTTGTTTGTTTGCTTGCTTGGGTGAACGGGGTGTTGAAAATTGAAAGCTCGATCGACAGGCCGAAGGACCGGCCAACAAAGGCTTTCGACAGTCTGAAAGGGGTGTGACCAAGCTTGAAGGCGTCAAACCGCTATCGGGTGGTTGAGCAACTCGAGATGTGGATTGAGAACTAGTCTGGTCAACCCTCGAGGTTCATAAGTCTAAACTGGTGCTCATCCATATCCAACTGGCTTCTTACTTCCTTGCCTTCCAAGCTGACCGTCATCAACCGTACCGAGACCGTTCTCAAGTCGTGCTCGTCTTGAGTCATTCGGACTAGCTCCCTCCCAGAGTAAGCACCCACTCATCTACTCCACCATATCCATTACCCCGGAGTGCTGATGACCACCTCCCATCGACCGGCCAGCTTAGTCTTCACTCGATTGATTCAGTCTCAACAACCCAGGCCAGCGTTCATGCTCACGAGTCCACTGCTCATTCGGCAGCCCTTGACCACCCACGAGCACCATCTTGGCTCGCTTCATCAAGCCATCCAATCCACGCCATGGTTGATACCCGTCAGGCTGCCAGCAGCACCGATCCAAGTCGGCCGTCCAAGCCTTCCAGACCGGAGATCTGTCAAGTCATCATTCCAAAGATTGCTCCCTCGGCCCAAACCTCGATCAAGCTCAACTCGAGACTGGCTAACCTCAAAAACCCCTTGGCTCAACCGATCAGCGATAACCTGCTCGATTGCCATCCGTCAGTACGAATCGTGGTCTCTGTTGAATGACCTATCCGACCTCCGATCCCATTCTTCACGCTAGTCCCTAATCATACCCTGTTCCGACTTTTAGCCCCCAAAAGCAACAAATTACCAAGCAGTGGATCGATTCGCAGAGAGCCGATCTGGTTGCCCATCCCGGCGTTAGTCTCTTTCTTCCCACCCCTGACTGCCCAAGTGGCAAATCAGAAGAGTACACCGGTTATTCGTCGGCTAAGTTGAAAAATCGGTGCTCCTGGTTGAGTTTGATTTCTCACCTGGTATTGACGCACATGATTGCTTTCGAATTTTTTTTTTTTTTTTTTTTTTTTTTTTTTTAGCAACCGCGGCCTATCGACTCAATTCGAGAACCTGGGCAATTAAACCATCAAGAGAAGATCACTGGTACGGACCATCCAACCCGATCGAATATTGATCGATCAGCAAGATCAGAATCTACTCTCGAATATCTTGACGAACAGCCCTTATCATCTTCGCCCACTCAAGATCGAATCTCATCTTTCCTCGATCTTTCCCCGACCAGAAACCCTCCCAATCATGCCGGCTTGGATGCTTCGAACAGCGGACGATCTTTCGATCAGGCTATTCAATCCACTCAGGATCAGTGGGGCGGCGCAATCTTTGGTTCGCTCGAACAAAATAGTCCTCAGAAACGGCATAGGGATGGTGGGCACTTGAACCCCGCCCGGTGGGTGCTGGAACGAAAGAGTGAATTCCCATCGGCTGTGGATGGACATCCATCCACTCCTGCGAACGATCAGTCCTCGTTTCCCAAACGGCCCGGTAGCTTAAGCTCGGCAACACTGAATCAAACCGGTCGGTCTGGTTGCTCGCAAGCGCATAGAGCAATCGGTCAAACCAAGGTAATCAACCGAACGCTGGATGCGGATACTGGTGTAGACCCAAATTTGACTTTATCTACCCAACAAGCAATCCACCAATCTCGGCCTTCCCCAACTCCCAAAGTTCAAACCGATCAGCCTCATCAATATTCAGACCTTTCGCTTGCGGACTTGCTAAATATTCGAAAAGCTAAAAATCGCTCCAATCCTAGAAATCACCGCCAACATACCAGGAGGGCCAAAAGCAAGACCCCGAAATCCATTTTACTGTCATCATCATCATCAATTTCTAGCCAAATCAATACCCATCCAAATCGAAATAAAAAGGGCCTGAAATCTTGGGTAAGTGATCAACTATCACCTATCCTGGATTACAAGAAAGGAAAGTTGCTTGTAATCAACCTGCATCTTTTGCATCTCTTTATCCGATAACCATCAATGTTTGACTTCAATAGGGGGCAAAAAAATCAAAGGCGCCCAAGAACGATGAGAACCTTGATCGGAAATCACGATCGAGTGACCGCTCACGGAAAGAGGATCATAGTACACTTATTGAGACTTCTGGGAAAACTTTAACATCAAATTCTGCGCACCGTTGCCGAAAGCCTCTGGAGTCCCGCATTCTATCAAATCATCGGTTCGTTTCGATTCCGTTAACGTGCATGTTATCCAAATGACCTTTACCATGAGAAAACAACAATCACTTGATTACAAATGATCATTGTTTTTTCATGGTGCTTCTTTTCGCGAAATTTTCACATCTTCATGATTCCTTTCCTCTATATTGCCGCGACCGTAGTCGTATCTGCGAGAATAAGGAATTTTCAAAGCTTCAACCGCGAGTCTTGGTACCCAAGCAAAATTTAATCAGCCATAACACCCTTCATCGTCATCGCCAAGATTCTTCATCTAAGGAGAAACAAAGCAAATCAGATCACAGATCTAAACTTCCGGGTGGAAGATCTCTCAAATCCAAGTCTACCCCGAGAAATCGTTCCCAAAAGACCTTGGAGGATCAAGCCTATGAGGAGGAACTAAGACGAGTGAGTGCCTCTTTGATTCCCCTGTTTCCTCAGACTTGGGATAATGATCAATCGCCTGCTTGACTTTCGATGCGATGCCCATGCAACTTGACGATTCAGGATTCTACGCCACCTGACAGAAGAGCGAGATTGAAGTATTACCGGGAATTAGATCAACTGAAATTGGAAGAAGAAGTGGTGATCGAGGTCTGATCGACTCCTCTCAGTATCTCTGGATGGATTATTTCAATCTGAGTCTCGATCGATTCTGATCATCGATCATCGATCTATGTAGTATACCTTTCTTTCTATGTCTCTCCCATCAGTTTCTGTATTGTAACAAAACACCCAATCTCATCTTTGTTTGTCGGTCCGTTGATCGTCCAATGTTGTATTCGCACACCCTACGCGCTGAAAAGATTCTCTATGATGGCTCACCACCTGTATAGTAATCGGTGATCTTTCCCTTCACCCTCACTCGCTTTTTGTCGGATGTTGAAACTTTGGTAAGTCCTCTGGGTCGAATGTCAAGCCTTCATCACGTTCTTGAACTTGATCTCAGCTGTTCAAAGCGCCTAGAAGTTCATAAATCTGTTCGGACTGATTAAAACGCGAGTTCACTTCAGAGTTGGTGATCAATTGACGATATTTCTGATCGAATTCCTGAAGACCGTGGCTTTGTACGAACCCGATCAGACGGCATTAGTCCACCTTCAACCTTCGATCTCGTCTCAGGTTAGTATCTTGTGGAATTTGAGATCGAAGCCTAGACCGCTGAGCGCCAGGAATCCCAAGTCTAACGCACGTTGACTCTGCCTATCTAGTATCTAGTCAAAAAAAAAGGGGGGGGTACAAAAAAAACATTGATTCTTGAGGTGGGACTTGACTTTCTAGTCGGGAAAAAGAAGTTCTTTAAAAAGGGGTTGGAGAGTGGGGGGGGAAGGAGGAGTTAGAGATCGTAACTGAGTTAAGAATTTCCATCGTTGGAGAAGGGAGAGTAAAGATACGTACATAAGAAGTGGTTTGAGAGATCAACTTGATGGGATACGGTTTGATGATTAATTGACTAACGTTGAGGGATGGTAAGGACCAATAAGGATGGAATCGGACTCGTGAGATGTTTCTAAGCTCGAACGCGCCCGCCCGTCTTTCGGTTGAGAATGCAACTTGATGACGGCAAACTCCAATCAAGTTAAGATCTTCAGCCTTATCCCTCAAAGGTTTTCAAGTTCATCGTATGTATGTATGCATGCATGTACAAGTGATCAGCCATACATGCGCTTCTTAAGAGTCGACGGAAGAGCCAAAAGTCGCTTGAGAAGATCATGGTTATTAGGGTGCTGCACAACACACACACCCACACCCACACCCACACACACACCCACACCCACCCACCCACACACACACACACACACACACACACACACACACACGCACGCACACACACACACACACAAAACACAACGTGTTTTTTGAAAGAAGAAGAAACTAAGGATGACGTTATCGTTTTGGATGCCCCAACATAACTTGCAAAAATCCTTGGAAGGATCAAGATTTTTTTAGAAAAAAAAAAAATCAAACGTGTTGAGGAGGTCGATAGGAATTTCAATCTAGTGGAGTAAGACTCAAACTTTGGATTAGAAAAAAAAAAAAAAAAAAAAACAAGAACCGTAATAATTAGTGAAAAAAAAGGGAGCAGCTATTTTGATGTCACCAGATTACTTATGGCATGGACAGGTCCCCATGCCATCATTTTTGGTGTGCACACATCTCCACACCACTTTTTTTGACATGCACAGTTGCAGATACTAGAATATGGTGGGCATGAAGGTTTTTTTTTTTTTTGGCATGTGGACCTTTGCATGCCAAATAAGTTGGTGTGTGGATGAGTGAACACCAAAACACTGGTGTGTCACTCAAAGAATTATTGAAGCTTTACAAAAACATAGTTGAAAATACTGGCAATTGGGTTGGAATAGTCTGGAAGATGAACCTAGTGATGAGATCTAAAGTACATCAGTACTAAAATAAAAATTAACTTGATTAAGTGAAGGAAACTTTTTCTTTTTTAAAAATTCTTCTCCTCAAGGATTGCAAAAACTCAATGTATTCTTCCAAGAAACTCCAATATATATATATATATATATATATATATATATATATTAAAGAACAAAAAAAAACAAAAAAAATTGTTCAAAAAAAAATTACCCAAACATGAAACAAGCCTCATGAATCAAACTCCCAAGAATGAAATCTTCTTGGGCACAAAGGTTTTGAACTCTATAGAAATCAAAAAAAATCAAGCCTGTCATATCATACTCAAGGCATTTGAGCTTGAAAGTTTTGCTTATGAACTCATTTGAGCTTCAAAGTTTTTTCACTAAAAATGAAAAAAAGCAACACCTTTTGAAAAAAAAACAGGTAGATTTTGTTATCATTATTATTATTATTTCAATTCCTTTAAAATTTTTTAAATTTCTTGGAGGAAAACATCAAATCTTTACAATGATTAAGGAAAACATAATCATAAAAAAAAAAAAATTCCATTACTTTGATTGAATTGAGTTTTTTATGGTATCTGAGATCTCATCAATAAGTTCATCTTCCATATCCATTGTTGAATTTAAGATAATTTTAAAGAATTTTTTTAAGAGGATTTTTTGTAAAAATTTTCAATGATTCAATTTTTTGAGTGACACCAATTTTTTGCATGCACTGGTCCACATGCGATGCTTTGGCATACACAGATCCAAACCTCATTTTTCGGTGTGCACACATCCACATGCCAACAAAAGTCTTCCTTTTGGCCCGTAAAATTTTGCACACCAAAATCAGTGGCATGTGGATGTGTGGAAACCAAAAATGATGGCATGTGAATCTGTGCACACCAAAATAAATTGGTGTGCCACTAGTCATTTGGTACCACCAAAATAGCCACCCCCAAAAAAGAATGGGACCCAAGGATCAAATTTAGAAGCTCAAAAGTCCAAAAATATTCATTACCAGGAGAATAAAAAGATATGAATCAGATTTTTTGAAGACCCAAGATTGATAAGAAAAAAAAAAACTGAGGAAAAAAATAAACTTTTTTTTTCTTCTTTTAATAGAAATTCCATGAATTTGAATTATTTTACCAACTTAATTCATGGAACTGTAGAGGAGTGAAGAATTTTTTTTTTCTAATTCATTCAAGTATTTTCTTTCAAAGCTTTCATCCAGGTGGGAAATTCATGCCCCCCCCCCTTGAGACAAGGAGACTGACCTGGAGATGGAGATGGAGATGGAGGGTGGGTGGGTGTGGTGAGGTGGTTAATGGTTGATGGTTGTTGGAGGGGAGGAGGAGGACAAGGGTGAGTGGTTGAGTCTGATGAGTGGGAGAGAAGGAGGAAGAGAATGGTGGTGGGGGTGACTGGGGTCCAATTTTTGGGTGACTGAAAAGATCAAGTCAATCAGTGTTGGATGAAATGATGGCCAATAAGTTATGGAGAATAACACAGCAGAAAATCCAGTTGAGGATTACCTTCATGTCTTTTGGATTTTGGAGCTGGCTTTGCATTTCTCTTAAGCTGGCCCATCTTCCTTTCAGCACACCCATTGCGTGTTCAATCCAAAAACCTGATTGAGCAAGATGGAAGTTGATTTTTTTTTTTTTTTAGATCATTGGAATAAAAATTCCATTAAGCTGGAACAACATATTCACTGCTAGCATAAGCCAGATTTGCCAGAAGGTGTTGATCTTGGTCAAAGTAGTTCTATGGTTGTTGGAAAATCCACAACCAATGAAAACATATGAATTGTGACAAGAACCTGGAAGGCCAGCATGGAGGGATGTGCACTTCTTGTTGTTATCACAAAAAATTTGTAGTACCACAGAGTATCTATACAAAAAGATAAAACATATTTGGTCAGTGTGTTATCAAAGGTGTTATCAAAGGCTTTGGAATGATGTATACTTCAATGGTTCCATAACCAACTGAGAATAGATTTCCTAATCAATGAAACACTGCTCCATTTTCATTTGATCCCAATATACAAAGAGAAACAGCCAGTTGGATGGCTGGATTGCATTGAGGATTCTAAGTATTTTTCTGGAAGATGTGGTGGTCTTCAATCATCTCCAAAAGTTTCATGAATGAATGCAATAAATTTTGGAACAGTTTCTGGAAGCTTAAGCCAGGGAGGAGATGAAGCTTTTTCCTTTCATACATAGGTTTGTGGAGAGTCTGTCTTCTTGGAACCATGTATTGCTTTTGCAATAGAGCATTCAAAGCTAACCAAGTTGATTGCAAATCAGAGCCTGAATCAGAGTCAAATAATAAAAAAAGTTCAGTCAGGTTTTTTTTATTTTCAACTTGCTTCCAGGAAGTTTGATTGGAAATTTTGAGAAAGATGGTGATGTGATGTGGGGTGATTAGATGATGATGGGATGTGTGTGAAGCAATTAAGATGAGAAGAAATGGAGATGAGATGTGTGTGAAGGGGTGGAGATGGGATTGGTATAGATTTTCTGAGGTGGAGGTGTGGATGGGTGTTTTGCATGAAATGGATGCTGGATGGATTATGATGCATAAATGGCAGATTTGATGTTTGAAATCTGCAATTTCCATGAAACACACCATTCCAAAATAAACCATTTAGGGGGTATGTGTATTTCAGAAACCCTCCATTTAAAAATTGCAGGTTTGGTCAAAAAAATGGTAAGTTTCTAATGGTGGTTTTTCTAACTCTGGTACACCCTCATATAATTACAAACATTAAATATTTTATGGGAAATAATAAAAAATAGGGTGTATCAGAGTTAGGAAACCTGCCATTTTTTTGATGGCAGGTTTAAACCCAGATCTTCCATTAAAAAATGAAAAAACCCACTTATTTCAAAAGTGGGGTGTCAGAGTTACCCCCAAATAAGTTGGTTTTTTCCATTTTACTATATAACTCTTGATCCTCTCTATTTATCCTTTACCATCCTCCCTCAATTCTCATTTCTCTGTTGGAGCTTTTACATCTCATACTCTTTCCAGCTCACTTGTTTCCATTCTCATTTCATTCTGCTTCCTGTTTACATCATTTCTCTTTCTCATTTAACTCTGTTCCATGTTCACATCATTTCATCTCATTCATCAAGTCTCCTTCAGCTGTCACTCTCAGTCTGCTTCTCACATTCATCTAGCGCGCGCTCCCAGTTGTCATGTCAGCTTGCCCATAGTTTCTCTGTCACACTGTCTGTGACATCTACCAGCTGTACCTATACCTGAGGACAGAATGGGAGCCAGACAGACGGATTCTTCTCTCATCCTTCTGTTCTGACTCTCATCTCTGAATATCCTCAGGTAAGTTGTCTTTTCTGTTTTGTTTGTTTCTCTCATCCTTCTGTTCTGACTCTCATCTCTGAATATCCTCAGCCCAACAGGTTATGAGCCCAGAGAGTTGACCACTACGTCTCACCCTACCCAGAAGGATCCGACTCAACTGCGTGTTGTTAAACTCGTTATTAATCTACTAACTCTTCATCAACATGGAAGAATCACAAACCGGCCATCCTGTCCTGAATACACCCTCAATCATCCCACTGAACTCGCCAGGATCGGAATCAAACTACCTTGACTGGGCGATGATCCTCCGCATCCACTTTAGAGTTTCTGGGGTCAGCTACATACTCACCGACGACTCTACCAAGACCAATCCAGAAACTCTGTCTCGAGACAATCTAGCCGTATGTTCCATTATCTCAAGAGCTATCCTTCCCGCCAACTTCCAATACATTCAAAAGCACAAAGAAAACGCCTTAGGAATGTGGAAGGCGTTGAAAGAAGCACATCAAGATAACTCTTTGGGAGGCAGGATGTATTGGCTCAGAAAGCTCCTTCTAACAAAACTCAACGATAAGGATATGCCTACGCATCTATCCAAAATAGTTTCATACGGCAAGAAGCTAGGCTCCCTTATCACTCCTGAAAATCCTTTAACCGCCGACGATCTTCAATCTACCGCAATCCTACTCTCGCTTCCAGACGACTGGGTTGGATGTGTCTCAAGCATGATGAACAAAGAGTCAGTACCATCGTCAAAAATTATTACTGCTCTGAAACAAGAACATTTGCGCAGACAGACTCGAATCAAAGATGAAATAGTCCACTCAGTCAATACCAAAAACTTGGCTAAAGCTCACTCAAAAGGGAAGTCTACTCAAAATCCGAACGTCTATACGAGAACTTACTACTGCACGCACTGCAAGACTGAAGGGCACTCATTCTCCAGATTCCCAGAGGTGCTCCTGATAATGGAACAGTCCAAAAGAAATAATCAACCTCGACCAACCAATAAAGGAACCAGATCTGGACCAACCAACATTAAAGCGAGCAAGGCAGTAGCCAAGGATGACTCAGAAGACGATGAATTGGACAATTTCTCTGACTCTCAAATTATCGTACACGCCGGTTCCACCACATGTCATCTCACCCACTCAACGACAAATCTGAAGCGAGATTTCAATATTGACTCAGGCTGCTCAGTCTCTATGACTCCTTATGAGTACCAAGTGTCCGATAGAAAGACAAACCTCACATCCATTTGCCTTGCTGACGGGTCTACCATCTCTTCAGTATCTGAAGGCTCCCTGAATCCCCCTTTCTGCCAAATCAGATCGCTCGTGGTCCCAAAACTGAAGGAACCTCTTCTCTTGGTCTCCAACATCTGTGACTCCGGATTTATTATGGTATTCACAGAGGATGGTTGCAAGATTTTTGGCAAGAGTGCCACCAATTTAACCTCAACGCCTCTTCAATCGGGTTATAGAAATGGAAACCTCTATTATCTCCCAAGACAAGATGTGAGCGATCACAGTTCACAATCAACAGCTGTTTCACACTCCTCTGACGACAGTCTTTTCAGCTACCATTGCAGACTATCTCATCTCAATCTCAAATCGCTAAAGAAGCTTCTGAAATCACACAGCATCTCACCACTGCCATCAAACGACCTTGAAGTCCAACAGTGCCCAATCTGCATTGAATCTAAAATGACTCGATCTCCCTTCCACACTAGACTAAGCCACAGATCAAGCAGACCAGGCCAAATCATCCACTCAGATGTTTGCAGTTTTGAAACCACATCTCGCGAAGGATATAATTATTTTGTTACGTTCATCGACGACTACTCTAAAGGTCTTTTCGCCTACCCTATCAAAAACAAATCAGATGTGTTCCAGTGCACCAAAATCTTTGTTTCCTTCTTCAAAAACCAATATCAATCTCAAATCTCCTCACTTTGTACTGACAATGGGGGGGAGTATCTTAATCAACCGATGAAAGCTTACCTTGAATCAAAAGGCATACTTCTGGAGCCTGGGTCTCCACACTCTCCTCAACTCAACGGTGTGGCTGAACGGTCTAACTGTACCATTTGCAATATGATCCGAGCTTTCCTCATCTCATCTCACCTCCCCAAGTCTTTCTGGGCAGATGCGCTGGGGCATTCCACATTTGCTTTCAACTCTTTCCCTTGCAAGAATCCTTCCGGTTTTGTCTCACCAAACTCTCTTCTTTGCCGCAACAACGTTCCACTATCCTACCTTCATCCATTTGGATGTAAGGTCTGGTACAAAGTCCCTGAAGCAAATCGTTCAAAACTGGACGGAAAAGGCAAGTGCGGTTTGCTTCTATCTTATCTCACCGACGGGAACGGGTATTGTCTATTCAACAGCCACAGCCGCAAAGTCATCAAATCACAAGATTGCATCTTCTACGATACTGTCTTCCCTTACAATCGCCCCGCCACTGTCGTCCCTGATCCTAAAGTCTCTCTTGAAACCGTTCCTCTTCCCACTCCCCACACTCCGTATCCTGTTGTGAGCACCAACCCGCCAGTCAATGCACCTACACCGTCATCGCCGGAAACCCCCATCATCAACCCTCTCCCGGCTTCTATTCCGGCAAGATACCAGCCTGTTCCATTGTCCAGACCACGCTCATCTAGCACCAGTTCATCCGGCTCCGACTGGATGCCGCCTCATCCCGCCCATCAATTCCCACGCTCCTCCCCTTCTCCTCCATCATCTCCTCCTGCTCTCCACAATCCTCCATCTTCCAGTCCCCTTCCATCTCTTTCGCCTCCTGTTCCCCACGCTCCCCCTTCCTCTGTTCCCGTCGCGGCCTCCCCCCAGGCCTCAGCAGTCAAATCTCCATCCAGTCCTCCCATTCGTCGCTCCTTGCGGTCCGGCATACCTCCGTCGCGCTACGGCAATTTCTCCCAATCCGTTTCCGTAAAGGATGACCTTGTCGCCCCGAAGACCTGGAAGCAACTCCTAAAGTCGCCACACCGTAAACAATGGATTATCTCTGCGCAGGAAGAAATGTCTTCACTCCAAGGCATGGGGACCTGGAAGCTTGTCCCCCCACCCAACGGCAGAAAAATTATCCGCTGTAAGTGGGTTTTCAAAGTCAAGCGTTGAGAGAATGGCTCGGTCCTCAAACTCAAAGGTCGTCTTGTCGCCATGGGTTTTTCCCAGATCCAAGGTCTCGACTTCTCTGAAGTTTTTGCCCCAACTCTTCGAATGGAAAGTCTCCGTCTAGTTCTATCTCTGCTTGGTCACAAGGATTGGGTTGGCCGGCAAATCAATTTCAAGACTGCTTTCCTGAACGGTCGCCTCGATGAACCTGTCTACATGACTCAACCACCTGGCTTCGAGGATCCAACTCGTCTGGATTGGGTGTGTGAAGTTTTGCGAGCGATCTACAGTCTACGTCAATCACCTCAACAGTGGAACCAGGAGCTAAGCTCCGCCATGATATCCCTTGGTTTAGCGCAGTCCTCCTATGATCCATCCCTCTACTACAAGCTAGAGGATGGCGTTCTTGTTGGCGCGGTGGCCGCCCATGTTGATGACCTCGCTGTCGTGGGTTCTCCGGGTTTTGTAAGAAGTTTCATCACCGGCATCAGCGGTAAGTTCAAGGTCGGGTCGGATGAGGATCTCCATCTATTTCTATTGCTATCCATCCAACGCGAACGGGGAGCTAAAACTGTTTTGATCAGCCAGTCTCATTACATTGAGTCGGTCCGCGACCGTTTTCTCTCCTCAGCTGATTCCAAAACCGCCCCTTCACCAACAGCAACGTCTTTCAAGCTCCTACGGAAGCGACTCCCGGACTCCACTAAGGCCCCGCCTGAGTACAACCAACTCATCGGATCCCTGCTTTGGATATCTCAATGCTCACGCCCCAATATTGCTTTCGCCGTCAACAAACTCTCCCAGTTTCTTCAAGATCCCTCAGTAGAACACTGTAACGCCGCGGTACAAATCCTTCAATACCTCGATGGCTCTCGCGATCTGCGACTAGTCCTTGGAGGCCAATCTCTCAATCTCACTGGCTACGCCGACTCGGACTGGGCTGAGGACTCCATCAACAGAAGATCCACCTCCTGATACACTTATTGCCTGGGTCGGACTGCCATCTCTTGGAAATCAAAGAAGCAGCCCACCGTCTCCCTCTCAAGCACTGAGGCTGAGTACAAGTCTCTATCCGATGCGTGCAAAGAAGGCCTGTGGCTCCGAAATCTTCTTTCGGAACTCCACCTTAGGGAATCAGTTCCGGTCTTTCTTTTTGTCGATAACAGCGGTGCCAAAGCCTTGGCAAAGAACCCTCTCCATCACTCCCAAACGAAACATATCGACGCCAGGCACGACTTCATTCGCGAGTGCGTGGGCCAATCTCTTTTTGAAGTCTGTCACGTTCACACCACGGAAATTCTTGCTGATATGCTCACAAAGCCACTCCCAAGGGTTATTCTTCAACGACACCGCTCACTCTTTGGCTTAATATGATGTGCTCAGCATGGGGGGGTGTTGGAGCTTTTACATCTCATACTCTTTCCAGCTCACTTGTTTCCATTCTCATTTCTTTCTGCTTCCTGTTTACATCATTTCTCTTTCTCATTTAACTCTGTTCCATGTTCACATCATTTCATCTCATTCATCAAGTCTCCTTCAGCTGTCACTCTCAGTCTGCTTCTCACATTCATCTAGCGCGCGCTCCCAGTTGTCATGTCAGCTTGCCCATAGTTGCTCTGTCACACTGTCTGTGACATCTACCAGTTGTACCTATACCTGAGGACAGAATGGGAGCCAGACAGATGGATTCTTCTCTCATCCTTCTGTTCTGACTCTCATCTCTGAATATCCTCAGGTAAGTTGTCTTTTCTGTTTTGTTTGTTTCTCTCATCCTTCTGTTCTGACTCTCATCTCTGAATATCCTCAGCCCAACACTCTCCCCTCATTTTTTATCCTGTACATACATCCACCCATGCCCTTCTTCCCATCCAAGCAATCCTCCCCCAAAGCCAATCTTGATCAGCCAAAGCTGATCTCTAATTCACTGTTGGTTGTATCCAACAAATGATTAAAAAGGGACAATATGCCTGTCAAGTTGGAGCCAGTGCACCTGGTAAATAATCTTAACCAAATGAGACTTGGAAAATTGAATTGGTTGGTTGTTGGGATGATGTTACTCTCCCTCATTCCTCCCCCAGCTTGTTAAATCCAGTCCTTGGTCAGTCAGTCAATCCATCCATCCATCTCTTGAGCTCATGACCTCATACTCAAAAATCCTCCTGAAAAGTTTTTAATCTATTCATGCTCAGTTCCTTCATCAAAGCCTACCAAGTTGAGCAATGAGATCAAGAGCTATGGATCAGGCCTGCTCAAGAATTGCTCAAATCAATCTACCCATTGTTGGATACCACTAAGATTGATTGGCCTCTTGTTCAACAGGTACCACTTGGCTTCCCATCTCAACCTATGGCCTAATTCACCTGCTCACTACTTCCTGCTTCTACTCCTCCTTCTCCTTCAATCATCATCTAATATACCCAAAAATAACAGCCTGGAACTCCAAATCCCCAAGTTGTTGGAGTGAAGTTAAGAAACAATCATGTTGTTTGACTTTTCCTCATCAAGTTATAAAATACCTACCCAAGCTTTTTTCAACTCAATTATGTATCCCCACAAATTTTCTGTTCCTTCCCAAGATAAAACACTTGAAGTGCTTCTGACTGGGCAATTGACCAGTAAATTTAGGGTCACAGAAGAGGTGGAGGTGGTGATCACAACCACCCTCAACACCCTCAACACCACAACCATCCAAAAAATCCATCATCTCTGAGGAAATATTTCATCTATGTGGTGTATTTGAATGGGAAAAGAAACAGTTGTTTAATCAGTAATGGAAATTATTACACTTGAGGTACTTGCACCTGTTTTGCCATCTCTATTGGTAATGAAAATTGATCAATCTTGGGGGTCACTACTCAAAGAGGGCCTTGTGCGGGCCCTTGGGACTGATGACTTGCAAACCTTGTGTTTCCCTCATTCCTAGAAATCTCCCACAATTGAGCCACCCATCATCATGGGCCCAGAAACTGAAAACCAATCAAAGCCCTGACCCAACACTGGCCACCAAGCTTGGATCCTACCCCAAGCAATTAGAACAAAGCCAGGGATTGGGAAAAGTTGAGGAAACTTGTGCCATGCCCAGATAGAGGTCAACAATCTTGAGGACTCACAACAGGAACATCATTGTATGATTATCTTTTGTTTGCTCCATCAAAACCTTGTGCAGGATTATTTACCATCAACTGTGAAGATGGTGATAAACACTGTGAGGTGTCCTGTGGTTGGGACCTGTTTACACTTCCTCTTTAATTTATAAATAAGAAAAAAGAAAAGAGGCTTGGCTCCCCAACAATTTGCCACACATACATGCACAAGAAAGAACAAAGAATCAAACCAAGGGCAGGGGGAAAGCAGGGGGGGGGGGGGGTGGGGGAAGGAGGGAAGAGTTTAAAGGTGAAAAATTTGAAAAAAGGAACAAGCAGGGATGGATGAATGGACAGATATTGGTTTACAGGAAAAATTCATTCACAACTTGATAAGGGGTGAGAGGTTTAAAAAAAAGGACCAGTCAATCAGAGTTTTATGGAGGAGGAAGGGGACGGGGGCAGTTTTGTGCAATCAGCTCAGAAAATTTTGAGACAGTAATCCACCTTGACTCATGAGCTTGGGAAATTTTTTGATCTAAAGATCCAGGTCCCAATGGTTTTGAGTCAGAAAATTCATTGCAAATGTGGGATTGATTTTTTTAAGATCCATCAATTGTTTCACCAACTTGTTCTTTTCCAACAGGGTGATGTTAAATTCACGGCCCCAACCATGTGGTAGTTGTGTAGGGCCCCACATGGCTCAAATGAGCTGTTGGGGCCCAAAGACAACTCCAAAGGGCCATTTAAAACATGCGCCACCCCCAGGGGGTTGTGTAGGAGCTGTGTAACCCCCGTACACGGCTCAAATTAGCCATGTTTGGGGGTGCACAACCCCCCAGAAGCCATGCCGGATTTTTGGGCACCCCCTGGACCACACTTGGGTTCTGTCAACCCAAATTTGGGATTAACACATACTTTGTGGGACTTTTGTTCCACACCTAGCAATCCCAAAGAGATATTAAAGCAAAACCCAAGTGAATTTAAAGTGAATAATGTTAAATAATATAAAAATCTGCAAAAAATTCTTTCTCAACTTGAAAGTGAGCAAACTTTGTTTGATCAATTGAAAGTTGGATTGAATACTGAAGTATACCATTGCATTTTTTTGCATGGGAACAGTGGCAAGCCCTCCTTCTTGTGACATGGCTGTGTGGAAGGTCTGAATTGATTGTGCCATCAACAAAGCTTTGGAAAAATAAAAAAAGGATTTGGGTAATGAAGCATTGGAAGCCCCAATTGCATCCTCATCAAGGGTGAAAATTGAGGAAAAAAATGATTCACAAATGGACATGACTTCTGGTGGTGAGTAACATTTTATGTTACTGGTCTTTGCCATATTTAATTTGATTAAAACTGATGGGTTCATGACTGATGGGTTCATGTAACTATGAAACTATGACTTAACTAATGAATGTTTACTAGATCCACTTGACCCACCTCCCTTGAGTGCTTTTCCTACAAGGGAAGAGGCAAGAAAATAATATCAAACATGGGCAATGAGGCATGGTTACGCTTTAACATTTTTCAACTCAAAGCATGACCAATATATTGATTTAGCCTGTGATAGACATGGTTCCTATTTAGGAAGTCTTCTTACCAAACGGTCTAGACAAAATCACACAAGGAAGGTTGGGTGAAAGTTTTTAATCTATGCAAGTCAAACAAAAGCAGACCCCTCGTGGCGCCTCTCCTACAAAAAAACCAACCATAACCATCAACCATCTGAACATTCCTCTGTGCATCCTCAACTGAGGAGAATCTTGGGGGTGGCCTTAGACAATCTAGTAGAAGGAATGAATGATGGGCTCAATAAGTTACAACTGAAGAGAAAATTGAGCAAGATTGATGGGCTGGATTATGTTGATGACCAAACAATCTATAACACTAAGCGGAAGGTAACGCTTGGAGAACTAAAGGGAAAAAGTGTTATGGAGGTACTATATGAACAGCTTGAAGGAACAAGTTGGATTCACCGGTCAAAGTTCAGTGGAGAGGGTCACTTGGAGGCCCTGTAATTAGCACATCCAGAGCCAGTAAAGCTTTCAAACCAATTCCATCATATTGCTATGTTGGATTGTACTTATAAAAAAAATAAGTACAAAACCCCACTATTGCATGTTGTAGGAATGACAGCCAATTGGAAAAATTTCACAAAAGCTCTTGTTTTTATAACAAAAGAAACGTTTGAGTTCTACAGTTGGTCTGTAAATGCATTAAAGGAGTTGGATTATGATCCTGAGAGACTTCCAAAAGTCTTTGTGACGGACCATGAAAAATTTCTGATTTGTGCAATTGAAACTAGTTTCCCAGAGTCATCAAGACAATGTTGCACTTGGCACTTGCCAAAAAACATACAAGCAAACTGTAAAGTGTGCTTTGTTAATGACATTGAAGGATGACAAGCTTTATGAATCTGTGGGCAAAGTATGGGGCCTCAAAGACCAAGGAGGAGGCGGAGGTCAATGATGCCAAACTCAGAGTAGGTCCAAATCACTGCTTCTTATTCTTCCTAGTTTTGGGTTCTGACCTTTTGACTTTTATAGTGTTTCTTGAAAGGCTATGAGGAAGTACTTGAGTATATGGAAAATAAAATTTTCCCTATCAAAGAGACGTTTGTAACAGCGCGGACTTGTATAAACCCAGTTTTTGGAAACAAAACAACTTCTTGGGTTGAAGGGGCCCATGCAACTTTCAAAAAATTCCTTGAAAACTCTTTGGGAAATCTGTTGGATGTTTGGAAAAGCCTTGAAGGAACAGTTTCAAATCAAATTAATTCAGTTCATGCATCACTATATAACTCTTGAATTAAGTTAGGGACAGTTCTTCCACCTGAACTGTTACCATTGGGTTACAAATTGTCTTTAGAAGCAATCCATCTTTTTAGGGAACAATTCAAGAAGTTCAAACGTGATCATGATGGCAAAATCTGCACCAATTCATATTTCAAGGCTATGGGTTTTCCCTGTTCCCACCAAATAGGTGACTGTCTAGCATTCAGAGGATCCGTGGTACCTGAAGATGTTCATCCTCAGTGGAGGTTGGACTATGACCCTGGCAGTTCTAATTCTGTAAGTTGGCTTAAGTTGGATTGTTCAAGTTTGATTGTTCAAGTTTGATTGTTCAAATCACTATGTGATTAATTCTTTTTGATTAACGAATTCACTAATGGTTGATCCTTTTGAATTTTTCCAGTGCAATGTTGATAAAATTCTAAGAATCACTCAGTTATGTGAAAAATTAAATTCAATGATTGTGGAATCTCCAGATCATGAGCAAAGCCTCCTTTTGAAGTACATCATTCATAAGATTATGAAATATCAATTGAAGGCAAGACTTGAACCTAAAGTCTTACGATCAAGTAGGGGCAGGCCAAAAATTGACAGATAGGCGGCAAGAACCATCTTGGTTCAAGCTTTTTGACAATAAATTCAAGGGTGAAAAAAGAACTAGAAGGGCTCCAAACAAGAAAATACAAAAAGATTGTAAGTCTTTTCTTTTGAGGTATGTTCATTTTTTGGGTTTAATGAACTTAGTTACTAACTAATGATGAATTGTTAGTAAAAGTTGGAAGAATCTGAATCTGAATTTCATAGTTCAGAGGAAGAGACTGAAAGTGAATTGGGATCACTTAATTTGGAATCAGAATCCTCTTCAGAGGAAGAGAACATGCAGCAAAGCTCAACCAGAAGCTCATCTTTGGTTATTTTTCATTTCATCGATCCAATTAAAGAAATGAATACTAAGTTAGTTTTCCTTCATTTCATCATTGGGTTTCATATAAATTGTAATTTCAATGCAGCTAACAAGTTCTATTAATATAAAGGGTTATCACATTTTGAACATCATTATGTTGAGTGTTTTGAGTTAACATCATTATATTGAGTGTTTTGAATGAGAGTTCAATGGTAAGTCAGTTCAACTTGTGTTGGGCTGATTCCATCAAAAGCTTAACTTATGTTAAGCTTGGGATGGGATCAGCTTAACACAAGTTGAACTTATTTTTTTTTTGGTGGTTTTACTTTAGGGCTTTTCAAAAGACTAGTATTTTTTTTGGCACTTTTACTTTAGGGCTGGTCAAAAGAATTCTTTAATTTTTGGGCCCTTTTACTTTAGGGCTAGTCAAGTTGAAATGACTTTAGGGCTTGTCAAGTTAGTTGTATTTTTTTAGTGTTTTTACTTTAGGGCTTGTTAAGTTACCTGTCTTTTTTTTGGTGTTTTTACTTTAGGGCTAGTCCAGTTACTTGTGTTTTTTTGGTTCTTTTTACTTTAGGGTTAGTGCCTTGGATAGTACCAGTTTTTTTTATTTTTATTTATTTATTTATTTATTTGTTTTTTTTAACCAAAAAATGAACATTCTTTGATTTTTTGGTTGATTTCTGTTTTTTTGGAAGGTTTATTTAGTTTATGGGTTGTGTAAGTACCCTTTCATTCCTTTTCCTTTTTTTTTTTTTTTTTTTTTTTTTTTGCTCACCGCGGTCCACCACCATGTGGAATGCCACACAACTACATTTGAGCCGTGTACAACTCCACACGGCTCAAGTGTAGTTGTGTGGAAGTCCACACAGCGGCAAACCGGGTTGGCTGGGCCGCACAACTCCATGAGCCGTGGGGAGCTGTACACAGCTCCAATTGGGCCGCGTGCTGTGCCACATGGCCCATTTTCAACAGTGTACACGGCTCAATGAGCCATGAATTTAACATTACCCTTTCTAACATGATTGGTTGTGTTTTGGGTACAAAGAAAAGATGCACCCATGACTCAAAACCAGCAGAGATTTAGCATGTTTTCCAAAAATATAATTTAAGCTTGAAGGATGCCTCCAAACTTGAATATATATATATTTATATCAAATTCATTTTGGTTGATTGTGGAGATTGTAAATCAATCGCGTACTAATTCATTTTTCCCAGTGCCTAAATTTGTTGTCAGATTGGGAGGTAAGATTGCCATTGGAACATGAACAGGATTGGGATGCGTTTGGTTGTGTAGAAATCCATCAGGAAGGCTTGATCCAAATCAAATTCTGTGAAATACTTAAGAAAAAATGCAGCAGAAAACTTTGAAGTGGATGGATCATCAAAGAATGCGGATTGGATCAAGATTGGTAGGGGTGGTTGGATGTGAGGGATAGGGGAGCTGGGGGTATTTAAGGATTGATTGGTTGGCAGAGGATGATGATTGAAAATCAAAAATTTCAATTGGTGGGTTATCTTGAACAAATTGGATTTGAAATTGGGATTGATAGCCTTGACATCAAGGACTTTGAGACTAGGAAACCACCAATAGAATTTGAAGAGATAGGATTTTAAGCCCATGCAGCCATCTTTTTTAGCCTTCAACCTCAATGGGTTACTGGTTAGGATCAATTCTATCAACTGAAAAAAACCTTGGGAATGTTGATGTTGAAAATCTTGGACTTGATGACATGGAGGGGTGGGTGGAATTTTTGAATGATTATGGGTGAAGATGAATAGGGTGTATCAAATTTAACAAAGCCCACAATTTTGTAATGGCGGGTTCCAACCCAAATCTTCCATTTTAAAACTGCCATTGAAAATAAAAAAACCCACTTATTTCAGATCAGACGTGTCAAAGTTAACATGAAATAAGTGGGTTTTTTCAAGTCAATTATATAAAGGTACCCAAAGAATCAAGCACAACCTGCACCACACCATCCATCCCTTGCTTCACACCTCCATCCAACTCAAACCACCTCAGACATCTCATCATCCTCACTGCTCATCCTTGCTTTCCAATTTCATCCAACTCCAACATACTTGGACATCTCATCCTTGCTTCTCACTTTGATCCAACTCCAACCTCCTTGGAAATCTCATCCTTTCTTCCCACTTCCATCCACCTCCAACCTCCTCAGAAATCTCATCCTTTCTTCCAACTTCCATCCAACTCCAACCTCCTTGGAAATCTCATCATCCTCACTGCTCATCACACTATCCTCTGAAATCTCACCCTATCAAAGTGGACCCTCAGCAATCCAAAACCAAACATCCCCAAGAAATTAAAAAACTAAAAATCCTCCTCCCTCAGCTTCCAAATCATCTGGACAACTCAAGCAAGAAGATAACCTAATCATGGTCAACTGGATAAAAGTTGTGTAAAACTATGCTGCTTGCTTTGGATCCAACAAACAAACAAGAGTTGGTTGACCCCCATCTTCAAAGGTAAATGGTTATCTCATGATGGAAAATGAGCTCAAGAAAAAAACAAAAGGTAGGCTAGAATTTTCCTCAAAGCAAATGGGGGAGCCATTGAAGAACTACTGGGCCAAGTACACAAAAGCCCACTCCATGCCCATCTCAACTGGGTTTGGAATAACTGATGCCAATAAATCAAAGGGGATAAACTCTGTGCTCAATAAATTGGATTCAATCTGCCCTTTTCACAACCACATGGATGAAATATTTGGTAAAAAAGCAAATATCACCCCTCTGGCTGAGTTCAATGCTCAAACAGCAGAGTCAAATGATATGGAGCAAATTCCCAATGATACTCATCCTAGTGAGCCAAATAACAAGGAAACATACAATTGGGCACCATCAGAGCCAGCATCAGCCAGGGAGAATGATGTGGCTGAAATTACAGCTCAATCAGCCTCAATCAAGTCTGCAAGCATCTCAAACACTTCCCTGGATCCATCAATTCCTAGCATGGATGAACTCAATGATACCACCAAATTGGGGGAAGACTGTCCCAATTCACAATCCAAACATACCCCACCTCAATTAAGTATGGTTTTTCTTTTCTTGAATAGTGAATTTTAACTGATGTTGTATGAAAATCCTCATCCTTTTCTTGAAAATAACAGAAAGCTTAAGCCAATGGTGCCTCCTACATCACCTTCCAATCTGAGTGAAGACAGTCAAATTCCATCAACATCATCCAAGAGAAAGTACAAGGCCTCCAATTCAATGAAAATCAACCTAAAAAGCCATCAAAAGAGGAGACACACTTCTAGCTTTGGAGGCTTTGAAGAAATCATTGAGAAGCAAGATTCAAGTAGGAAAGTAAATTGGATTGCTAAATCTTCTCAAAAATGCAAATCAAATTGATTTATTGAATTGGAAAACAGTGAAAAATTTTTTTGAAAGCAAGAAACTTGACTTCAAGAGGGAGAAGTGGGAGCGTCATCTGGAAATTGAAGAGAATAAATGGATATCAGAGCTCATAGATCAGGAGAAACCATACTGAATCACTCCCCAGATGGCCATTGTCCTGATTGTATAATCAAGTTGAAAGACACCATAGGGAAGATGAACCAGGGGGAAAATCCAAATATTGGAATGAATAACTCCCCCAATGGCCATGATCCTGATTTTATAATCAAGTCAAAAGACACCATAGGGAAGATGAAGCAGGGGGGACATCCAAGGAAGAAATGGGGGTAATGTTACTCACAATTTTTTGGTCCCAGGATTCACCACATCACTAATAGGCCTTGTGGAGGATGGTGGTGATGATAGTGGGGAGGATGGTGGTGGTGGGAGTGGGGAGGATGGTGCCATTTCTTTGTCCAAAGAAGAGGGGGGGAGTAGGTAAATTGGTTGAAGATGGGGGGGGTCAATTGGTTGAAGATGAGGGGAGGGGGGTGGTTGGCCAGTCAATCTGGGGGGAGGAGGTCAATCATTTGAAGATGGGGGGGGCAGCTGGTTGATGATTGCCAATTGGGGGGGGGGGAAGTTGATTGTTTGCAGATGGGGGGGGGGCTGGTCAATTGTTTCCAATTGGGGGGGCAGCCACTCAACCATTGCTGATTGGGGGGGGGGGCTGGTCAATTGGTTGCAGATGGGGGGGGGAATCAATTGGTTGAAGACAGGGGGGCGGCTGGTTGATTGGTTGCAGATGGTGGGGGGGCAATTGATTGGTCAAAGATGGGGGGGCTGCTGGTCAATTGGTCAAATTTGTTAAGGTTGGATGGTCAATTGGTTGCAGATTGGGGGGGGGGCTGATCAATTGGTCAAAGTTGTGAAGGTTGGCTGGTCAATCTGGGGGAGGAGGTCAATTGGTTGAGGAATATAAATTCCAAATTCTGCAAGATTGGTGAAAATGGCTTGATTCAAACAGTTGAGGAGTTGGGGCCCAAGCTTGGGGATGACTTTGAACCAACCTGGATCTGGGACTCTTGCTCAAAGATCTGGGTGGGATCAGCCTTGGGTAAGCCAAAAACATCAGCAAGTAAAATCAACAGAGAAGCTTCCTTTTCAATTGGTTTGACACTCAGGAAAGCCATTTGAAGGTCAGGAATGATCTTGGATTTTCTATCCAGTCTGATTGATGTTGAATTTTGTATACCAGCCTTGGAAAATTTGACTAGATTCTTGGGAAGAGTGAAAAAAAAGTAACTTTTGACTATTATCCAGAAGCCAATGAAGAGTTTCTTCAATTTGAGTTGAAAAGCCCATCTCAAATGGTCTATCTGCTTCATTGAAGACAAAAAAAGTTTCTGAATTGAGATAAAGGTTCATCTTGACAACTAAGTGAAGCAAGCAACCTGGAGTGGTAATCACTCTAGAATCAAAAGTAGGAGGCACAATGGGTTAAGCTGCCATGATGTGGTGTCAAGAAGAAGAAAGATGTTGGATAGAAAAGACTAACACATTGGCCGGTTGTTTGGCCAAGGGAGGTGTATGGGGTGCTGGTATAAGTTTTGGCTTTGATATGGATTATGTGGAGGTGTGGATGGGTGTTTGGCATTCCATGGATGGTGGATGGATGATGATGCATAAATGACAGATTTGATGTTTGAAATCCGCCATTCCAAAATACACCAGTTAAGGGGTAAGTTATTTCAGAAAACTGCCATTAAAAATGGTGGATTTCATGAAAAAAGGCAGGTTTCTAATGGTGCATTTTCTAACTTGGATAAACCCTAATAATTTCCAGATTTCATGTTTGAAACCCACCATTTTGAAATACACCAGTTAGGGGGTGTGTGTACTTCAGAAACCTTTTGCCAAAAAATTTGGTTGATTTCTAATGGAAGGTTTTCTAACTCTGATATGCTCTAATGAATGGGAAAGTTAAAAATATTAAAAAATATTAAAAAATATCAAAAAATATCAAAAAATATCAAAAAATGGTTTAAAATTACCAAAATTTACCAAAAAGGCAAAAATAAAGCAAAAATAAATGGAAAAAGAAATCAAATAATGAAACAGAAAGATATCAGTAATTATAAAGAGAATTATATTAAAAGATAACAGAAGTCCCAGGTTGTATTTATGCCTTCAAAATTACTAAAAAAATGCCTTTCCTGTGGAAAGGGTGTCACTCTAGCAATCCTTTTACTAAATTCATGCCTCCTGGAATTGTTTCCCCCCCAGGAAGGTGTTTAAACCTCAAAAAGATGTGGAAATACAAAAAAGGCATGAATATAGATAATGAATTAATGAAGATTTTTCATGCCTTTTTGAAGTTTACAGTAGTGCCTGGGGTGGGATAGAGCACCATTTGAGGATGTGTTGGGCCCTTCAAGGTGTGTCAACATTTATTTGGGTGTATCATGTAAAAGAAATATGGAATTGATAAACCTGGAACAGGCTATTTGGATTGCAGGCATGAGATAAGCAAATGACAAATAGCCAGAGACAGGAAACAAAGGGGAAAGAAAGGCAACAAACAGGAACAGAACCTCTACAGCCAGGGTTATGGCCTAGAGTAGACTATGTAGAGTTATAGGCGCTGGTTCAACAAATAGACCAATCCTCCCAGATTGAATTGATGTCCAAGGAGCGCAAAGGATTTAGCTTGTCCTGAGATTGAGTTGAAAGTTCAGCAGGAAACTACCGCAGTTTTGAGATTGATGGTGATCAGGTTAACAAGTTTGTATACATTGACCAATCCTACCTAGTCATATTGATAGCTGGATGAGTTGGTGATCAGGGCGTATGTTGAATGAGAGGGTGCCTGGATGGGATTTGAGCAGGATTAGAGGTTGGGAGACAACAAAGATGCTTGGGTAGCTTGATTGGCTGGTCTGAAAAGTTACAGGGAAGGGTAATCTTCCTGGGAGAGCTGCACTTGCTTATGTGACAGCTTGTGAGATAAAAAAAATAAAAAAAATAATGAGAAGTAGAAATTGAATAGAAAAAAACTAAGAGAGAATGGAAACTGAGGAGGAACTACACAAAGTTGATAGCTAAGATCAACACGCCTGCTCAACACACCCTCTCAACTCAAACTAAGATGAATTTATGACCTAATATACTTAGAAAGTTGTTCCACAGATGCTGTACTAGCTGCCTTAGTGAGGGAATTGGCTAGCATGTCTTCAGATGAGATAAGCTTTATGTCAATTAGCTTGTCATTCCAGTCATTCCAGAGGCTCTTCAGCTCAATTTCAATATATTTAGCATGTGACTTACATCCAAATTTCATGATCTTATCAATTAGCCCTTTATTTTCAATTAGATTTATGGGCAATTGGGGTTTAGATCTCCATATCTTGCCAATAAGATGATGAATCTGCCGCCCTTTGAGATGACTGGCAGAAAGCACATTACATTCTGACTCTGTAGAAGAGTGAGCTATGCTTTGCTGTCAATGGCTGGTTGAGTAGATGGGAGATCCTTTGTAGAGACAGATAAATCCTGTTTGCAACAATTGGGTTGTGGGATCATCCCCAAAAGTGGCATAACTGTAGATAAACAGACAAGCGGCAGGAGTCTTGGAATTAAAGATGAGCTGGTAGTTGATTGACTTCAGAAGGTAACTCCATACGTGTTCAACTACCTTCCAGTGTTGGATGCCTGGATTCTCAGAGAAACAAGCTAGGTTAGACACAGAAAAGCTGATTTCTGGCCTAGCCAAGGTTGAAATAAAGTTGATTTGACCAATTGGTAAGCAGTAAATTTTGTTCAATTTCTTGAAATCTTCAATTTCTTGCTCAGTAGCCGGTTGGAGATGCAGGCCCGGGGTGCAAGGATTATTCATGGGCTTAGAATTTACCAGGTTCATCTCTTCCAGTCTTTTCTTGGTATGATTAGGGTGAAACAGAGCTATATAGTCTTTGCAATTTTGACCTTCATACCCAGCAGCATATCCACATCATGAGACAAAGACTCTTTGAACCTGTCCAGGAACTTAGCCTTGAAGCCATCAGCATCCCCAAAAACCACAAGATCTTCAAAATGGAAAAAGAGAGCAGTGACTTTTTCACAGTGAAGATAGAGAAAAGGATTGCTGTTGCTTTATTTGAATCCATTCTCCTTGATCCAGGTGCTGAGAGTCTTGTACCAGTTGAGGGGAGCCTGCTTCAGGCCTTACAGGGATTTAATTAGCTTCAGGTGTTTGGATGTTCTTTTTGATCCATCTGGGGTCTTGATGATAACCATTTCTTCTAGGGGTGCATGAAGGAATGCTCCTTTAACAACAAACTGCAGAATTTTCAGATTTTATTCCATTGAGTAACTGAGCAAGGCCCATAGAGAGGCAACTTTATCAGTAGGAGCAAAGATGTCAAAATAATCTATAACATACCTCTGGTTAAAACCCTGAAAAAAGACTTGGGATTTCAGAGTTTACTCTCCAGTGTGAAGATCCTGCTTACTTTGGAACGCCTGGGTTGTATTGAGGGGGTTGAAAACTTCAGATTCATCCGCATCTTCCCAGACACCAAGGTCTTCAATAGTGTTGAGTTATTTCTTGATTGGTGGAAGCTAGAAAGGTTGCTTGAGAGCCTCATGTATACTACTTGGCAATGAGTCATGGTGTTAACTGTACTTCTCAGGGGCTTTAAGCTTTGATTGATCCCTCAGTCTGGGTTTCTACAATTCTAAAACTTCAGTGTCTGAGAGGTCTGAGCTGAAAGAGCTCTGGTCTTCACAGTCATTTGTGTTTGGCTTTTGTTCTTCCAGATCTTCAGCAGCAAATTTGTCTTTGGCTGGGGTTTCAGAACTTTAGGTAGTCCCTTCTGCCTCTCTTGAGGGCGTAGATACAGCCACTCTATCAGAGATGTTGTCTTTGAGTTTTAATGAATCCCCAGTTATTTTGTCTTTAAGAAAGCTCACATGCTTTGTTTCAATTATATTTCTGTATGTTGTAAGCAACTTGTATGAGTAAAAGCAAGGGTTATACCCTATGAATAGTCCCTCTTCACCTTTTTTGCTTAGTTTTTATTTGATTTTATTATTGCTGAGCAAGTAGACTACTCTTGCCCCAATAGGTTTGAGATAGTCTTTGGGTAATTTGGCTTCATGTAGCATTTCCCAGGGAGATGGTTCCCCCTTTTTGGATATTATTTAATTCAGGGCTAAGCAGCAGCTTTGGATAACCACATTCCAGAAGTTCTTTGGTATTTTTTTGGAGCTGAAGACTGATTGCAAAGATTCCATGATAGTACAATTGGCTCTTTCAGCCTTCCCATTTTGTTGAGAGTGATAAGGCTTGCTGACAAGGTGATTAATTGATTTGGATTTGAAGAAGGACTTGAGAGACTCATTAGAAAATTTGCTCCCTCCATCATAGACAACTTCAGAAGGGTACGTATGTTTCTTCCTTGCTTCATTCTCTATCAAAAAATTGATGGTTTCAGTTGCAGCCTCCTTTGAAGGAAGAGGAAAGTCCAATAGATAACTGTACTTATTGTCTACCACAGTGAGCAAGTACCTCATCCCCCCTTTGCTGGTAGGTTTGAATGGACCCATTAAGTCAAATTGGAGTCAGTTGAATAATTTTGATGCAGGTATTTGATCCTTATTGAATGGTGCTCTCTTGATTTTGCTCTTTTTGCAAGCCACAAATTCAAACTTGCTTTAAGTTTCTTTCTTGATGCAATAACTGAGGTGCTTCTCCATTCAATCAATGCTTGCATGCCCCAGTTTGAGGTGAAGGTCTTGGAGTTCCACTAGGGATAGGTAACAGGAAGAATATTGATTTTTCCCTACTCCCCTGGTGATAGTAGATATAGCTTTTGAAGATTTGTCCGCTAGGATCATGAGGAGATTATTCTCTATTTTTACAGTTAGAATCTGAGCTCCAGCGCATTGTAAGGAAAAAACGGGAGAGTCTGACTTGGTATTAACTTTGAGACTGAATCCTTTTAGCAGCAGCGCGCCAAGTGACACCAGGTTAACCATGGCTTCAGGAACCCACAAAGCGTTTTCAAGGTGGATTTTTTTCCCATTAATGATTAGCACAGCAGTACCAAGGCCTCAGATAGTGATCCCCTCACCTTTCTTTCTGGTTTTAATGAAATCCTCCCCAGACTTTTCAGACAGTGATAGAAAAGAGTTATGGTCATAGAACATTTTGGTTGAGCACCCACTATCTAAGATGAATTGAGCTGAGTGGGAGTTGTTGTAGAGGTTGGAGGAGCAGAAGAAGGAGCAGTCATAATGATAGGAATCAGCCTCAGGCTTTTTCTTTGCACCGCGTCTTCCCTTGCTTAGAGGCTGTTCAGGTTGCATTTCAGGGTTTTTGGCCCAGCAGGAGGATGACAAGTGAGATTTGATGGCAGGTTTTTTTTTGCCATTTTCACATCATGGATAGTCAACTTCTCTTGGAGTGTTGGAGTGATACATTGCAGTATTGGTATCTGATGTTTCAGTGGCCTTGGATTGAACTTTGTTCTTGTGGTGAACAAGGTGATTTAGGACAAGTGAGACAGATAATTCACTGCCAGAGTGCATAATCTGTGATCTCATTGTCTTGAGGGAGTCTGAGAGCTTGAAGAGTATAAGGTAGCTGAGAATATCACTGGGTAAGTCTGTGCCAACCTCCTCTAGCTTTCCAAGATGTGCCCTCACTGGGGTGAAAAATCCATTGATGTCTTTTTTGTCAAAACCCAGGTAGAGAAAGTTGAAGAACATTCTAGCTCTATTTGCGGCATGACTCAAGGCAAAATGATTCTTTGCAGCCAGCCAGATCAGTTTGGTTGAGTCTTCATTTTCCGGTGTTATGATGTTGGTATGAGTACTGGGATCCAATTTTGACATTAGATAACTGGCCATCTCATATTTGCCAGGAATTTCAATGTGAGGGTCAACAGAGTTGATCAGATCCAGGATGCCTTGCATCTTGAACAGTTTCTCCATTTTCTTTCTCCAGATTGAACAGTTTGTTTCCAACAACAGTGGAGTAGATTCCATAAGTGATTTGAGATCCATTGCCTTCAAATTGCCTTTGACTCCTGGTCCAGGGGATTCCGTGGTTCTTGCCAAATTGGTCGAGCTCAGACAATCCATATTTTGGCTTTTAACTGTGTAAAAGAAGTATGGAATTTATAAACCTGGACCAGGCTATTTGGATTGCAGGCATGAGATAAGCAAATGAAGAATAGCCAGAGACAGGAAAAAAAGGGGAAAAAAGGCAACAAACAGGAACAGCACCTCTACAGCCAGGTTTATGGCCTAGAGTAGACTATGTAGAGTTATAGGTGCTGGTTCAACAAATAGACCAATCCTCCCAGATTGACTTGATGTCCAAGGAGTGCAAATGATTTAGCTATTCCTGAGATTGAGTTGAAAGTTCAGTAGGAACCTACCACAGTGTCAAGATTGATGGTTATCAGGTTAACAAGTTTGTGTACATTGACTGATCCTACCTAGTTGTATCAATAGCTGGATGAGTTGGTGATCAGGGCGTATGTTGAATGAGAGGGTGGCTGGATGGGAGTTGAGCAGGATTAGAGGTTAGGAGACAACAAAAATGCTTGGGTAGCTTGAGTGGCTGGTCTGACAAGTGACAGGGAAGGGTAATCTTCCTGGTAGAGCTGCACTTGCGCATGTGACATCTTGTGAGATAAATGAAATAAAAAATCATAATGACAAGTAGACATTGAATAGAAAACAACTAAGAGAGTGTGGAAACTGAGGAGGAACTACACAAAGGTGATAGCTAAGATGATCATATCAGGGCTAAAATTTTAAAACAATAAGATTTTCTGATTTGAGCTTAGGGCAGTGTTAAAATCATGACTCAAATTGGGTTGTGTGGTACAATTCACAACCCAATTTGAGTTGTGGCATGCCGTTCACAAGCCATTTTGAGTTGTGGCATGCCATTGACAACCCATTTTGAGTTGTGGCATGCCGTTCACAACCCATTTTGAGTTGTCGCATGCCATTCACAACCCATTTTGAGTAGTGGCATGCCGTTCACAACCCATTTGGAGTTGTGGCATGCCATTCACAACACCAGGGTTGTGAGCAAAAAAAACAACATTAAAATATATAAAAATTAATGAAAAATTGAACAACAGCAAAAAAAAGGAAAAAACAACAAAAAACAACAAAAAAAAAGAAAAAAAAAAGAAAAAAAAGAAAAAAAAAAGAAAAAAAAGAAAAAAAAGAAAAAAAAAGAAAAAAAAGAAAAAAAAGAAAAAAAAGAAAAAAAAGAAAAAAAAGAAAAAAAAGAAAAAAAAGAAAAAAAAGAAAAAAAAGAAAAAAAAGAAAAAAAAGAAAAAAAAGAAAAAAAGAAAAAAAAGAAAAAAAAGAAAAAAAAGAAAAAAAAAGAAAAAAAAAGAAAAAAAAAGAAAAAAAAAGAAAAAAAAAGAAAAAAAAAGAAAAAAAAGAAAAAAAAGAAAAAAAGAATAAAAAGAACAAAAGAAAGAAAAGAAAAAAAGAAAAAAAGAAAAAAAAGAAAAAAAAGAAAAAAAAGAAAAAAAAGAACAAAAGAAAAAAAAGAAAAAAAAGAAAAAAAAGAAAAAAAAGAAAAAAAAGAAAAAAAAGAAAAAAAAGAAAAAAAAGAAAAAAAAGAAAAAAGAAAAAAAAGAAAAAAAAAGAAAAAAAAGAAAAAAAAGAAAAAAAAGAAAAAAAAGAAAAAAAAGAAAAAAAAGAAAAAAAAGAAAAAAAAAGAAAAAAAAGAAAAAAAAGAAAAAAAAGAAAAAAAAGAAAAAAAGAAAAAAAAAAGAAAAAAAAAGAAAAAAAAAGAAAGAAAAAAAGAAAGAAAAAAAGAAAAAAAAGAAAAAAATTGAAAAAAAAGAAAAAAATTGAATTTTTTTTTGGAAAAATTAGAAAAAAAGAAAACCATGAAACAAACAACAGAAACAATGAAACAATGAAAAAAAAATGAAAAAAATGAAAAAAGAAAAAAAAATGAAAAAATGAATAAAAAAACAACCCCCTGGGGGTTGCGCGAGTTGTCAACAACTTTGCTTGCAGCCCATTGAGTTGTGAATGGAGAGGTTCACAACTCATGTGGGTTGTGAGTTTAACACCACCCTTTTTTTTATCCATCGTCGATTTTAAGCCAATTAGTAACCCTTTTTTCATTTTTTTTAAAAAAAATCAAATTTTAAAACTCATTGTAAAATAACAACAGGATGCTAAATAATTGAAATACATGCAACCTAACCTTTTTTTGTGTGTATCTATGTGAGCAAAAAAAACATAAAAAGCTTGTAAAAAAACGGGGGCAAAAATCGAGGGGTCAGTCCCACGACTTTTGTCTACCCACTGCACATACATACAGTATGTATGTACATATTTAAATATTTATCATGCATTCGTTGCGTTGATGTTGGCACTAGGTGGGATGATTGTAAGGAGAGGCTCGTGGCATAGCTAGCTACGTCACAGTGACCTCACATGGCACGGAGTCACTCTAGTGATCTCTAGCTTGATACTCAATCACAATTATGTATCTGAGGGTAGAAAGGCAGACCGGATTCTAACATAAATAGTTATTTTGCAAACGAAGCCCTACTCTTCATTCTCCCTGAGTTTCAAGCATCGTCGCATCAGTGTGATCGAAGACAAACAACAACTAAATAAATATTTGTCTTGCGAGACATATGTACGAAGTTAGGCCAATTGGCCTACACTGATCACCCCGTACCAGAGGGGTTGGAACCGTGTTGAGCGTACCCATGAGCACAGCATACATAGTCGTACCAGTATCGCATGTGAATTCACGCTCACGTCTGAACCAAGCATGAACTAACACATACCCAGAGCATGACCGATCCCTGGAGAACCACCTGCGCTACATCATGAACCACCTGGTCCCCCAAATCGCAACGGAAGAAGTTTCAACTGGTTCTCCGTCGGGATCACACAGTCACAGAACTCCATTAGATTCAACTCGTGTAGTTCATAGTACTGGCTTGTAAATCCTCTTCCGGTCTTGAACGGAATCCTTGACAGCAGACAAAATGGCAGCCATGCTCAATTGACAGCTAAGATGATTGAGCTCATTTCGATTAACATTTCAGACCCCGGATTCGCTTGTAGATTCTCAAAATGGCTCGCTTCCTAGGTCATTTCTTGATTTACAATCTGATTTATATTCTTCTTTACAAGCCAATATTTGGTACCGGTTGGCCTGATGTCCGAATTGACGGCTTGGGCCTCGACCCTAGTTTTTTGCCTGGGCCAGATCCTGTCAATCTGCCCCTAGATCCAGAACCTTTGGTGGTATGTGTCTCATCTTCTTCGTCCTGCGGCATACCCCAAGTGGAGATTCATATTTTACTGTGTCCCGACTTGCTGGCACTGTTCTGGAATCTTTCTGGTTCATGAACCGCCTACCTCTCCTTGCGTCCTGATCGATTCAACTCCAAGACGACTCCTCTGGATGGGTGGCATCCAGTTGAAAGTCCTACTTGGCAAGTCAGTCTCTGGGGTGAGATAAGCTTTTGCTGCTTAACCTCAGTTCTTGAATTTGAGCACAGTCGTTCTTTAAATCGGGTGAATGCGTTAGATCTCGAGAATATGGACTCCCAAATGATAACTCCGCCACCGGCGTCGCACTACCAGAGAGGAAATGCTGTAGAAGCCCAATCACACATGGGGGCTACTAGGCTGAGCGAGCCGTCCCTGCCCCACAGCGCCGGGATAGCGGAAACAGCCCAAGTGGTGGAAACAGCAGCTCACGAGAGGTTGCGTGGAGAGAATCCGCATGCCCCAGGAATAGCGGGAAGGGCAACGACAGCAGCCAGTGAGCATTCGCGTAGCCAGTGGGTCGATGCGGCAGCAACACGCACGATGGTGAATGAACCCAGGACAGGGATAGAGCCCAAAGGGCTTTTTCAAACCAGCATGATACCTGACATCACTTCTATCGGAGTACATACTGAAGAACATGAAAGCACTCTAGGATCATCTTACACCAAAGGCCCCCAGGAAGGGCGACCAGGTTAGCAAAATTATTTTAAGCTAAAAAAGATGTGCAGCGGGAAAATTATATATTATACCTATTAACCAAGCATTCTTCACCGATTGCTTTAAAAAAACCTACAACCGACGATCTCATCAGTCGCAATGACGCATAATCCCTCTTTGGTTCATCCCTCCCTATTTGCACCTCCACCGCTTCATTCCGATCTCGTTGACGTTGGTGAACACGCTATTAAGATATTACGAAGTCGGAAGTATTCCTCGCGAAAGCCTCGTGAGGTAGCAGCTTTGTTGACAGAATGTTCCCGGCGGTTCCGCGAAATTTTGGAGCCCATAACGGTGAACACTGGCTATCGTACCTATGAAAGGCATGAAGACCCTCCAGCTACTATTTTGAGCAGGAATGAGCATTTTGTGGTTCGAGTGAGGGGCGAAGGTGATGACCATATTAAACGCAAATCGTTGCTAATCAATTTCTTTCAAGGCCTCGTAGGCTGGATTTGTGTCCTTTACAAAGAAATCCTCGGGCTTCAAATGGCAGCAGGGAAGCGCCCTAAAAATGGCAATACACCTCAAGAATTGCTCTGGTGGTTATTCCAAGAGGGCTTCACTCCCAAAAACGGACTACCTGCCTTGGGAACGAGCACAGCAAACACAAGGAAGCATTTTGGGCTGGTTGCGAAGCTACTAATCAAATACTTCTCAGCCGGTTCGGTACGAGAAAATGGGCGCCCGATAGCCCTACGTCTGATTGGAATTTGGCTGAAAAATTGCAGAACTGATGAATGGAATGACTGGTTTGAGGGAAGTGATCAAAGATTTTGGAGATTTGTTGACAACGTTGCAGAGCGAGAATCAACCCAACTGACACGTCAGTCAGGTAAAAGGAAAGCCAGCTACTTTTCCTAATTTGAAGGAAGGGAAGTTTGAAGGTCTCATAAGTTCTCTGATCAAATTTTTTGATCACCAAGGTCTCAAACTGGAACTACCAATTGACCCCCAGAACTGAACACCTGCCAATTTACCCCCAGCACGTATTATTTAAGAAATCATAATCAGTTGATGAAAGATTACTCAATCCTTGTTTTTTTTTCATGCTGAAAAAATTACATAGAATTTTAATCTTGAGAAATAATGAGCTTCTGTGATTTAAAAATCAAACTAGTGAGATAGTGTGTAACTTTGAACTCCACTCAAATTAAGAACTGTGCTGATACAGTATTGAGCATAATAAAATCAGTCAATGCAGTTATTGATTTTGGCCTGTTGATTTTGGCACTCCAGCCTACTCAATTTATTCACTCTTACCTGGAATCTACTACTGAAAAGACTTTTAATCATTAAAGAAGATAAATTTCCAAATAAGAATCTGTGATGAGCCTTGAATGATTCATCAAATGAGGGTTTTATTTATTCACTCTACTCGTAACTTTTCAGTTAAATTTTTAAATTAAAAATCAGTTCAGGAATCATTTACTTTCATGAATCCTTGTTTTCTATATGCATTCCTGTAAATTTAAAAAACTGAAAAAGTCTTTCAGTATAAAAAATGTGGGGCACTGAAACAGCTAAAATTTACCAAATTAGTGCATTTTTGGTGTTTTTCCGCCCAAGGAAATTGTGAATAACTGGAAAGAACCATAAAATTATCATATGTGGGAATATAGAACTTGAATTTTATTCACATGCCTCCCTTTATTTTTCACACTTTTTTATGACCTCAATAACTTTCCAGGTGAGAAAACATAATATTTAGGATCAGGAAAGTTTTTTTAATTTGTGAAATTTCAGACCTAGCTGTCACATGATGAATTTTATACAAAGATTAAATTCATGAAATATTCTTTCTTCATTGTAAAATTTTTGCAATAAAAAATGGAGAAAAAAATAAAAATAAATATATCAAAACTAATGATTCAAAAAGAGAATATTTATGAATAATTAAAGGGTTATTTTATGTACCACAAAAAAATATGCCAATTTGGATTCATAGGAAAAGATCAGGTAATCTGAAAACTCTTTTTAAACCCCCAATTTTGACTTCTTTTATGAATTCTCAGTAAATCAAACAATCCTCCCCCCTTTGACCACCATCAAAATTTTTGGCGTATAGTTTTTCTGGCATATGGTGGATGTTTCAGGTGTCCTTATATACTTTGTTTGAAAAAACAAATTTATTTTTTGGTAACTCTGAAAATATTCTGTGAAATAAGTGGTTTTTTTCTTTTGAGATATTTGTTTGGGAATTAGGTTATTTTGCTTCACAATGCCATTAAAAAATTGGCGGTTTTTCTGACTCTGATATGCCCTATTAGGGCATATTGGAGCAAAGATTTTAAAAATATCAAATACCTGATTTCAGGCTTGTGTGTTTTTTTTAATTTTTTTTTTTTGAATGAAAAAATTGGTTTATTTTCTATTTTGATAAAGAAAGGTTAATTTGAAATTTTAATATTTTTCCTGAAATAAGGAATTCAAAATTTTCATAATTTTGAATATGATAAACCCTATTGTGTTATCTTTCAAAATTCAATATATTCATCTATATTTCTCTATATGCATAATGAAAAAAATTGAGTAAGACACAAGTTGTGGAAACTAATTAAAGATTAATCCCCACACAAGAATTAATTTGAAATTATGGAAGTCAGCCATGGAAAAAGCTGAATTTGCTAGCCTACATCTCCAAGGCCACCCATATTGTGGATTTTGCTTAGCATTGAAAGGATCCAACAATTGAGTGTGTTTAACCTATTTATTTTTTTGATAATTCTTTAATTCAGCTACTACAAGAGACTGGAAAATAGTTTTTACATGCATTTTATTTTATATTTTATTCATTATTTCTTGGAATTCTGTTGTTTTCTGCTCTCACTCAAGTCCTTCATTTCTTTGAATCAACCACACTTGTTATATTTTCATTATTCAATCATAGTATGACCTCATAAAAGTAGCTTTATTATGGATAATATCTCCTCTTGCCGCTCTAATCAGTGGTTATCACATGATTGTGTGTTTCTATGTTGAGAGTTTAATTTGTCTGGAAGAATGCTGGTTTGAGTAGCCATGTCATATAATTCTGATCAAACTCTTGTTGTCTAAGAACCCTGAGTCACTAGTTCTTATATTATTTTCATGAATCTAAGAACCTCCTTCCTAAACATCTTGTTTTCTTAATTTAATGTTTGTTCACTGTGCCAGATCAGCTTGAATTAAGGCCTCAGCTGTCTGTGATATCCTCCTGTCTTTTGTCCTATAAAGTGTCACTGACTATGGGGTTTCTCTCTGGCTATGTTTGCATTCATTATTTATTATTCATTTTATTTTCCTTAAAACCACATTTTGATCCTGTTTGATTATGGCTTGTATTTAATATTTAAAACCTGCCTCCTTCAACTGAAATTAACCATCAGTCTCTTGACAAATTTCATCCCGAGTGCCCCCTTCCTCTAAGTCACCTGATACGCTCCTCTTAGTGTTATAAGATCAAATCAATCTTTTAATCTCTTTCTTCCTGCCTTTAGGCACTTTGATTTCTAACACTATTATAAATGGGCTCAACATTAATTGAATTCATAAAAATGAATAATTCAAATCATTATAATTCAAAAATGAAAATAAATGCTCAAACATTTGTGAAAATTGATGATTTTATTAGGATATTTAAAAAATATTCATGAATTTTCTCCATTTTTACAACCCAGAGAAGCAGAGAGCTTTATTTCAATTGAAAGAAACATTTAATTACCTCATTTTAAGTGAAATAATTTTCAAAAAAAGTATTTCCATTATTTTTTCAACTTTTTCCTGGGTGGGAAGTTTTTTGCAACCCTTGGAAGATTTTCAGAGGGAGGGAAAGAATCCTTGGTTCCTCAGAAGCACAAGTGTGACACTTTTGATAGCTTTGATCTTGTTGAAACTTGAAAAATATAAGGATCTGACAGCCCTGAAATGTTTCAAATCTAACCCAAGTTAATAATTTTGAAGATTTCCAAGCCATTCAAACAGAGTTTTGATTCATTTATACATTCATTCATCTACTTCTTAAAAAAATTCTCATTTCTCATAATTTAGCCTTTTGAAATTTGAACTTAATGATGATTATATTTCATTAGTTTGCAATTTTCTACTGCAATATGTTGGTGATTCTATTTTATGTTTTTTAGCAGATGGTTTTTTTAGTTCCCCAAGACTTAAATTTGAATGGGTTTTTTTGTCATAAAAACAGCTGTGCCGCTATTTTCCTTGAATTGAAATGGTTTTTAAATCTTAAATTTTCAAAATTTTGGCACTGCAATTGTAGGAGCATCTACTTGATCTAAGAAACATATTCTTTTGTAAAAATTAATGAATAAAATGAAAATGATCAAATATTTAAACAATTCTAAAATCAAATAAAAAAAATCATAACCAACCCATAGAAAATATATCATCAATTTTTTCTAAAAATGATAGAAAATATCAATTAGTAAAGAAAATATAAATAATGAAAAATATCAAAAAGATCTCTAAAATAAAACAAAAGGAAAGTGATCAAGGCAAAAAAATCATTCATAAATCAAGTAAAATTTCAGTAATGATGAAAAAAATTATAATGGAGGCAATGATAACAATATCATATTGAAGTAATTTCTTTTTCCAATTTTTTTTTCTTTCATTATAATAATTTTTTTTCATAAAGGCCAAATTCACACCATCAAAAATTACAAAAGTCACACCTTCAAGAATTACAAAATCCACACCTTGGTTCAAAAAATGCATGATTTCAGAATTCCTTTTTGGCTAAAATCATGGCTCTTTTGAAGTGAGGCATGATTATCATTTATTTTACAAAATTCATTACTTCTGGAATAATTTAACACCCCAGGAAGGCCTTTAAACCCTGAAAAATACATGCCAATACAAAAAGTGTGTGGATCTAGACAATTAAGGTTTGGAACATCTTATTAAGGTTCAAGGGCGTTCCTGGGGAGTTCCTGGGGCGTGAGAACAAACCTTTGGAGGAAAATTTGGGCCCCCAAAGTTCTGTAAACATTTTTTTAGGCCCTGGAGGCTTTTCAAAACCACTAACAACATGTAAGATGCAGATGGGACAGTTGCTACCCCCTGGTTTGCAATGATGAGGTAGAGGGTGGTAAAAAAGACAAGAATATGTACAGGAGTATAGAGTTCCAGGGTTAAAGATCAGAACAATGATGATGGCTGAATCCCATATGAGTAAAAATAGTTATGAGGGTAAGGTTATATGGGTCTGGCATGCTTGGTAATGGTTTCATTGTGCTGAGATGATATCTAATGGTAGAAGACTAACCAGTAAGAACTATTATACTCATTCCTTGGTGTAATTAGTCCAAGAGAGGGATAGAGGACATTTTATGTGAGAATTGAGGAGAATTCCTGGGGGAGTGGGTGGTTATATTCTGGGCTGAGAGTTCTCACGGGTCTGACATACAGATTGGATGGGCTTAAGGCTGTAGTTGAGTAATGGTTGATGGTTTTTTCCATGAAGTTCTATCAAAAAATAATATACCATTGAAAAATGATGGGAGTTTTACAAAAGAGAAATGAGAAGGGAAGGAATAAGAAATGAAAAAAAAACATACAATTGATTCTACCATTGGGTAGAAAAACCACCAGCCTTGATGACAGCATGCATGAAATCAGGCATTTATCTCATTTAATTCTTGAGGGTTTGACACAGAAAGTAATCCCAGGGGCTTTGGAGGGCTCTTTACATCTTTTGGATGGTCTTTGGTTGGCAAAGCTGTTGAATAATACCTTTTAAATTTTTCCATAAGTTCTCAAAAGGATTGAGGATGGGTGATTGAGCTGGAAAAACAAGTTTTTTGAGGACTTTAGAGTGTTTCCAGTCTTTGATTATTTTTGCCTTATGGACTGTGGCCTTGTCCTCCATTAAAAAAAATTCACTTCAATCAAATCTTGATATCCAGGGGCCAAGACCCACTTTGTAAACAATTTTGATGAAATACTTTACAGTGTTTTGTTTGAGTGGAATGATTATGAGTGGGGAGGTGCTTTCACCAATGAAAAAACCCCAGATCATAACTGAAGACCTCCCACCCTTGAATGTGGGGGATAAGCATGCTGGTTTTAACTCTTCTTGAGGGTTTCTCTAGACCATGACTTGCTGTAAATACTTTCAAATTTCAGAGCTTAATTTGTTGGTCCTTAACATTTCCCAATCTTCTAAGGTCCAATGGATGTGCTCAAAAGGAAAGGTGAGTTTTCTTTTCTTTTTTTCATCTGTTAAATTGTGCTTCATGGAAGCCACTCTTGAGTAGAAACCCAAGTCATGGGCTTTTTGTTGAATTGTCTGGGTTGATACCTCTTGCACAATTAAAGTGTGGATTTTGGGGGCCTTAAACTTAAAATGTTTCATGATTATTTTTCCCAGCTCACCAAGATCCTGACCCATTATTTTTTGAGATTTTCCAGATTTTTTGGAAGATTTGAGGCTCCCTTGTACCTGGAAGCCCTTGAGGATGTTATAAATTGTTGCCCTTGGAATGCCCAATTTCAAACCAATTTTGTTCTGTGAAGCGCTGGCATCATACATACCCATGATGCTGGCCTTCAAATCATCTGGTAATTTTTTTTCTGGTTTTTTTTTTTTTAACAACAAGTAAAAAATCAACAAAAAAAAAAGAAAAAATTAGTAAAAATTGGAGAAAAAAAGACACAATGGAAAAAACACTTACCAAATTTGTCTGTCAAGGTGATTAAAATAGGTGATGGTGAAGCATAGAGGGGGGATGGAGGGGAAGCAAACAATGTGATCAAGAGCAGGTTGTTTTACCTGGTTGTTGAATAAAGTTGGGCAAGGATATTGGGTTGGTTTGGAGTGGGTGGTTGTGGGTGCTTTAAAAATTAGCCCTACCACTTCTGTCCACCCACTGTACATACATACATACATACATACACAACAGGTTTACTTTGGACCGTTGGGTGCCGTGGACCCAACGCCAGGGGCCCCTTCAATGTTGCCCGCATTGACCAACTGTCAAATGGACACCCAGGTTGGTCAATGGTTAATTGACCATTGGTTGACTGTTGATTGACCTGGGCATCAAATTGCCAGTTTTTTGGTTGGTGACCCAAGGTCAGCATTCTGGCAACATCACCTGAACCCTGCCCTCAAATCATCAGCGGGGCAGGCTTGCCTGATTGAGGCCACTCCAATCCTACAGCACCAGAAAACCCCCAAGACAAAAACTGGTAGTTGGAAACATTCTGTCACCTTGTGGCGACTACATCAGCCACACGTGTTGCACAGATACTCAACTCCAGCGCAACTACTGTCAGGTGGCCTCTTGCCGCTTCTCTGTCAAACCTGTCATCCTTACCCTATCACCAACCTTCAATAACCAACACATTCCTCAGTTTATGGTTTTTAAAAAGATTAATACAGACCAAAATTCAGGACTGAGAACCTTGAAATTCAACAATTTACAATTTCAAAACATATTTTTTTTAAAAACAATCATTCATTGAGAAAGTTTCACCATGAAAAAAAAGGCTGCACCTGCTGGCAGGTGTAGCACCTGGAACTTGTTTTAGTTTGGTTTTGACTGTATGAAAAGTCTGTTTCTAACTTGAGGTGGAACCTGAGAAAATTTGTTTGTATCAGTTCTTGAATATTCCAAGTAATTCTAGTGCAAGCATGGAATATAGAAGATTTGGAATTTTAGTTAATTCAAATTTTATGTAATGAATAAATTTGTGTATATCATCAAGAAAATCATATTTGTTTCATTATTCATGAGATTTAATCAAATGTGAGTGTTTGTTGTCAGATTTTCCTGATTATTAAGGGTTTCATCACTTCAATTTTCAAAAAGGAAAATATCCTACTTTGATAATAACATTTTTTATCCATTCTTTTGGATACACATTTTTTTTTGGAAATTATAGTGCTTTGATAAATTTTGGGTGGAATCATTCAATTCTTGATCTCTTTTTTTTCTTTGTTTTTATTCATGTTTTTTCTTTCTAATAATAATATTGTGAATTGATTGATTTAATTTTACATGTTTGACTTTAATTTCAATCCAGCTACATTTTTCTGTGTTATTATTTTTCTATTATTCTCTATTTTTTTATTTTTAATTTTTCAGGTTTTTGTTTAAGCTAATTTTTTTCATTTAAGCTTATTTATTTTATTTGGTATTTTTTTTAATTTTTCATTTGTTTAGTGCATTATTTTTCAAAAAAGCCTTACCCCAAAACAAATATGTGTGTATTTTACATCCCTGTCATGATCCATACACACCAGGATTTTCTTGAAGACACAGGTATTTCACAAAGTTTTTATTTTTAAATTTACAACACCAGATTTGTGTAAATTATATTCCAAAAACGTTACAAAGAATTTGAAATGTTGAAGAACTTCAAAAATTGATTCAAAAATCAACAAAAAATCAAAATACAAAAAGAACTCAATGCATTCTTTTAACCATTCCTTTGCATTTTCAATGAATTCTTGTTTGGGATTGAATTCTGAGAAAGCTTAATAATAAATTGAGGCTCTCTAAAATTTGTTTTTTGGTATTTTTTGGAGGTATTCTTGACCACAAAGAATTGGATCAAACGTGAAAAAAATTCAAAATAACTCATCCTTGTCAATATTTTTTTTAATATCAGGCATCAAATTTTCCTTCTTTTCAGGTATTTGGAAGATCATTAAAAGATTGAAAGAAAAATGACTTTTCATCTTGATCAAAGGTTTTACCCCATAAAACATTGATCACCACAAAAATAACTGCAAATAAAAGGGGTTCTCTGCATTTTTAAATATTGTTTTTTTGATATTCAGATAAAAAATGAAAATATTGAAGTAAAAAATGATACTCTTTTTGGAAAAATCCTGAAAGGGCTCTATCTTATAAAAACATTAATATTGAAACTGTTTTTATAATTTTTTGTATGTTTTTTTTCTTGGAAATGTCAAAAAAGAATAATAACATGCAAGGAGGCCCAGTACCTAAATAATCTTTTGAAACTGGCCAGGGGGTCTGAAAAAAAAGTTCCTGTTCTATTATGCCTGTTTTTTTCTCAATTTATGTTGAATTTCTTTTGCTTTGATTATTGTTTCAGTTTGCAAAATTCCTGAAGTGCTTTTGCTTTGATTATTGTTGCAGTTTGAAAAATTCCTTTCAATACAATTTTCTTTTTCTTTTAATAGAAAATTTTTGAGAACAATCAAAGTTCTTTTGTATTTTGAAGGCTTATTCTGGTGACAAGGGAAACCTTTTTTAGAATGTTGATGTTGCTCCTCAAACACTATCTCATTATCACTACAAATGGTGTTTGTGAAACACCATCAACCATTCAATTTTTTAATACTCAGTGCACTGGTGTGCACTCCCATATAGTAAGGCAGGACCAAGAATTCCAGCTGGCAGAACCCAAACATGGTCCAGGATTTTTTTTTTTTTAATTTTTTTTTTTTTGTGATTTTATTTTTTTTTGTGCTTTTTTTTTAAATTTTGGATTTTTTTTTGTCAGGGAGGTAGACGGCTTAGGCTAAGTCCTCCACCTTCCTTGAGATTTTTTTTTTTTGGATTTTTATTTTTTATCTATTTTTTATTTTTTTTGGTCGGGAAGGTGGACAACTTAGGCTAAGTTGTCCACCTCCCTTGGGTTTTTTTTTGATTTTTTTTATTTCTTTGATTTTTTTTATTTTGATGGATTACTTAAGGAAACTTAGATTTTTGATGTTGCTTCTCAAACAAGAGCTCATCATCACTACAAACATAGTTTGTGAAACACCATCAAAAATTTAATTTTTGGCTACTCAGTGCACTGGTGCACATGCACTCCCATATAGTAGGGCAGAACCAAGAATTTCAGCTGGCAGAACCCAAATGTGGTCCAGGATTTTTTTTTGATTTTTTTTTTTTTTTTTTTTTGGTCTGAAGGAAGGTGGACAACTTAGGCTAAGTTTTCCAACAACCTGACAGCTTGAATTTATTTTTTGGTCTGGAAGGTGGACAACGTAGGCTAAGTTGCCCATCAACCTTTTTTTTTTTTTTGGTGATTTTTTTTGATTTCTTCGATTTTTTTTATTTTGATGGATTACTTAAGGAAACTTAGATTTTTGATGTTGCTTCTCAAACAAGAGCTCATCATCACTACAAACATAGTTTGTGAAACACCATCAAAAATTTAATTTTTGGCTACTCAGTGCACTGGTGCACATGCACTCCCATATAGTAGGGCAGAACCAAGAATTTCAGCTGGCAGAACCCAAATGTGGTCCAGGATTTTTTTTTTTTTTTTTTTTTTTTTTTTTTTTTTTTTTGGTCTGAAGGAAGGTGGACAACTTAGGCTAAGTTTTCCAACAACCTGACGGCTTGAATTTTATTTTTGGTCTGGAAGGTGGACAACGTAGGCTAAGTTGTCCATCAACCTTTTTTTTTTTGGTGATTTTTTTTGATTTCTTTGATTTTTTTTTATTTTGATGGATTACTTAAGGAAACTTAGATTTTTGATGTTGCTTCTCAAACAAGAGCTCATCATCACTACAAACATAGTTTGTGAAACACCATCAAAAATTTAATTTTTGGCTACTCAGTGCACTGGTGCACATGAACTCCCATATAGTAGGGCAGGACCAAGAATTTCAGCTGGCAGAACCCAAATGTGGTCCAGGATTTTTTTTGATTTTTTTTGATTTTTTTTTGATTTTTTTTGATTTTTTTGATTTTTTTTTATTTTTTTTTGTGATTCTATCAATTTTTGGTTTTATTTCAATTTTGAGTAATTTTAATTTTTTTTAATTTTTTTAATTTTTTTATTTTTGGCTCTGGCATGGTGAACGACTTAGTCTAAGTTGTCCACCATGCCAGGAAGGACTGGGATTTTCTTTTCCATTTTTTTTCTTTTATTTTTTTCATTTTCTTTAATTTTTAACTCCAGTTGATGTTAATATTACTTTGTTGATTTTTTCTAGTGATCCTAATTGTAAGGGATGTCATTTTGGAATTACAAAACATTCAAAGCATTAATTGTGAAGTGCTAGCCACAAGAGTCATGGGAAGTCCCTGTCTTGGCTCACCCCACCTGGCCATTTCTGAGGTCATGCACTCAACCTGTTGGCCAGGTTCAATGGGTGGAGTGATCAACCTGGCTTCTGACCTATGATTGTCACCTGCCTGCAATGCACCTGAGTTAAGAATCCAATGATTTTAGCTTGAATGGATAACTTCCAAGGTTCTCTGAGAGGTATCTTGATGGTCAACTTGGGAAATGTGGGTTTTTTGAAGCTGGAAAACCCCATCATGGCAATTGTGCTGCATATTAAAGCAGGCTTTGATGGCCTGTATTCAACACAATTCAAGTTTTTTTAATAAATCATATTTGTAGTCTGAAACATAAAAAAAGAGGGCATTGCTAACCTGACAATTTGATGTGCATTCAAAGTTTGTTTGAACAAATTCCCTCATGTTGTAGAATGGATTGATTCCCATGATTGCAAGCTTGTTGACTTGGACAAAATATCTGGTGTTTCTAATTCCAGTAGTCTTCCATAATGAAGTGATCTTGCCAATAAAATCCACTGAGTTGGGAGATTCAATTTGATGCAAAAAGAAAAAAAAATTAATTTCTTGAGTTTATTTTTTTTTAGTAAACCCAAAAACTTGCCAAGATGTGGTAATTCTTCTGGATGATGTCATGCTTGCTTAATTTAATTTGGGTAACTTGTTCAAAATTTGAAGGGAATTTCTCTCTTAGTATCTGAAGAACTTGCACTCTTTATTCATTGGAAAAAAATTTTCTTTTAGCAAAGGGATATTGGTTGAGGGGATGATAAATCTGGCTATTATAACCCATGGAATGTTTAATAACTGGATTATCTTCAAATATGCTGGTAATTGTTGAACTGCTTTGAAAATTTTTTGAGTCTCTTGATTGTATATCACACCAGCAGAGAGAAGGAAACATAGAGACTGATAATTACTGAAGCTAATGGCCAAATCACATCCTGGAATGATCTTGTTTGAATGAATTGAAGCTTGATGTAAAATTCCATTGTAACTTTCAAATTTTTCAGTTGAAAACAGACTAGCTGGACCAAAACGCAAAATTGAGTCTGGGAGGTGAAGAAGCATGTGAATCTTGGGTTTGTTGATCCATTGGCCAGACATCTTGATCAAATGATATAAAAAGTGTTTTATTTGTCCCTTCAGTTGAGTTTGGTATTCATTCATGTCTTTGATGTGAGTCTGAAATATGAAGGTGCAAAGTTGACAAAGGGAGGTCCACAGAATTCTTTGTTCAGGTTTAATAAAGTGGAAAAAGGTGAAGGGTGCAGCTTGAAGTAATATTTTGAAATCTTTCCCAACCAGGCTAATTGAATGTTTGATTAAATAGTTTGGCTGAAGGGAGGGGATGTAGAGTGAATTGCTGTTGAAAGACTGGATGTATCGACTGAGTAATGGTAATTCAGATTTCTTCAAAGATTGAATAAAATCTTGAACCAAGTATCTGAAAATACCAATAAAAAGAACATGGAGAATTTCAACTGGAGTGTCCAGGCAGCCATCAAATCCTGTGAAATTTTGGGGAAAAAAATAAAAAAATATCAATTTCTGATTATCATAAAACTTTCATTAATTTAATGAGGAAAACACCTTCAAGCTTCAAAAATGGATTGAATAGTTTGGAGTAGTCTTTTTGTTATAGTTCTTAGATTCTTGGAAGGATTGATGGTTTTCTCTTTTGTTCAATGAATTTCTTGTTAATTGAATCCACAAGACAATAGGAGGAAGAAATTATTTGAAAAGATTTTTGGTTTATTTTGGAAAGCTCATAGAGATGATGGGTTTTTTCAATTGTTTCAGTCCAAAGTATGGTGGGATTAGGAGCCTAGAAACATACAAAAAAATATTATAAATGATCATAAATTTGATTCAAAGAATTAAAAAATTCACCCCAAAGCCATTCCTATCAATTTGAAGAAAGTTTTGAAGATAAGCAATTTTTTGCTTATTTTGCCTCTTGGGGACAGATAATTTTCAAATTCAACATGGATTGAGGGATATCCCAGGAACTGGAGTGTTAGTGACTTCTGCATGCATTGGGGAATCTGCCAAGAAACATAAGACTGTGGTGATTTTTTAAACTGGTTCAGAAATGGTAATATCAAAAGCAGAAAATCCTTGGGTGGCCATTTGACTGTTTTACAAACAAGAATGTCAATATCATTTCAATGGATGATTCTTTTTGGGGCTAACTTAATCTCCTCAACTGTTTGATCTGCAATTTCAAGTACTCCAGCTCTGTTGGATGTTGAAAAAAAATGGCAATTATATTCTTGGTTGGATAAATGAGGAGAAAGGCCAGAGAGTTTCAAGTAGAATGATTGGTGTTTGTTGAATTGCTGTGATATATTTCATGAAGTATCATCTGATTATAGTGTTATTGGTACATGTCTAATAATCTTTCCCTGTGCCTTAACACGCCATTGGTTAGGGAGACTGATCAAATTTTCAGATTCTTCATCAATTTCTATGTAATAAAATGGCAAAATTCAATTTTGGAAATGGTCAGAATGTAATCATCATGATCATTTGATTTTCAAAAAATAACTAACCATACAATTTGTTGTCACAGATTTCTGATAAGAAGACTCCATCTTGTTATATTTCGGATTAATCCTTGAGAAATTGATCACTACAAATGTCCATTAAATTTGAATCCATGAAATTTGCTTGAGCAGGAATGGTGATCTTCACTTTGGTTGAATTGAGCATGGAACATTCCAGTGGGGCACATTTGGTGTATATTTTTGATTCAAAAGAGTAAATAAAAACAGGAACCACAATTTCTTTGAAAATCAATTGTGCAGGTTCAAATATATAAAAATGATTGGAGTTTTGAATAAACATTTGGTTTCTTAGGTTGGGTGACAGAGTTCCCGCCATTTCTTGGATTGAGATAGGTTGAAATGATCCAATCCACGGGTTTCTTCTGGATAAAAGTCCAAAAAAGGGGACACATATGGATTTGACAGCTCCTGAAATGGTTGAAAAAAAGAAAATAAATTAATAAAATTAATTCTAAAATTCTAAAAATTATGAATAATTGAATTTTAATTTCATATAAAATAGAAAAAAAATCAAAAAATATCTACACGGGATATGATACCCATCATCTTGAGTGAGAAGCATGGAATTCCTAAGACTAATGTTTTGGATTCAATGGGGAAGTCCAAGAATTTGCAAATGCGTGCGCGCGCCCAGAAAATGGAATTCCACCCGGGCAAATGGACCCCACATAGTTTTAGGATCCCCCAAATCTGCCCATAGAGAGAGCACAAGACAATGTGGTGAGTATATCCCACAAGCATTGAACCAACCAACTCCTACAACCAAGCAATTGGATCAAAGGTAAGTTTCCTCTGTCTCTTTCATTCCTTTTCTCATCATTATATGATCATTCTTTCTAAGCAAAATGACCCACCTCCTTATTCTTAAAAGGAAACCAACAAAAATCTTACTCCCATGGTGATTGCTCAACCCATTCAAAATCAAAATCCAAATCTCCTACCATTGAAGGATACCTAAGTATTTGATCCAACTTGGCATTAATGTAATTTTTCCATCCATCATCATTGACTATTGATTCATGATCTTCATTCAGATTTGATCCCATTTCCCAAGTGCTCAATTCAAAGCCCCCAATTGTTGGATCAATCTTGACAGGCAAATCAGGTTGGACTCCATTGAAATTGATCCACAACTCATCATTGACCTCAAGATTGGCAAAGTTGGAGGATGATTCAATGTATGTAGGATCTTAGTGAGTCCCTTTTTCCAGATTTCTAAGTTTTCCTTGATGACTTGGGAGTTTAAGATGTTTCCCTTTATTTCCTTGATTCATTGGCCTTCTTTTACATATTCTACAGCGGTATTTAAAACCATTTGAGGTGGGAATGGCCACAAAGCCTTCAGTCCCTTTTTTTAAATGAAAACCAAGGTCCAGAATCAGTTTTTTTATCCTAAAGAGTGATGATAAAAACTAACCTTCCTCCATTTTCCCCTCTAAAGTTATCTGTTTGTGTGCAAACAAGCCAAAAAGTAAGTTTTACCAATTGGAGCGCCCAAGATTCTGCATCAATTCATGGACCACAAGACGCGACCATTTTCCAGCCCAGCAAGTCAAAACCAATGACGTCACTAACCTCTGATCATTAGCCCAGACCATTGATGAGCTCTTGAACGTTGAGTAATGAAATCCCCTGGTCTCCTCCCTTTTCACTTCTCATCTTAGACAAGATTTTCATCATTCCCAATTCCTTCTTCCTACTCTCAGATTAGATTTCCAACTCTATCACCATTTGCTTCTAATACCACCCCAATGCACTCTCACCATGCCAAATTCATTCTGTAATCCCTTCCAAAACCAAATCCGCTTGGCCCAAGCTACTAACCTTCCATCATCCCACCTGAGCCCTGCCAAGCAAAGGCAAATTGATGATGTTGAAAAAAACAACATTGACTCCCCCAACAAAGAAAGCTTACCCATTCAATCACGTCACACAAGTCCAGAGTCAGATGATCGAGACAACCATCACTCACCCAGAACATTGGAGGACATCAAAACAAATTTGTTTCAACACAAACTAAATGAAATGTTCCCTCTTCCTGAAAATCTCAAAGCCCTGGTGGACCACTGTGAATAAGTAAGTCCCCCCAAGTTCTAGCTTCCATTTTCATCTATCCTCCACCCTCCCTCCTTAGTGATCAAAACTAATCCCAGACCTAAATAATCTATGGTCTTGCCCCTTTGGGACTTTTTCCTTTTGTCCCTCTTGCGTTTGCTCAATCCACCCTCATTCTTTGTCCATTTTCCTATTGTTTGCGTTCATCCTTCCCCCATCCTTTGATTAGATCCCACTTTCTTTGATCCCTGACCCTCTCCAAGCCACAACCATGATGTGATGTTGAAATCAATCCCTTTTCTCTTGTCCTCACTTGACTATCCAGATGAGTGACCATAAACTCATGATGGTCCTCATTCATATGAACTTGAGCCTCAACAATGAAGGCCTTCAGACCAGCTCTTCCATCCCCAAACTATCAAATGTGGCCAACAACTCCAATATGCAATTAAGACAATTAAACAAAATCAAGTGCTATAAATATGTTTATTTTATACAAGTAAGTAATTATTATTTCTCTTCCCCACTGTCCAGTAGTAGAATGATACATCTGTAAAAAGTCATTGGTATGGGAGGAGATTTGAACAAAGATCCTCCAATGCAACATAGAAGCATATTGGGAGAACAATAATGCCTTTGGTGAGCCTCTCAAAGGTTCATTACTACTCTCAACTATTGTAAGTCTTCTTTCTCTGTCTTTTATTTTCAATGCAGACTAATTGAATTCAATCAAATATGATTTTGTTGCAAAGCAGTCAGACACAGTCAAGAAAAAATACCTGCCCCCCAGGTTACAACACAAACAATCCAATGGCCCAAGAAGATGTTGCCGCTTTTGTTGGAAAACTGGTGAAGTATGAAAAATGAAGTTTAAGAAACATGGTGAGTCAAATACAGACTTTGCCACTCCCCTTTCTGATGTATCTGGCTAATCTGTTCTGTCACCATCTGGAGCTCATCTACAACATTGCAGATCCAAGTATCCACATAAGGGATGGTCCAATCCCCAAGTTATTGGATCTTTTGGTGAAGGTAAGTTTCATTGAATTTTTTATTTTTTTTGTCATTCTAATTGTAATTTAATCATGACTGGATTACAGATCTATCAATTATTTGAACCAAGAAACAAACATAACTTGGCAAATGGCTTCATTTGCAAGGCTCCTCTCCAAGGAAAGGTCCAATTTGCTTTCTTACAACTCCAAATCACCATTCATATGGCCAGCCCAATATGTGGAGATATGGTGCACTGGAAGGCAATAGATCAAGACTTGCAAGAGATACAGCAACCGCCATTGAATCTCATCACAGCATAAGCCTTTTTTATTTTATTCATGTTGTGGATCAAGCTTGGTCTAAAACATCTTAATTTCTTAAATTTATTCTTGAAAACTCAATACAGCTGGGCCAAAGCAATCTTGAAAAAAGATGAAGCTCTGTTTGATGGTAAAACCATGACTGAAGATCTCACATGTGAGTCATCGGTCATGCCAACTGAAGAGGAAATCCTCAAAATTCAATGAGTTTCTTTTTTTATTTTTATTTTTTAAAAAAACTCCATTCTATCTCTTTGATAAGATAAACCCTTATCTTTTTTTTTATCAAATCATGAAGAATAATGTATTAGTATTTATTGCAGGCTATATCATTAGCAATGAAAAACATTTTACAAACAATTCAAAAATTCTATATTTTAATAAATTAAGGGTGCCAACAAAAAAAAACCAAAAAACCAAAATAAAGGTTGAATCATCATTGAAGAAGACAATTATTCAACCCATTGGTGACAATCTTAAGGTTGAGTCAAACTTCTGTTGATTCCAACTCTGACAGCAAATCAACATTGACTCAGTGGCAGCAAGGGTGGAACCTGCATCAAAACTCATTGGGGTCTCAACCAGCCTCAATTTTTTGAACGCCAAACTCATTTTGATGCGGCCTGCCCACTAACAGTGCGGCATTGAAACAATGTCACACGCGCAGGTTACTTGCCATCAACTTGAACCCATGGTGTAAATACAAACATACATACATACATACATACATACATACATACATACATACATACATACATACATACATACATACATACATACATACATACATACATACATACATACATACATACATACATACATACATACATACATACATACATACATACATACATACATACATACATACATACATACATACATACATACATACATACATACATACATATACATACATACATACATACATACATACATACATACATACATACATACATACATACATACATACTTACATACATTTTTTTTCAAAGTGCAGTTTTGATTTAACATGGCACACTAGGAATATAACTGGGGTTTTTGGGCCTGAGGCCATACAACAAGGGGAAAGCACCATCTGTGGCATGGTGAAATACAAGATTATCTGATAGGTTTCATGAGGGGAGCAAAAGATGCATGATAAGTCTTTGGAGGGTAGGTGAGAGGAGGGGTGATTTGATGTTGCAACCATGTTTCAGGTCATTTTAAGTGGGTAATGGGTAATGAAAGTTGAAGGGCTTGTTCACATGCCAAAGGACCAGCTAATGAGGGGTGTAAAAAAATTAAATGGGGTTGATGTAGCAGCCAGGGGTTGAGTCTGCCAGGATTCAAACACTGGACTTATTCATTCTCTGATTTAAATACCATTGCAGGGGTGGTACCAAGCTTCTGTCCTCCATCAGTGCTCACTTTTTCCTCTTTTCCAATGATCATTATCCCACCACACTTCCTCTTTCATCCTTTCATTTTATTCATCTCTTCACCCTAATCATCTTCCTTCCTTACCCTTTCCTTCCGCCTCTATCTTGTATTGCTTGTTGGCTTCAATCACACTCATCAAGATCTTCTCCACCTAGCTACTCAAGGTATTCTACTTTTGAAAATTGGCACTCAAACCTCAGTTGTACTCTCATTTGGGGAGGAAAGAATGAATCCTCAAATCAAACTCAAACCCATATTCCATCAAATTAATTTCTTTAGATTTATTTTCTAGTCCTACTCAGTTCTACTCTTTGATACCAGTGTCATAAACTACAACCCTTGTCTATTTGTTCCTTATCTCTTATAACGCTTGTATAATCAATCTCAATCTTTTCCCATTGTACTTCCTTCTATTATTTCTCATTCATCCCTGTCATGTTATTGATCTATTTTCTAGACTTAGTCTGGTGGTTATTTTTCTTCTTTACTCTTTTTACTAATCACTCACTCTGGCCTAAAATTCAACAGATTTGAAAAATGATTTTTACAATTTAAGACAAATAAAAAAAATGGTGAAAATTCATTTTATTTTGCAAAATGAAACATTTCAGGTGGAACATGAAAACATTTTTACCCAACATGAAAAAGGTATATATAAATAATAAATATACCTATTTAATCAGGGGAACTCAAATATTTTGCACTTTTTTAACAAAAATAAAATCAATTACAGAAAAAAAATAAAAAATATGAAATGGAATATTTCTTGGAAAGATATTCATTATTTTTTATGGAATTTAAATAAATTTTTACAAATCATAGAAAAAATAGAAAAACACTACATAAATATATTTTACAAGGAGAATTCAAGTTTTTTAAAATTTTGGAAAAAATGCTTGATTGTTTTCAAACATAAAAACCTCAAATATAAAAAATTGGTTTCTTTTAATAAGAATTGAAATTCCCAGTGTGATTTATATAACTTATAGGTAAAAGAAATACATAGAATAATAGGGTGTATCAGAGTTAGCAAACCCATCATTAGAAACCCACAATTTTTTTGACCAAACCCGCCATTTTCAATGGCGGGTTTCTGAAATACACATACCCCCTAACTGGTGTATTTCAAAATGGCGGGTTTCATGAAAATGGCGGATTTAAAAAATCAAACCTGCCATTAAACCTGCCATTTATGCATCATCATCCATCCACCATCCATCACATCCAAAACACCCATCCACATCAGCAAATCCATACCAATCCCATCTCCATCACATCACACACATCTCATCTCCATTGCTTGACATCTCTATTGCTTCACATCTCCATCTTCACACAAATCCCCTAATCATCTCATCAACCCCCATCAAATTAACATCTTTCTCAACATGTCCAATCAAACTTCCTGGCAGCAAGTTGAAAACACAAAAAAACTGACTGAACTCTTAACCACTGGCCCACTCCTTCCTCCTCCTGATGAAACACCCATCACCTCCACCTCACTCACCACCTCCACCTCACCCACCACCACCACCTCACCCATCACCACCTCACCCACCACCTCCCCTCCTCCTTTGGTTGGCACCCCTGGTACGCCCCCCCCCTCCTCCTCATCCTCCTCCTCATCCTGCCCCTCATTGGTTACTGATCCTTTGATCATATTGATTGCTGGCAGCCTCCTCCAGATTTTCCTCTGCCACCTCCCGCAACGCTTCCCTCCCCAGTTTTCATCCTCCTCACACCCAACATTCCCTCTCTGGTACTTCCAAACCTGATATCAAAACCAACCAATCAATTCCTGTGCATACTTCTTATCCTGACAATTGTCAATATCATCACTCAAATCATTCAAATCAAGATAGCCCAAATCCAATCCCCAACAGGGACCCCCATCCTTATTCAAGGCTTTCCTCCGCCCCTCCTTCACTCCACTATGGTAGTTTTCATGCGTCAAGATAAAAGTCTTGAGTGGGGAGAGGTACAGATCAGATACTTACAAGACCCGTACTCAAGCATCTAAGAACATGGTTCTAACCAACGTGGTAAATCTGGCAAGATCTTCATTGGACCTGTTGTGAGGAGTAGGGATCGCGGTATTTAGTTTTGATCTGTGTTTGATTCAATGAGAGGGGATTTAGTTTGAGAGATGGATGACAGACCAAGTAGCTTTTCTGGCCAAGAGATCGTTGACTTCCTTGAAAATTTTGGTTCTCCTCTGGGTAGCTTGGTTGAACTTGAGTTTTGCTTTGACGGCGGCTGCTCGGCTGGCTCTCAGTTTGAATTCCTTTTGAGAAACCAAGCTCTTGAGATGATCGATAGTTCCATAGCCGGTGATATGAGATAACCTAGTTGGTAGTTGATCAAGTTCTTTCGATAGCTTGTGTTTGATTGACTTGAGCCTGTCTTTGAACGGTCTTAGGTGTTGTGATTTGATGAGGTTTCTTTTGATTCAAAGGTATTTTGATAGTCTGGATCAATGACTGGATTCGATGGAATGATTGGATGGTAATGATTTGTCTTTGAGCTTCGTTTGATGCTCGTGATCTAGTTCCTGATCTGAACCTGAGTCCAGTCGGGATGGATTGGATGATAGTAACCTGCGCTGATGGTCATCATGACTCCCAAGTTGTCCTCCCCATGGTACAATGTGGAAACTTAAGAAGAGTTACCTTCACAAGTTGTCCTGAGTTCCAGAAATTATTGGTCTAGCGTCTGTAAGATGATTGGGCGCGATGAGTTTTTAAGAAGAGAGAGTGATGATATGATGAAATTCCTTCCTTCCCCCAATCTGTAAGATGATGATCCTCCCCAACCCGGAGTTGAGGGTGAGGTCTTAAGTCCCCCCCTCAACCCTAGCCTAAGTACAACCACAAACAACAAGAACGAGTGATGAAATACAACCCTAAGCCGCAGAACCCTAGCCCAACCCTATCCCTCCATCCCTTGCCATTACCCGCGCCCTTCAGTATTAACGTAGCCCGGTTCGTCCTTCTCATGGCGCGGCCCTCCGCCGCGCCCTACTCGGAGCCCCCCGTGTTTCCGTCCGCGCCGTCTGCGAATCCCGCAATCTGCGGGTTGGCCCACGCTTACGCCCGCGCGGGCCTCCACAGCGGGTATAGCCCATGATTGCCCCGCCCTTGCCTTCCGGACTAGCCACCCGCGAGCTTGGTCGGGCCGGCTCCATCACTTGGTCCGCTTCTTCCAGGCGGGTCGCGGTCTGGCGCCGCCTGAGGTAGGCCCAACCCATACCTGGTGCTGAGCCCCGCAGCCCCTACTGCTGAGCCCGCCGCGACTGCTGCTGAGCCCGCAGCAGGCACTGCTGAGACCGCGCGCATGCCAGATGCTGAGCCTGACCTACCCAACTGCTGAGCGCGCAGCCCGCAACGCAGCTCTTGATCCAGGGTTATAAATACGACACCACATCAATCAATCTAAGCCCTGAGCTTGGAGATGGCTATCAATCAAATTTGACAATGATGAGTTTCTTGATTGATGAGACTGCTCAAGACCAATCACCCGTTTGATTTTTTAGGATTGATGATGATGATGCTCTCAAAGTAGTATTGAGATGAAATTTCCAAACCTGGCTTGCTTCCCTCTACAACGACAACGACAACCAATACCCCATCATCATCCAAAGTAAGAGCGATCATCTAGTCCAGCTTAAGATCAATCCAAGACTGATACTGCCCATCCATCTCATCCTACCAGCTCTCACTCTGAATCAAATTACCAACTCAGCCCAATCCAATCCCACCCTCTCCATCCAATCAACCTCAGATCAATCTCATCAGATCTTGTGGCTCAAATCTATGGCATCGAATCGTCAATTTGACCGACTAGGAGTAAGCCTAACTCACTCGCTCATCCCTATCCTCCTTGTGAGCATCTATCAACTCAAAACGCTCTCTTACTCACAGTGGTAGGACCCGTTCGCCGGTCTTTATGGATCTACCCTTGGCCATCAATTATCCCAATTACTATCACTTGATCCAGCAACCCATGGCCCTCAATCCAATCACACTCAAGCTTGACTCACAATCAGATCCTTAACTCTCCTACGACCATCTCCTCTCCGATCTCAAACTTGTCTTCACAAATGCTAAGAGGTATAACCTTGAACGGAGTATTGGATGGAACCAGCAAGTGAGTTGGGAACGTGGAGAGATAGATCATGGGACCAAAGAGCGAGCACACGAAAGAAGAAGATTACCTATTGGATGGAACCAGCGAGTGAGTTGGGAACGTGGAGAGACAGGTCATGGGACCAAAGAGCGAGTACACGAAAGAAGAAGATTACCTGAAGAAGGCAGGTATATGAGAAATGACGAGGACTAAAATGAGTGAGTTGTCATTCCAGCAAGCAAGCATAGGATGGAGTTGAGAGGGAAGCAAACGAGACCAAGAAGAAACAGGAGAGACTGTGAGAAAGAAAAGAGTTAAAAGACAAGGGGGAGCCAACCTATTGGATGGAACCAGCGAGTGCGTTGGGAACGTGGAGAGACAGGTCATGGGACCATAGAGCGAGCACACAAAAGAAGAAGATTACCTGAAGAAGGCAGGTATATGAGAAATGACGAGGACAAAAATGAGTGAGGAAAGAGCAAAACGCGGAGGAACAGGCTACAGTACAGGTCACTGGGAAACCTAATCTAGGGATAAACAGGGTTTGAGTATGGAAGATTAGGTTGGGTCCGGTCGTCATTTGGTCTCTACTTGGTCGAGTTAGGTGTGCGCAACGTCTACTCCAACACGGAGTAGGATCTATCGCAACGCTCAAGCTTTACTCGTACGTCATCCATTGATCCTATCCTCATTCCCCACTCCTCCTCACTTGGTCACCCGGAATCAACCCTCTCAATCGTTGATCCGCCGTCCTCTCTCTGCGCTTTAGAAAATGGCCAAGAGGGAACCACCCTTACCCTCACCTCAACCCATTGATCCCCCCATCCCTTCCCCTTATCAACCTACTCAACTCCAACCAGACTCAATCATCCAGCCCAAGCCCAAGAGACTCAGGCTCACCCTCAACAGTCATCAACCCATGACCCCCAATCAGCTCCTTACACCCTCCATTGATCCACCTCAACCTATAAAATACTCCAACCCTACCACAATCTTCATCCCTCCAACCCCCCTCAAACCTGAGCCTCACCTCCCAACCTCTTGGCATCCAAAACAGGGTTATCAGACTCAATCATCCACTCTAGTCAACCTTCCTCCTCCATCACAACCATCATCATCAAACCTTGGACCTGGTCTGCCTGATTGACCTCAAGCAACCCACTTGAACACTCAGGCAATCTCTCAACAACAGGTTGCTCAAATTCAAGCAGAACTCAAGGCTCAGACTGAAGCTTGTCTCAAGGCCCAACAAGAACAAGAATCAATCAAGGCCCAGAAGGAGAAGCAAGTCAAGCAACAGACCAAGGCACAATTGACCCAGTTACAACAACAGGCTGAGGCTCATCAGGTAGAACTCTGATGACAAGTGGAGATCAAGCAACGCGCTCAAAAACTACCCAAGATCCCTCTTGAATCACCCCCTGCTGTCCCTCCTGCTCCTCCTCCTCCTACCCTAGAACCCCAGCCTATTCTTGCATCTCAACCTCAACCAAATCCACAACAAATATCTGCCCGGCTGCAACCACAACAGCTTATTACGCCGCTTCAACCACATCCACAACACCCACAACCATCAATAAGTCAGCCTCAACCCCATCCGCAGCAACAACCACAGCAACTTATTACCCCGCCTCTTCCAAACCTGGCTTGCTTCCCTCTCCCAAGTTCCTCTACCAGCTTCTATCCCATCATTGGTGGGCATCAACACAGGTAAATTGGCCCATCTCACCTCCTGCAAATAGGTGGTGTTCCCCTGGCAACATCATCCCAACAATCCCCCATTCCCCGTCCGGGGATTTACCCCCCCAAAGGGTCACCTTCAACACCAGCTGGTGTTCCCAATTCCTGGCCAAGTTAAACCAAGTCCTCACACTGATCCTTGTCTCTTCTTGTATTTCACCTTGACCATGTCCGCCAATTCAACTATCCCTCCATCTGTCAAACTCTGTACCTGCCCCAAGCGCCTCAAGTTTTCTTTCAACGACTCCAATGATGTTCAATGCCAAGGATTATATGTTAATCCTTGTACTTGCCGCCAACATTGGGCCCAAGTCACCAGCAACCCCAAGGAATACCTTGCACAAACCCTTCAGGAATTTGCCTTGGACAAACTTAAAAGTATCTTGAATACTCCACCTCAAGTTCCAAACAGCCCAACCATCAACATTGCTAGTGATTCTGATGACACCCAGGAGCAGAACTAAGAGTCAATTACAAACATGAACAGTACGTATTTTTATCTCTTGTTTATTCTTATTTTCAATCTATAATGACTAATGAAGTGTTATTTCTAGTTTTTGTTATATTGTTCCTGGCTTGGTTGTACCTTGCTTGCAGCCTTAGCCAGGCAAACTGTCAAATGTCTGCAAATTACATGCTCTATCTGATGAAATTAGGTTTTAAACTCCCTGCCACGGACAAAATGAACCAAAATTCCCTAAAGATATCCGGACTTTCACCAAGCAACTCAAACTCAACCCAACCCTTGAGTATCATGTTTGTTGTGCAAAATTTTCTCACTTGATCCAATTGAATACGCACCTTTTGAATGTGGTTATCAACTCACCTCCAAATCACCTTTGTGCAACAACAACCTCTTCAATGGTCATGAAATACCTTTTTTCAATGATTTCCTTTGAGCCCCAGAGCAAAAAACTGCAACGTCCCAACAATTGATCCCTCACCCAACAAACCCCTCTAATCTTTTTGTAACACAGGACTTTTGCAACTGGTTGGAATTGTTCTTATCCTTTTCCAAGATAGAAAACTCAATTGAATGCTGGGCCACCTCAATCCAATCCAAACATGAAATAGTTTCTGATTATTGTCAATCAAAAGCATTTAAGAAAATTTTACCACAAAAGAATCCCCAAGGTGGCAAATCTCTTGATCTTGTGTTTACTCTCTTCATTGATTGGTTCAATCCTCTGGGTAACAAGTTGTCTGGAAAGCAATTCTTTCTTGGTGTGATAGCCCTGACTTGTCTGAATCTACCTCCCTCCATAAAATACAAGCCACAGTACACCTTTTTATCTGGTATGATCCCAGCTCCAAACCAGCCTGACATGGTTACTATCAACCATGTTCTTTGCCCCCTAGTTGACAATCTCTTGTATTTGAACAATGGTATTTATATTCAAACACATTGGTTTCTGTGTTCCCAAAATGTTTTTGTGAGGCTAGGTGCCCTACTTGGCAATGTTGTTGCTACTCATAAAGTGGCTGGGTTTGCATCACACTCAGCCACTCATTTCTGCTTGTGGTGCCATGTTTCTAAGCCTGATATCAGATTAATGGAAATCAGCAAGCCTTGGTCCCAAAGGAATACTCTAGGTGTTGCACAAAGATGGCTGGATGAACAAAACGCAAGCAAAAATTCAAAACTATTGAAGTTGACTGGCATAAGGTGGTTGGAGTTAAATTGATTACCTTAATGGGATCCAGTGAAAAATGTGGTGCTTGGAGTGATGCATAACTTGTTTGAAGGGGTTTTAAAATATCATTTTTGATTTTGCTTGGGTCTCAATGGAAATACAAGTAAAGACACTAACTCAAATCAGCCAAGTGACAACATGTACTTTCTGAAAAAACAACTCCAGAAACAACTCATTTCAGCAATTCTTGAAGTCATTGTACCTACCAGGGTTACTTGCATGCCTCAAGGTTTTGGAGGAGCCAAGAATGGTAAGCTCAAGGCAAGTGAATGGCATAAATTATTCACTATTCACTTGCCCTTTGCTGTACTTGATGTGTTCATCAACACCAATTTGGATGAGTACTTGATTCAGCATCAACTTGTTATCAACAACTTGTGCTCCCTGGTTCAATGCACCTTACTTGTCAGCTACCAGCAAGTTAAAATTGGGGATAGTGATTGGTTTGAAAACCAGTATAGTATCTACACGTCAAATTCAAAAGATCTGTTCCCAAATCATCCCATTTTACCTAATCACCACTATGCGCTTCACATTCCAAAGCAAATGCAATGGTGGAGCCCTCTGATGCAAGTCTCCAAGTTCCCAGGTGAAAGCATGAATGGGCTGCTTCAAAAGTGTAAATCAAAAATGATCCCAATTCAGTTATTCTTGTTTTTTATCTGTTCCTCATTGATTAAAAACTGACCTGGGTCACCAGAACACATTGGTCTTTCAATCATAACCAGGTGTTGCCAGCAGCAACAATTTATTGTCCAGAATGGCTTAAATTGTTCACATGAGATTAGTAGCAAGCACATCTATCAAAATAAAACAATTGCGGTGAATGAAAAGGACTACAAAATAATCTATGAGCTTTTCCCCGGAGTTTTTCTGGATCTCCGGTCATACAATGATTTTCCCCATCCAGATACATTGCAAGTGTTGTACAATAAAGCATACAAAATTTGATCATTGGATTGTGGACCCAGGAAACATATCAGCAAGAAGAAGCCAAACAACTTGATGAGTTATGCCAAAGAAGGGAGGAAGTATTACACCGTTGTAACTGGAATATACAAGATGCTTGGAGACATTAATGCAACAATCCTAAGGGTGAGGCATTTGGAAATTGTGAGCAGAGATGACTCACTTGCCGTGTTTCTAGGTTGACTGGAGGTCCAGCAGGTAAATTTGGGTAGGCCTGAAATGATACTAGCCACACCATTGATGTGCCCGGTCTCTTACCATCCCCTTGCAGCATGGGCCCTGGGGGACCCTGACAGCTCATATCTCATTAGGCCCCTGAGTGATTTAGCCAGTTGTGGCCTCTCAGAAGCAGATTCCATGGAGGTGGATCTCTGAACCCTTCCTTGGGGCTGAATTGGAAATATGCATCCCATTTTCAACCCCAATGTACCTGCTAGCGCCTTGTTCTCTGTCCATCTTATAGTTCATGTATCTAAATTGTTTTGAAGTGGAAATAAACAAACCGTTTCATTCTTAAAAAAAAATTTTCATTTTTTTTTTGGACATAGGAGATAAACAAACCCCAAACAAGCTTTTTGGAGCCTTGAAAACAAGGTATAAAATATTATGAGCAAATCCAATCCCAAGCAGAAAAACACTACATGGATCTGTGAGACAGGAAAGGAACCTAGAAGGCCTAGAGATTAAATAAACCAGAAAATATGGGCATAAACCAATGTTGCAATCAGCAATTCTTTACTGATAATCCTCCCACTCATTTTGAGTCATCCCATTGCAGTATGAACTGCCTCCAGAGTCTTTACTCTCCATCATAACATCTTCTTCATCAAATTCACCATAGCTACTATCCACCTCACTTTTCTTGTACTCTTCCTCACTTTTTTCCTCCTTTTCATACTCATTTTTCTCATCTTCTTCATTTTTGTCCTCACCATTTGACAAAGTCAAATCAATGCTTTCTCCATAATTGCTGATGTAATTCTTGTTGTTTTCTTCTTTGTATTTGGATTTGTTTTTCTCAAGGAAGTCCAAATTGTAGGCCTTGGTAGCATGTTCCCAATGTTTTTGGGTAAATTTTTTGTCATTCATTGTCTCATCAGGATCTTTGAATGGGAGTAATTTAACCCGGTTCTTCAAGAAAGCAACAGTATCCAAATTGGCGGTCATTTGCCTTTGCGCTGGTAAGATTTTGTTATACCATTCAAAATTGTAGAAATCCAAAGGTAAACCTTTTGGTGCTTTGGGGAAAAGATTTGGCACAGGATTCTTCTTTTGAACATGTCAACACTTTTGGCACCATTTGAAATAAGCTTGATTGGTCCTTTGGATGACCCTGTCAAGGTTTTGCATAAAGGTAGTGGCAGCCTCAGATTGAAAGGGCAGCTTCTTGACAAGGTAGAAGTTATCTTTGGGATAGTATTATTTGTCACTATGGGCTTGTAATGAATTGATTATCCTCAGGTAGCATTTTGGGAAGTTCTTGTTCATAGCAAACTTGTACCTTTAATCATGTAGCTGGAGAAAATAAATATTAGAAATCTTAGAAATTTGAAATTATAAAATGTGAAGATAAGTACTCACGCATTGACAAGATTTTTCAATTACTTTTCTTTCTTCATCTTGGTGGTTTTTTCCTTGCTCTTTCTTTTCTTTGCAATAAATGTTGGCTAAGAAATAGTGCACATAGTGATCATAGGACTGACTCCAGAGCTCAAAGTTGTTAACGTATGTGCAGTTGATGTTCATGAAATTTTAACACCTAACCACAACCAACTGTTGGAAAGTCATCAATGCAGAGATTTGGCAACCTTCATTATAAAGGGAGTCTGGTTGTTTGTTAAGATTGGGTGCCCAGTTTTGGATACCAAGCTTTGCTAAAGCAACATGGACATATCTGATCATGAAATCAGCCAAGTGGAAAATATTTTTAGCAATTTTTGTTTGATTCTCTCAAGCTTTGGAAAGGAACTGTATGTTTTCAATTTGTACCAAGTTTGGCCCATCCTTTTGTTCAAGGTCATTTCAAATTTCCTCTGGTTTAGTGAATTGTTTATGGAATTCTTGAAGTTGTTGCAGAACGGGGTCAGTTGGCACAGCTCCCTGAGGAATAAGTCCCCATAAGAGTCTAATGTGGACGTATAATGCCTCCTGAAAATTCAAATGATTGAGCAATGACTGTTGTGGTGACCAATCCGGGACACCTCATGGAAAATGGAAATTTTGAATTTTTTTACATTCCCTTATCCATCAATGCATCCTCATCAAAAAAAAATCTCTCGTGTCTCTATGGTTACCCACTCACTCCCCACTACCCCAACTCTTCCCTGTTGTAGTGGTCTAGGCAGGTCTTCCCTGGCCATCCAAACCTTTACCTCCTCTATTCAAATCCCCCCTCTTGCACGTGCTTTAGCCTGACTTTTTTGGCCAAGCGCGCACGGGTGGCCATCATCTTCTTCATCACATCATCATCCAACTCCAACCCCATCATTGCCTGCGGTTTCCTTGCAACTTTCTGACAATTGTCAGCCACCAAATATCACCATCCGCTCACTATTGTTGGAATCAGAAAAAACAACCTAGGTTGCCTCTATTGACCAATGACCACAAGCGTTGCTTGCGGCCATTGATGACCTTGCACCAACAAAACATCTATGTCAACACCAATGACACCATTGCTTGTTGTGACAGCCATCCTCCTCCTCGCTCTACCCTGGCTTTGACCAATTCGCCCCAAAAATCTGGACCAATTGGCTCTGCCCAATCCATCTCTGACCCACATAAACCAACATTGTTGTTTACGGCTGTTGGAACCCTTGCACCAACATTGACCAAAGACTGCAAGCTTTGCTTGCAGCTGTTGGTGACTTTACACCCACTTTCAACAGTTGGGCGCGACCATCTCCATTGAACGTGTGACCATCAATCTTCCCGTTACCAACCCAGGTTGCAGCCGGTCAAACCAGTCATCCACTGCCGCCTTTGTCCTTGACGCGGGCAGGTTTCAACCTTCATAATTTGTCTCTTTCCTCTCTCTCCCATGTCAGGCGCCTCCTTTTGCCAATCGTCATTTTTTTTTATTTTTAAAAAAAATTCCGCACTGATTTGTAAGTATCTCTTGTAAATAGTCTACAGGCCTCTTGTCTATAAAAGAAGGGGCTCTCCCCTGCCTTTTTGCATAATACATCCAATATTTTAATCAGTAATCTAATCATTCCAGAGGGCCTCTTTCCCTTCATCTGCAACTTTTGTGCTGGGTATATCTTTTGATTTCCCCTTGATCCTTGAAGCCTCCATATTCAATCTTTGATCCATCCATCTGTGACCCTGATCCTGTTAATTTTGCAATTGAATTTCTTAGAACTAAGAACCAGCAAGCTAGAGACAGTAGTTTAGGAATTGAGCCAACAAATTCACACACGAGAATAGATAATAAGAAGGATAAAAAGAACACCAAAAGCTTGGACTATGATCAGATTCAGGACAAAATGAGCGGCAGAAGAGAAGCTGAGGCTAGAAGAGATGCGTGAATATCTGGAATAGAAAAAGAATCAGAGTTTATGAATGGTAGGAACTGTTTGGATGGATCTCTTACCAGGCAAGAAGAGCACGAGATGATTAATTGAGAGTTGAGGCAAGTCTTGATTGTGAAGGAAAAGAAGAAGAAAAGAAAGAAGAAGAGAAAGAAGGAAAGGAAGATAAAGAAAATAAAGAAAGATAAAGAAAATAGAAACGGTAACGGAAATGGGTCAAGTTGTACTGGTGAGAGGTGAGTCGTAATGGTCAGAGTGAAGAGGGGTCAGCAAGAAGGAGCTCAAAGAGGGTCCCTCCCAGACCTAGAGCAGAGTCTTGAGAGTGAGTCCAGGAAGCATAAGAATGGAGTGTTCACACTCCTTTCTAGAGTGCGCTGTCATCGAGTGGTAGAGGGGACTTGTAAGGCAGCAATTCTTAACAGATCCTTATAACCAACCATAGCCTTTCTGGTTAAACAGAATTCTGTCTGCTGGAATTCTTGTGTGTTATACCACTCTTGATCCCTTTTTTTGACCATACTTGTCTGATCCTTCCCGGATCATCTTTACCAATCCAGTCACATTTGACTGAGACGTTTTTTTAAGCTTAAAACCTGGATTTTTAAACCTGCATTTATTCTTTCAAGTTAAATTTGGCCACGCTACTCTTGAGATCCTTGAGAACTGTTGGGTTATTCTTGTTTGAATCTTTTATTTCTTTGCTTCTAGAGCTTCATAAACAAATTGTTTTTGTTTTTTTCAGCCACACACAATTATCCAGTAACCTTTATATGCTTGATTGCGGAGTGTTAGGCAGGTTCATTGAGAAACTGGAGTTTTTATGGGATTGAGTTGATCTTTCCTTATCTTCTGCCAACAACCAGAGTTATTAGCTTGTGGGAATTGCTACTTAAAGCTGCCTTGTTCCATTGAACTCTGAACAAAACTTTGACTTATTTTGTTCAAGTATTTCCCTGCATCATCTTGCCTCAGATAGTGTTGTTTCCATTGCTACTGACTATTCCAAAACTCATGCCCTACATTGATTCCTTATTTACAAATTCCTGGATCTTGATTCCAGTTACATTTAAATATTATTGTAACTCTTAGGAGCGCAGCCTAAAAAGCACCTTTCCCCTCCACAGAACTGCCTGTGGCTTAGCACTGTTTGGAGTCTTTCATTTGGTCCCCTGGGCCTGGATCAAACCAGAAACCTTGGGATTTCCAGTCCCAACATCATCAACATTTGGAATCAAACTTCCCAATCCAATCTTTTTCTTTTTTTTTCTCTGTTCTCTTTCTCTTCTCAGATCTGAATTGTGGAGGCAACTTCTCCTAGAAGTAAGTCCTCCCAATTTGTGGACCATCCGGGCAAGGTACTTGTTGTTTTTTGTGAAACCCTACTCCTGCCACACTCATGAGCCACTTTGGAAATCTTTTCTTTGGATCCTCTAGGAATTTTGTATTTGAAATGGCATCTAATGGTACCCCAACAACCTCTGCTTGACCAAAGATGGTCAAGATCAAACCCCAGAACAAGAACTGAGGGTTCAATGGGGTAAATGTTGAATGGTTCTTGGACACTTAAAAAATGGCTGCTGAGGTGGATGGAGCAAGGAAACACAATATGGCCTATCAGTTACAATTCTTTATCTCCTCTGATGAATTTATGGAAGTAATTGAGTCATTTGAAGGATTTGAATCCCATGACTGGACGCTTCTGCAGGAAGCAATGTTGGCATATTGGGGTAAATTAGATGTAGCTTGGTTTACTTTGCAGGACTTGGATGCTCTTGTCTCTCAATGGATCTCAAATGGTGATGTCTCTTCAGCCTCTGAAAACCAGTCTTTCAGGAAGTCTTGGGATCCTATCCAAAACTACCTTATCCAAAACAATCACATTGATTCAGTGGACAAAGTTCAAGCACAATTCTTCCAATCCTTTTTTTTGGCTGTGCAGGAAAGGATTAAAGACAAATTAGTCAAACTTGGGTCTATGATCACCACCAGGGATAATTGATTCAAGCTCCCTGATTTCCTTATCCTTAGGAGTACTGTGGTGAAGTTATGAAAGGTCAAACTGCTTTAACTTTTGAAAAAACTTGAACCACTGAACCAGTCCATGCTCCTTCTTTTAAAGAATCCAAAAATATTATGATTAAGATGATTGCAGATAAAAGACCTAAAGCAGATCCTAATTTTAATCAAGAAACTACTACTATAGACAAAATCACCAAGATACTTTGAGCTTTGGAGAAAAAAATAGATTGAAAGATTTCTTCTCTTGCTACTCCTAAACCCTCTACTTCTGTCCCTAAATCTACCCTGGTCTGTTACTACTGTCATAGGGAAGGCCATGGAACTAGACAATTCTTGGAACTCCAGAGGGATATAAAGAAAAATTTGGTGGAGCAGAAGGGGAACAGTTTCTTTCTGCCTAATGGTGCTGTGATCCCTTTTGATTCATCTTGCCCTATTTTTCATGTGGTGGCCTCTTATCAGCCTCCACCTCCAATGAAAGCATCCCTTGCTTCCTTTGATTTCCAATCTTCCTGTGGTAATCTTCAACCTTGGGCCCCTCCAGTATTTCTGGGACTACTTATCAATCTGATCCAGCTAGGAAACAGCATGAGGAACCTAAACCTCACAAAGCCCCTTCCTTGCCAACTACAATTCTTTGAAAACCAGTCAAACATCAATCCTAACCTGGGCCTCCTTCCTCTGATGTGGAAGACATGGAGGTGGAAAAGGGGCCACTCATGGAAAGGTTTCCAGATCACTCAGATCCTCCTCCTTCATCCAAGTCACCTCAACCTTCTGATCCCATCTTAGTTCCTGCTCCACCTGAACTTCCCCCCTCCACCCAGCCCAAAGTTTTATTTGAAAGGGGAACCTCAAAGGACCACCCCAATGCTGTGGAAGGAGTATTAAAGAAAATTTCTGATATCAAAATGCCTGATCTATCTGTTGCTGAACTCCTATTGATCTCTCCATCTGTTGCTGAAGGAATGAAAAAATGGGTCTCTTGTTGAAATGTGGAGATTGGTCCTGAAGAACGTAAGGTCTCCTCTGGCACTTTGATGGGGGACTCTGGGGGAACTAGTCCTTCTTCAGATTCCAGCCTTTAATCATGTCCTCTTGGTTTCCTCCCCTGTTATTGTGATGACTGAGCTAAAACTGTTTCTCCTCTTGTGGACTCTGGATCTCAGCACAACTTAATTTGGATGCTATGGTCTGTAAACTCAAACTCAGTCCTAGGGTCAGCTTCAATTCTGCAGTTTATGGGATAGGTGATCAATCTTGTGAATTGGTTGGTATTGCTGAAGATGTTCCAGTAAGGATTGGGCAAAATATTTTTGGAACATGTCATTTTTGGATCACTCGTTTGGAAGGGCCTATGATCTTGGGACAATATTTCTTGATGCATTTTGGTGCTACTCTGATGTTTTCTGATAAATTTGGGGAGAGAATTCTTCTCCCTGATGCTGATGGTAGAAAAATTGAAGTTCCTCTCTGTTCTTTGGATTCTGGTCATTGGGAAAGATATTTTCCTGGTCATCCTTCTAAATCATCTTTGAAGGGGAAGCAGAAGGATAATTCCAATTCCTCTCATTTTTTATGGGAATAGTTGATCCTACTAATAGTTTTAGTTATTTTCAGCCTCAGAATTCAACTCAAGGGTCAAATTTCATCCCTCAGGTTTATTTTTCATTCTTTTCACCATTTTAATCTAAACTGGAAAATATCAAAAACCAAAAACATGTCAAAATAGAAAAATCAAAAAATATTTCTTTTACTTCTTTTTCTGGATCTGTTGTGTCTTCTTTTTTTTGTACTCTTAGGCCTGATCAATTTTCTCTCAGTTCCTGTTTGAATATCTGTAATAAGTCTAAAATAGGTTCTGACCTTGCTTCTATTCTTGGCAGTTTTGGTATGGAGGAATATGGGCTTCAGTGGAGGCAATTTGGGGTACAAGTAAGTCCTCCCAATTGTGCACTGCCAGGGAAACCTTCTACAATCATCTTTGAAACTGTTGAAGTCTGAGGATATGCAGATTTAGATTCAGACAGAAGGATGAGGTTCATATCAGAGATAATAGTGAGATCAAAAGAAAAGAATAAAGAGAAGAATATTTTACTTATCTGAGGATATGCAGATTGAGAGTCAGACAGAAGGATGAGGAAGGAAACCTTTGGTCTGGCTCCACAGTCTGTCCTCAGGTAGTGTACAACCAGTATGGAGCTGTGAAATGTGAGTATGAGAATGTGTGAAGTGTGAGATAGAGGTGGTTGAGTGCGCACAGGTTACAGGTGGTTGTAGGTGAGGTCAGATGACAAGTAAGGAAAACACAGAGAATATAGGAGGTAATGAAAGAAGGAAGAAGACATAGGACATTGCTGGATAGAGGAATACAGATCTGATGGAAGAAATAACAGAGAGATGGAGAGGTATTCCAACACCCCCCCTTGCTAACCATGGCCTGTAAGACCAAACATCCGTTGATGGGATTCAAGGAGAACACAAGATAGAGGCTTTGTTAGCATATCCGCTAGCATGTCCTTAGTAGTGACGTGACCTACGGTGAAGACCCCTTTGTCAACACACTCTTGAATGAAGTGGTGACAAGCATTGATGTGCTTGGTTTTCAAGTGGTGTGCCGGATTTTTGGCGAGAGCCTTGGCACCCGCGTTGTCAACAAGTAAAGGTACCGGGGACCCATCCCAAAGACGTAGCTTGACTAGGATGTTGAGAAGCCAAAGACCCTCCTTGCACGAGTTGGACAAGGCTTTGTACTCCCCCTCGGTGCTGGAGAGCAATACCGTAGGCTGCTTTTTTGATTTCCACAAGATGGCCCCGCAGCCTAAACGGAATGTGTGGCCGGAGGTGGACCTTCTATCTTCCTTGTCCTTGGCCCAATCTGAGTCGCTGTACCCAGATAGTTGAAGGGAGGGACCGCCCAGAGTCAGAAAGTGGTCGCGGGTAGTGTGGAGAAAGCAAAGAACTCGGAGGGCGGCGTTCCAGTGGTTGAGCAAGGGATTGGTGAGGAATTGGGAGAGTTGGTTAACAGCAAATGCTACGTCCGGACGGGTGCATTGAGATACCCATAGAAGAGAACCTATGAGCTGATTTTAATGCGCCGGGGAGGGAGGCGAGCTCAAAGTGCAAGGGGAAAGACTTTTGAAATGGACATCAGTGGGGGTCCGGGCTGTGACGGAATCCCCAGGAAGGAAGGAGTTCATAACCAAGGAGATGTAATGACTTTGACAGATGGAAATGGACTTGGCTGGAAGGTCACGGGTGATGGAAATGGATAGGAAGAGAGAGAGGTCCTCGTCCAAGCCAACCTTGAAGCGTTTGCTGATGGCCTTCACAAAGGAGGTGACAAATGAGGAAGTACCAACAATGGCAAGGTCATCAACGTGGGCGGTGACAGCCCCAACAAGAACGCCGCCATTGAGTTTGTAGTAAAGGGAGGGATCATACAAGGAGCAAGAGAGACCAAGAGATAGAAGGGCGGCGTTGAGCTCAATGTTCCATTGACGGGGGGATTGCTTCAGTCCGTATATAGCTCTGGTAACCTTTCAAACCCAGTCTGGATGTGTCGGATCCTCAAAACCAGGCGGCTGAGACATGAATACAGGCTCATCCAAGTGGCCATTGAGGAAAGCCGTCTTGAAATCAAGCTGGAAACCAACCCACCCTTTGTGGCCCAGCAGGCTGAGCAGCAGGCGTAACATTTCAAGCCGCAGAGTCGGCGCAAAGACTTCGGAGAAATCCAGGCCTTGAACCTGAGAATACCCCATGGCAACAAGCCTGGCTTTCAGCTTAATGATCAAGCCATCCGGGCGCCTTTTCACTTTGAAGACCCATTTGCTGCAAATGATCCTGCAGCCTTTGGGAGGGGGTACAAGGGTCCATGTGTTCATCCCGTGAAGAGACAACATCAAGTCCTGAGCGGAGGCAATCCAGCGGCGACGGTGGGGCAATCAAAGTAGTTGCTTCCAGGTTGTTGGGGCTGTAAGATTGTCCTTAACCAAGGCATGACGGGAGAAGTTTCCAAAGAGGGAAGGGGGAAGAGACGTGCAAGAGGAGCGACGTGGGGGAGCACGAAGAAGAGGCTGGAGGGGAGAGGGATGATCCAAAGAGGAAGGGAGGATTGAGGGGACAGGGGAATTAGGGGATGGCGGAGAAGTCGTAGGCGGTGTGAGGCAGAAGGGAGGCAGAATGTCCAAATCAGAAGACGGAGCAGGACCGGATGATCAGAAGGGCTGGGAGGGAGGAATTGAGGGGGATGGGGAATCTGAAAGAGGTGGAATTGGAGGAGTGGGGGGGGGGTTTGGGAAAGAAGGGGTACGAGGGGGGGGAGATGAGATGGGAGCAGGGGCGGGAGGTGTTACAGATGGTTGTGGGGAAACATCAGGCCAAGGCAAATCTACTGGGATGGAAGTTTGAGAATCATCGGAAATGAAAAACCGCCCATATGGAAATGAGGAGTTGTTGAAAAGGCAGTCGCGAGATTTGATGATTTTTCTTGAATTCAGATCAAACAGACGGAAACCTGAATGATCTGCTAGGTAGGATAGAAGAATGGAAGGACGACCTTTTTGATCCAGATTGTTTCTGTTTGCCTTGGGGACTTTGTACCACACAAGACATCCAAATGGATGAAGGTGTTTTGGGTTGACGTTGGGTGATTTGAGGACAGAGTTTGGTGAGACAAAACCATGTGGAGTTTTGCACGGATAGGAGTTGAAGGAGAATAGGATGTGGAGTAGCGCATCTGACCAGAAGGATTTAGGGAGGTTTGATGATAGAAGGGAGCATCAAATCAGGTTGGAGATGGTCCGATTTGACCTCTTGGCAACTCCATTGAGTTGTGGTGAGTGAGGTGGTCCTGGTTTGTGGGAGATTCCCTTTGAGGAGAGAAAGTCATTCATGGGCTGATTGAGGTATTCACCTCCATTGTCTGATTTGATGGCAACAATTTTTGAGTTGTATTTGTTTTCAAAAAGTGCTATGAAGGCTTGAGTAGCTGGTAGAATGTTGGATTTGAGTCAAAGTGGATAAGCAAAGAGTGCTTTTGAACAGTCATTGATGAAAGTAACAAAATATTTGTAACCCTCTCTTGAGACTGCCTCAAAGCTGCAAACATCGGAGTGAATGAGTTCACCAGATTTTGTTGACCAATAACTCGAGCGGGAGTGAAATGGCCTTGGTTTCATTTTTGATTGAATGCATATGGTGCATTGCTGGACTTCCTTTTTGTTCATTGGGTAAGGTTTTATTCCATGCGATTTGAGGTACTTCTGGAGTGACTTCAGATTGAGATGGGATAGTCTGCAGTGATAACCAAAGAGACTATTGTCAGAGGTTTGGATGATATTTGAGTGGTTTGATTCCTTGTTGCTTACATTATCTTGCGATAGATAATACAGATTATCTTTTCTGTATCCTTTTTGCAGTGGTTTGATGTTTATGTTTGACACTGACTTGTCAAATATTTTACAGGAGTCTTTCTGAAATACCACAGTTAGTCCCGCGTTGCATATGTTTGAGATAGAGAGCAGTGGATCATGTAGGTCCCGGGCAACCAGAGACTTGAGATGTCCAAATTGAAATTGAATCATTCCTTTTTTGGTTGACAATATTGTTGATCCATCTGCGAGTCAAATAACCGTGCTGTCAGAGACTCTGTCTTTCACTTGGTCGCTGTAAGGAGTCATTCAAACTGAACATCCGGAGTTGAGATTAAAATCATTACGCCGGTTGGTGATGATGTTTTTGGAGTTGCACACATCCACCGAACCCGCATGTATGATGACTTGGGAGTTGGAAAAGTTTTCCGAGTCAGAATCATAGTTGTTTGGGTCTGTTTTGCTTATATTTGCATTTGTGGATTTTGGTTTGCTTGTTCCAGGTCTGTTCCTGGATTTATTATTTGTCTTTTTCAGTTGTTGTAGGAGTTTTTGTACCTCAGTACACCTGGAGAAAGAATGTCCTTTGAAATTGCAATGCGTGCAGAAGTAAGTCTTGGCTGGTCTGTTCTCAGTTGTCCAATTTTGAGTTGTTGATCCTTTTGGTTGATGCAGTTTCACTGAGTTAGCCAGGGCATCCTTGTTTCTGGTTTGAAAACGTAGGTTTTCCTGTTTGAGTGCTGCAACAAGTTTGGCGGATGGAATGGACTCCTTGTTCATCATGCTGGACACACAGCTTAACCAATTTTTGGGCAGGGAGAGAAGAATTGCGGTTGACTGAAGATCATTGGCGGTGAGAGGGTTGTTGGTTGTGATGAGCGAGGAGAGCTTTTCTCCGTAGGAGACGATTTTGGAAAGGTGAGTGGTCATCTCTTTATCATTCAATCTTGTGAGGAGAAGTTTCCGCAACCAGTACATTCTTCCACCGGACAAATTATCCTGATGTGCGTCTCTCAAAGCGTTCCACATGCCAACGGGGCTTTCCTTGTGCTTGCATATGAATTGGAAGTTTGATGAGGTTACAGATCTTGATATGACAGAGCATACCGCAAGGTTGTCTTGGCTTATAGTTTCTTGATTCGGTTTTTGGGGATTGTTGCTGATTAGATATCCAACCCCTGAGACTCGGAAGTGGATCCTGAGTATGATGGCCCAGTCAAGGTAGTTTGAATCCAATCCTGGCAAGCTGAGAGGGATAATTGACGGAGTTTTTAGTACTTGATGTGAGGTGTTCATATCCTCCATGGTTGATTGGGCAGCGTTGTTGGCTGTGGATGATCCTTCTGATTTAACAAGAGCGTTTGTGCTCCTGGGCTCATAACCTGTTGAAGTATGAGGATATTCAGATTGAGAGTCAGACAGAAGGATGAGGTTCATATCAGAGATAATAGTGAGATCAAAAGAAAAGAATAAAGAGAAGAATATTTTACTTACCTGAGGATATGAAGATTGAGAGTCAGACAGAAGGATGAGGAAGGAAACCTTTGGTCTGGCTCCACAGTCTGTCCTCAGGTAGTGTACAACCAGTATGGAGCTGTGACATGTGAGTATCAGAATGTGTGAAGTGTGAGATAGAGGTGGTTGAGTGCGCACAGGTTACAGGTGGTTGGAGGTGAGGTCAGATGACAAGTAAGGAAAACACAGAGAATATAGGAGGTAATGAAAGAGGAAGAAGAAATAGGACATGGCTTGATAGAGGAATACAGATCTGATGGAAGAAATAACAGAGAGATGGAGAGGTAGTCTTCCAACAGAAACCCTACCTTGTGCCACAAATATGAGAAAAATATTATCTCCTGGTTCTCCCTTTATGGAAAAGGCACCCTTTGAGGATATTGCAGAGCATTGGATGTGGAAAATGTTGGAACTTGGACTCAGTTTTCATGATCAATTCTCACTGGTAAACTCCTGGAGGAAACAATAACTTCTCTTGTCTGTCAACAAGTATAAGCCATTTGCCAAGGAGGTCCAACCAGTCAACCAGCCTATGCCTCTCAAACTCAATCCTCCTCTTATGTGTCCTCCCTTATCCCATGATTCTTACTGTGGTCTTATGCAATCTATTACTGGTCCCTTTGTGCACAATGTTTGGGTCACTGAAGAATTTCTGAAGGTGGTCAACTTCGGTCCAGATGGATGGCTTCTTCCTGATGAGTCAAATTTGATCAAAAATGTCTTATCTCTAAGGGAAAAATCTATTGCTTTCTGTGAAGAAGAGAGAGGTCTCTTGAAAGAATCCTATGGCCTCCCTTTGACATGCCTTTAGTGGAACATGATCCTTGGAGAAAGAGTAAGATCCCTATCCCTGCTGCTAAATTTGACAAATTTATCAGGTTGGTCCGTGAATGAGTTTGTACTGGCCTATATGAGCATTCAACCTCTAGCTATTCCAGCCCTGTCTTCTGTGTCCTCAAGAGTAATGGTAAACTGAGAATAGTTCATGATCTCCAACCTATTAATAAATTTACTATTAAAGACTCTGGTATTCCCCCTGCTACTGAAGAATTTGTCAAATCTTTCTCTGGGAAAGCTTGCTATGGTCTAGGGGACATTATGGGTGGCCATGATGAACAATCCTTATATCCTATTTCTTGCCCTCTCACTACCTTTGATACCCCTCTTGGTTTATTTCAAATTACTCAATTGCCTCAAGGTGCCACCAATTTGGTTGCAGTCTATCAGGCTCAGATGATGTGGATCCTCCAGGATGAAATCCTTGATCATGATGGTATCTTTATTGACAATGGTGGAATTAAAGGTCCAGTTTCTGAGTATTATAATGAGCTCTTACCTTGGAATTCAGGAATTTGTTGTTTTATCTAGGAATATGCTACTAATTTGGAAAGGGTTCTGTTTTGAATCAAGGAATCTGGCCTTACGGTCTCTGGATCCAAACTGGCTGCTTGTGTCCCTGCTCTTGAAATTGTTGGTCATGTGGTGTGTCATGTGGTATGCAAGGAAGGAAGAAGGATGGCACCAGCCAAAGTCAACAAGATCATCTCTTGGCCTACTCCAATCAATCCAACTGAAGTTAGGGTCTTCCTAGGTGTTGCAAATTATGTTAGAATCTTTATCCCATCCTTATACAAAATATGTGCACCCTTGTGTTGGCTAACCAGGAACAATGCTGAATGGATTTGGACCCAAAATTGTGAACATGCTTTTTGGTTTCTCAAAATGATTTTTGGAAAAGACATAGTCTTGAAAAAGATTGCTTATGGACCTGGAGCTGGCAAGATCAAGTTGGCTGTCCATTTCAGTTATCAATCTTTTGGGGCTTTTCTTACTCAGGAAGATGAAAATGGTTGGGACCGTCCTGCTCTTTATGAATATTTGCTATTTTCAGATGTAGAGTCTAGGTACTCTCAGCCCACATTGGAACTTTGTGGTGTGGCTTGACTGATGAAGAAACTTCAAACCGTTCTCTGGGGCCAACATTTTGAACTAAAAGTTGATGCTTGATCCATCATTGAAATGATCAATGCTCCCAGCCTCCCCAATGCTCCTATGACTTGTTGGGTGGCCTTTATCCAGCTTTTTTCTTTTGATATTGTTCACAGGCCTGGGAAATCTTTAACTATGCCTGATGGTTTATCTCAAGAACCTCTTGGAGACAATGAATCTGATGTTGGAAATGATTTTGATGAAGAACAAACTTCAATCCAACCTGTCTTCTACTTCTCTTCTCAAGATTATCCTGGCTTCCAACAATGTTTCTGGCTTAAACTAGAGAAGTACCTTTCAACTCTTCAAAAAACTCCTGATCTCTCTGCTAAAGAATTTTGATCTCTTAAAAGAAAGTCCTCTAGTTTTTTTGTCCAAAGCTCTAGGCTTAGGAAAAGAGGAAATCCTTGTGCTATCATTGTTGTTACTATCCCTTCTAAACAACATTCTATCCTTGAAAGTCTCCATGAAGGTCTTGGTCATTGTGGGGAAACCAAAAAGTATCAACGATTATCCAAACAATTCTGGTGGCCATCTCTGAAGAAATCTGTCTCTCAATGGTGTAAGAGTTGTGAAGTTTTTCAAAAACGTGATCTTAGGCATCCAGCTGAAATTTTTTATCCTACTGGGGAGTCCACTTTCTTTGGAAGGATTGCTATGGATGTGGTTCATATTAAGGCACATGGTGCTATGTACCTCATTGTGGCTAGAGATGATTTTTCTGGATGGGTTGAAGCAAAATTTCTTAAGAATCTTAGCTCTGAATTAGTGGAAGCCTTCCTCTATGAGACCTGGACAATGCGTTACCGCCTGGCTCAATCTTACTCTACTGATGGTGGCTTCAAATTTGGTGGCAAACTTGCTGAAATGATCCATCTCTTCCTGGAGGACATGGAGTTACTACTCCTTGTTATGCTGAAGGCCAAGGCATGGTGAAACAAGGCCATGCTCCTTTGAAAGCTGCAATTGTTAAGCTTTCTGGTGAAAGTGGCAAGAATGATTGCAAATTACTTCCTCTTGTTCTCTTCTCTGATTGAATCTCAACCAAAAGGACTACTGGATACTCACCTTATGAAATCATCTTTGGCCAAAGAGAATTTCTTCCTTTGGATCTGGAAATAGAATCTTTCTTGGGTATCCCTTGGGACAAAGTGTCCTCAACTACTGATCTATCAGTTGGTAGATCCAAGCAACTGGATAGAAGTGAAGATGTTTGTGATGAAGCTTATCAGAAGATGATGGAGTCCAGAGCAAAATAAGTTCAGTATTGGGAGTACAAGCACTCCAATCAAATCACGGACTCCTTGAACCCTGGTGATCTAGTTTTAGCTTATAATCAATCTTTGGAGTCCCAGTGGGGCAAGCTTTTCTCAAATTGTTGGAATGGTCCTTATTGGGTAGTTCACCAAGTTAGAGGTGGATCGTATGTTTTGGAGGAGCTGGATGGTACTCAAATGGCCAGAAGGTTCTCTGCCAATCAAGTCAAGAAGTTTCATTGACGTGAAGGCAACTTATCTCAGAAGTAAGTCCTCCCAATTGTGCACCACCAGGGTTATTTGCCGCATTTTTGTTGTAAACTCTACTGTATCCCACAAACATGAGCACCTGAGACACCTTCTGTGTTTTATCTCTGCCACTTCTAGGGCTCTTTTTGATGGATCAAGATATTTTCCAACTCCTCAACCCCTCTCAAGATCAAGAAATGGCCAATCTTCTGTTCAATTTCCTTGTATTTCTCCTTCTTTTTATATCTTCAAGCTCAAGATGCAGACTAGGAACATTCTGCAAGTTGGGAAGAGATGTGGTGACCAATCTGGAACACCTCATGGAAAATGGAATTTTTTGAATATTTTACATTCCCTTATCCATTCAAACATCCTCATCAAAAAAAATTCTTGTGTCTCTATGGGTACCCACTCACTCCCCACTACCCCAACTGCTCCCTGTCCTAGCGGTCTAGGCAGGTCTTCCCTGGTCATCCAACCCTTTCCCTCCTCTGTTCAAATCCCCCCTCTTGCACGCGCTTTAGCCTGACTTTGTTGGCCAAGCGCACGTGGGTGGCCATCATCTTCCTCATCACATCATCATCCGCCTCCAAACCCATCAATGCCTGTGGTCAAAGGCAAAAATGGTTGCCTTGAAACTTGCTGACAATTGTCAACCACCAAATATCACCATCCGCACGCTATCCTTGGCATCAGCAACAACAAAGTAGGTGACTGCTATCAACCAATGACTGCAAGCGTTGCTTTTGGCCGTTGGTGACCTTGCACCAACCAAAAATCTATGTTGACACCAATGACGCCTTTGCTTGTTGTGACGGCCATCATCCTCTCCACTCTACCCTGGCTTTGACTGATTGGCCCCAACCAGCGGGACCAATTGGCTCCTCCCAATCCATCTATGATGCCCCCAAACCAACATTGTTGTTTGCGGCCATCCAAACCCTTGCACCAACATCAACCAAAGAACACAATTGTTGCTTGGGGCCGTTGGTGACTTTTCACCCACTTTCAAAGGTCCCGTGCAACCATCTCCATTGCGCATGTGACCATCAATATTCCCTTGAACAACCGCAGTTGGGGCCAGTCAAACCTGTCATCCACTGCTGCCGTTGTCCTCAACGCGTGCAGTTTTCCACCTTCATACTTTGTCTCTTTCCTCTCTCTCCCATGTCAGGCGCTTCCTGTTGCCAATCTTCATTTGAAAAAAAAAATCAGCACTCATTTGTAAGTATCTCTTGTAAATAGTCTACAGGCCTCTTGTCTATAAAAGGAGGGGCTCTCCCCTGCCTTTTTGCATCATCCATCTAATATATAAATCATTAATCTAATCATTCCAGAGGGCTTCTTACCTTCATCTGCTACTTTTGTACTGGGTATATCTTTTGATTGCACCTTGATCCTTTGAGCCTCCATACTCAATCTTTGATGCGTCCATCTGTGACCCTGATCCTTATCACCAACCATAGCCTTGCTTGTTGAAGAGAATTCTGTCTTCTGGAATTCTTGAGTGTGTTATACCACCCTTGATCCCTTTTTCTGACCATACTGGTCTGATCCTTTCCTGATCATCTTTACAGATCCAGTCACGTTTGACTGAGAGGTTTCTTCAAGCTTAAAACCTGGAGTGTTAAACCTCCCTTTATTCTTTAAAGTTAAATTCTGCCATGCTACTCTTGAGTTCCTTGAGAAGTGTTGGGTTATTCTTGTTTGAATCTGTTATTGATTTGCTTCTAGAGCTTCATGAAAAAATTGCTTTTGTTTTGTTCAGCCACCCACAGTTATCTGGTACCCTTCTAGGGCTTGATTTCGTAGAGTTGGGCAGGTTCATTGAGAACCTGGAGTTTTTATGGGATTGAGTTGATCTTTCCTTATCTTCTGCCAACAACCAGAGTTATTAGCTTGTGGGAATTGCTACTTGCAACTGCCTTGTTCCATTGAACTCCAAAAAAAACTTTGACTTATTTTGTTCAAGTTTTTCCCTGCACCATCTTGCCTCATATAGTGTTGTTTCCATTGCTACCAACTATTCCCAAACTCATGCCTTACATTGATTCCTTATTTACAAGCTCCTGGATCTTGATTCCGGTTACATTTAAATATTATTGTAAATCTTAGGAGGGTAGCCTCAACAGCACCTTTCCCCTCCACAAAACTGCCTGGGGCTTAGCACCTTTTGGAGTCTTACACCATTGAATACAATGAAAGGAGGTGGAACTTACCTTTGTATGTTCATAACCACTTGGATGGTCCAGCTTAACCATTTGGAGCGCACTTTACATGTTTGAACTGGTCGCAGGTACACTCTGGCTCATGCTGCCTGAGACAGTCGTCACTGGAGTTGCAGAACAGGCACATCCTTGATTTGGAGTTTTCTTTTGAACAGAATTGCTTGCTGGGTATTTTTTCTTGGGCTGCATGGCAGTCTTAGTCTTTTGGGAATTTCCTGGTTGGTTCTTAGTTGGTTTGATGGCAGTTGTAGTTTTTTTGCTATTTTTTTGGAGCTTTTGAATTTTAATTGTTATTTTGTAACTCCATGGCATTTACTCTATCAAGAAGCTGGGCAATCATTTGGTGCTTTTGAGCTAAATTCTTTTGAAATTCACTCATGCTTTGAGTGTCTAAGGTCACATGAGTTGGGGGCACATTGGCCGATTTGGTTGCTGATTGTAAAAAGAAGTTGTTTGAATCCATGAAAAAGTTTGAATGATGGAGAAGTAGCTAACAAAAAATGGAGCTCAAGAGGGCTTTTATTTTTTTTTTATTTTTTTTTTGTGATGGAAGCAAATAAGATGATAGATTTGATCAAGAATCTCAAGACAATGAAAGGTGGGACAAATAAATTGAGGGCCATACTTCTTTATTTATCTTAATCTTATCATCTCACTGTCTCACTAGTGCCTTACTGTATGGAATAAAACATCCTAATCAACATGATCTAGTCTTCTTCCAAAGGAAGATACGTACTCAAATTCAAATAATCAATCACCTGCAGGCACGCAGTGCTAGGCAACTAATCATACAGGCTTATCAGATTCATTGAAAGGAACACCTTGGAATGTCAAGGAGAATGACATGTGACATTCCAAGCATTATTCAATTTCCTGTGGGCCCGGGCCCAAATTCCAGGCAACTCTCCAGAGAAAAACTCACCTGTTTGCAGGAGGTGTCTGGGAATGGCACACTTAGCTTGGTGGTTCAAGTGTCACTCACCAATGTTGAGGTCATGGGTTCAAATCCCATTGAGTGCAGCTAAATTCTGGATTGTCAAGCTGCCGCTGCCCTCACAATTTTGTTCAAAGAAGAACCCCTTCTTGATCCTCAGCCCAAGCAGATAATTTGCCTGGGAGGGAACAAGATGGGAGGAGATGATTTGAAAAACATACAGAGATGTTGAAAGAATGGGGCTTTCATCCCTCAAAATTTTGTAAAGAAAATTGAATCCCTTCTTGATCCTCACCCCAAGCGGAGAATTTGCCTGGGAGGTAACAAGATGGGAGGAGATGATTTGAAAAAAATACAGATATGTACAAAGAAAATAGTAAGAGGGATGAAGGGATGAAGGGCTATGAGAGTGATGATGTTATGAGAGGATCAGAGTGATGAAGCAAAGAAAAAAGGAAGAGATGAGAGTGATGAAGTGAAAAGAGGGATAAAGCAATGAGAGTTAGGATGTGATGAAAGTGATAAAGTTAAGAGAGTGATGAAGTGATGAGGAAAGTGATATGATGAGAGTTAGCTGGATGTGATGAAAGAAATAAACGGATGAGAGAAATGAAGTGATCAGGATAGTGATCCAATGAGAGTTAGCTGGATGTGATGAAAGCAATAAAGTGATGAGAGTGATGAAGTGATGAGGATAGTGATGAAGAGATGAAGAGTGATTAATCAAAATTTTTTCCAATGAGGTCAAAGTTAGAAGGAGGTGGGAAGCCAGGGGTGGATGACGTGAACAGGGGGTGGAAGCATTTAAATACTTTATTTGAAAAAACCCACTTATTTCCAGGTAACTCCGACACTTCTGATGTGAAATAAGTGGGTGTTTTTGATTTTGAATGGCAGATTTGGTTTGAGTCCTGCCATTGAAAAATGGCGGGTTTTCTTAACTCTGATACGCCCTGATGCTACATATACCCAGGGATTTTTTTTTCACACCCCCAATCCTATAACTTGTGTGGTTTTGAAGTCTCCCTGATGTCCACCATCTGTGCAGCTTTGATATCCCCATGATGTTCCCCACCCACACAGTTTTCCTTAAATTTGCGCATTTTTGTGAATTTGAAAAAAAAACATACAAGCGCCTAGGGTGACATCTAAAACCTCTGTGATAATTTTTTGATAGTTTTTGGTTGATTTACAGGTCTTCAAAATCAGGTTCAAAAATTTGAAAAAAAAAGGTTATGTCACCAATACTTTCAATTTTTTTTAATAGATCTTTCCTCATTATTTTGAAAAAATGAAGATACAGAATGTTTTCAGATTTAAAAGAAGATCCCAAGATGATTCTTTCAGATTTTTAGTACTTCATTTTCCTGCCAAAAATGGGATTAAAATAAAACAAAAGGGAAATCTTAAATTCATTGCTCATTGAGCCGTGCACATGGTTCAAAAAGGACCATGTGGCAAGCCACACAGTCCAATCCAAGCCGTGTACAACCCTGCACTGCTAAAAGATTTGCGCAACCAACCCAGCCTGGTCGGCTAGTGTTTTAAATCCAAAACAACTACATTCAATCTGTGTGGAGTTGTAAATAGCTCAAATGTAGTTGTGTGGCATCCCACACGCCACCAGACCACAGTGAGCCAAAAAAAGGGAATGAAAGTGAACTAACATAACCCATGAATCAAATAAACCTTCCAAAAAACAGGAATAAACCAAAAAATCAAAGAAATCAAAAAATGTTGATTTTTTGGTTAAGAAAAAACAAATATATAATTAAAAAACAAAAAATAACTGGGACTACCAAATGGAATAGCCCTATAGTAAAAAGACCCAAAAAAACACAGGTAACTGGACTAGCCCTAAACTAAAAACACCAAAAAAAGACAAGTAACTTGACAAGCCCTAAAGTAAAAACACCAAAAAAAAGACAAGAAACATGACAAGCCCTAAAGTAAAAACACCAAAAAAATACAAGTAACTTTAAAAGCCCTAAAGTAAGTTCAAATTTACTAGCCCTTAAGTAAAAGGGCCAAAAAATTAAAGAAGTATTTTGAACAGCCCTAAATCAAGAGTGCCAAATAAAATACCATTCTTTTTACCAGGCAAAAAATAAACAAAGTCATTTGACCAGCCCTAAAGTAAAAGTGCCAAAAAAATTCAATTCCTTTGACCAGCCCTAAAGTAAAAACACAAAAAAAAAAAAAAATTTCAACTTGTCTTAAGATGATCCCATCCCAAGCTTGACCTTGTGATGGAATCAGCCCAACACAAGTTGAACTGATTTACCATTAAAATCTCATTCAAAACACTCAATATAACAATGTTAACTCAAAACACTCAACATAATGATGTTCAAAATGTGATAACCCTTTATATTAATAGAACTTGTTAGCTGCATTAGAATTACAATTTATATGAAACCCAATGATGAAATGAAGTCCAAGTCTATAATATCTATAATCTAGAATAAATTTTCAGTTGATCTTTGAGATGATCAACCCAACCAGAGGCTTTTTTAGAAATCAAGGAACATGGTTTTGCTACAATGGGTGGGATTGGAATCATTTCTCCCTCAATTACTAATAGAAACAAGTGGTTATTGTTTACAAAGGAAACAAACATTGGATCTGATTGGTCAGTAACACCATTTTTCATTGGAGTATAAGTATCACATGACTCCAATGAAATGAAACATATAGTTCTTGAATATGTGTCTGCTATGATTTGATCCATATCTAATTTAGCCAGCCATTTTGAGGAGGGAATCTTTTCATTGATGTCTTCAACATCAAGTCCTTGTTTAATCTTTTCAACCTCCTTTGTACCACCAAGCATCTTAATGTAGCATGCTTTATGTTTCTCTAATTTTTCAATCATTTCCTTCCTAACTTTAAACAAACCATGTTCTTCATAACCAAGAGATTTATCAATGACTCTAAATCTGCAATTCCCATCTCCAATTGAATCCCAAACCTCATCCAAGAACTTATGAAATTTCTTGGGTATTTGATTGAGGTATTTCACATTTGTGTTGAGACTTCACGGCAGTGGAGCATTCATTGCGCCCGGGGATTCTCTTCTCCCGCGGGGACCCTGTTTCAGTTACTGACTCGTCATTTTCCCGGAAGACCTAGAACCAACATCACATGAGAGGTAGAACTCCTCATTTTTCAAATGATAACAAACATCTCACTCAACTTCCACCGACAACAAACATCTCAATCAACCAAACCCAAATATCTTTAGCGACTCTTTCTCATTCTTCTATTCTTCTCACTCTTTTTCTTTTTCTTTCTCATTTCTTCTCTTGGTTTTCTTTTCTTTTCCTACTCTTCTTTGAACTTCCTTGATTGACTCCTCACTGCCTCAAATCATGCCTGGTGAGATTCATCTCTTGTGTCTTTCCATTCCTTCTCATCTTGAAGGCTCACTGTACGTTTGACCTCAGCTAGTCCTAACCGTTTCAAGCTCAAACCTCAAGATCATCTCAATTAATCAACCCTTGCCTCGCACTTGTCTCTGATGGTCACTTGGGCAGTCTGCCAATCCTGTTTGTATTTCCTTTTCATTGTGCACTTGGTGCTTCTTCCTGAGATCTCATTTGTTCTTGATTGAATGTGTCTCAGCTCTCAGTGCAATTATCAATTCCATCAAATCTTATTTATTTACGGTTAAAAGCCAAAATCACCGTGAAATTATTCAACCGCTGAAGAATCTGCTGAGAGAGGATAAAAACCAGACGCTATGGACATATTCAAACAGACCATGCTCAAGATAGCTCTTGAAACAATCCCCTTACTTGGAGACAACAATTACGGCATCTGGTGAGACAAAATGGATGCTGTACTCAATGTTTGTGGATGCTCCACAGCCATGAACAATGATACTTCCAAACTAGACGCTTCCGTCAACGACAAATTAAAACTCCTCATCATCTCAAAACTTGACTCCACTGCGCATGAGAATATTGTTATGGCTGAAAACAGAAACTCAGCTAAACGTTTATGGAAGGCAATCATACACAAGTTTGCATTGTCTCAAGCTTCAAACCGAGCTAGAGTGTTCAACAGCCTCCTTTATCTGTCATTCAACTCAGACAATATTGTTGATTTCATCACCAAGGTGAAGGTGTGTCTCAAGAAGATGGCCAAAGTGGGAATTAAATTGCCGGACAACATCATAGCCTACCTCATTCTGTTCAAACTTCCTTCCTCCATGGACAACTTCAAGAGACAGATCATGCACTCCGACAAGGAACTGATGGTTGAATTTGTTCTCAATCATTTGAATCAACTCAAAAACGAATCAATGGCTCAGTCTTCCATTTCAAGTTCTTGGACAAAGGGCGATGTTGCTCTGTTTGGAGGAAAGACTACTTCTCACTCAAATTCAACCAAGGCGTCTGACCCGAAAAGATGTGTGGAAGGTTACCATCACCCGGGCCAAGACAAAAAACACTCAGCCAGAGATTGTTGGGACCTTCATCCAGAGATAGCACCAGAATGGTGGAGAGAAAACCAGGCAAAGTGGAAGGCAAAGAAGGTTGGATCTAAAGCAAAGACCAAATCTCACTCCGCTCACTACCTCGCTCTACTCAACCTATGGATTGAACACGGAGACTCAAATTGGCGCTTCTTGCTTGACAGCCGAGCATCAGTCCATATGATAAATGACAGTCGCTACTTCATCAAGATGGAACCATATTCCGGAGATCCTATCAAAACTGGAAAGGAAGGGGCTTGCTTGCCAATAAAAGGAAAGGTTACTGTCTTACTTTGTTGGAGCAATCTCACTCTCGAGCTCAGTGAAGCATTTTACGTACCCAACATCACCATCAACTTGATCAGCGTAGGCGCTCTGAATGGCAAGGGCTGTGGGATCAACTCGAGCGGAAGCAAATTCTCAGTGACTCACTTGGGCAGGGAGGTACTGGCTGGAAAAATTAAGAACAACCTGTACACACTTCCTACTCCCTCTCTCACGTCGTCAGAGTCTCTTTTCTCCTCCATTGCTTCTTCGCCGGAAGATGCCTTGCTCAACATTCACAGAAAATACGGTAAGGTGTTGCTTTCAAGACTTTCCTCCCTCATTCAGCACATCCCCAGCGACGTCAAACAATAGTTTGAGTGCGTCGACTGCGTCTGGAGCAAGATTACCAAAGCTTTGTTCAAAGTCACATCCACAAGATCCACAAAAGTCTTTGATTGGATACACCTGGATCTTGTGGGGCCAATTTTACTGTCTTCAAAATCAGGCCACAGGTTCATCCTGTCTCTGGTGGACAACGCCAGCGGATATCTTGCAGCTTTCCCCATCACTTTGAAGGACAAGACAGCCAACATCATCGTCAGCTTGCTCAAGAAAGAGCATCATTGTTGGGGGGTTTATCCTACTGAGGTCTGCTCTGACAGAGGGACCAAGTTTGTCAATAAAAAATTAACCTCCTTTCTGGCCAACAGGAATATAACTCACATTGTGTCTGAACCATACCATCCGGAACATAACGGTCGCGCAGAGCAAGCCAATCAAACCATTGTCAAATCAACCCGGGAAACCCTCAAAGACGGGCGTCTTCCCCCTTTGGCGTGGCATGAGGTGGTCAAGGGGTGCTTCCTTATGCTCAATCACATCCCCCTGAAAGGCAAAACCACAACTCCTTGGGAGAAGATGCACAGTTGGGCCCTTCCATCCTCATTTCTCAAGCCTATTGGAAACCCCTGCATCTATTTAATCAACAAAAGGGAGAAAGGACTCAAATTCAACATGAAAGGGGAAGAAGGCACACTAGTAGGATTCAATCAACTTCTCATCTTGTATCAAATCTTAACTAAGAATGGCTCTATTGTCTCATCTAAGCACGTCAGGTTTCTTTGCATGCCTCTGCTGTAAGACTCCAAACGGTGCTAGGCCGTGGCAGTTCTGTGGAGGGGAAAGGTGCTGTTTAGGCTGCCCTCCTGAGTGTTACAAAAATATTTAAATGTAACCAAGATCAAGGTCCAGAACCTGGTAAATGAGGAATCAAGGAGTAGAGGATAAAGATGATAATAGTTTGGTAGCTATGGAACAGCACTATCTGAGACAAGATTATGCGGGGAAAAACTTGAACAAAAGAAGTTAAAGTCTGCTTAGAGTTCAAAGAACAAAAGCTGTTGTATGTAAACAACGCCCACAAGCTAATAACTCTGGTTGTCAGCAGAAGATTGGGGATGATCAACTCAAACCCAAGCAACCTCCAGGTTCTCAATGAACCTGCCCAACTCTCCGCAATCAAGCGCTTGAAGGGTACCAGATAACTGTGGTTGGCTGTACTGGACAAAGCAAAATGTTTAAGAAGCTCTAAAGCAAACAGTAACTGATTTGAAGCAAGGATAACCTCAACACTTCTCAAGGGACTCAAGAGTAGGCTGGCAGAATGCAACTCCAAAGAAGCTAAGGGGAGGTATAACACTCCAGGTCTTAAGCTTAATAAGACCTCTTCAATCAATTGTGATTGGCTCCAGAAAGGTGATAAGGGATCAGGACCAGTATGGTCAGAGAAAGGGATCAAGGAGTGGTATAACACACTCAAAAAATTCCAACAGACAGAATTTTTCTTCAACCAGAAAGGCTATTGGTTGGTGATAAGGATCAAGGATCAAGGGTTTGAGTATGGAAGCTCAAGGATCAAGGGTGTGCTGATTTCATGCTGGATGATTCCATGCTCCAATGATTCATCCAAAAGGCAGGGGAGAGCCCCTACTTATATGGGCAGGAGGCCCTGTTAGAATATGTACAACGGATTCTAAAAATAGAGCGGAAAAGGGAAGGAAATCATGTGGTCACTCGCGTCCGTCCGTGGATGGGCGCACGCAACAATACCAGAATCACCCACCCCTTGTCCAAAGGCGGACGGGGTGGGAAAGAGAAATGAACCAAACCCCCGCGGATGTCCGCGGGCGGTAGTTGGCACTCTTCACCACTTGTCCAAAGGCGGAAGTGGGTGGGAGAGCCCCAGGAAAGGTGACGGATGAAGTCAATGAGAGCGTGGATGGGCGGATAGGAGATTGGCTTGAGACGTTTGAGTAAATCCTGACGGCCTTGAGATTCACGACTGATAGATCAAGTGAGATGGGAGATTTGACGGATCCAAGGATTTGCCAAATGCTTGGGGGTGCGGTCGGGATGGATTCGGTAAATCATGGATGAGCGCCGCGCAATGGTAGAAATGAGGAGATTGGGACACGCAACGACAAAGATGAGGACACACAACAACAAAGATGAGGATGCGCAATGACGACAGCGGAGATGACAAGCAACGCGCAACGGCAAGGATGATGAGCAACGCGGATAAAGGACGCGCGACGCGCGCGGATAAAGGAAGCGCAACGCGCGGGGCGCGACGCGCGCGGATGAAGGACGGTTTGGATGAGCCTGAGGACAAGTTAGGTTTTTTTTTTTTTTTTTTTTTTTTTTTCAAGGCCGGACGGTACATTCGCGCAACAGTTTATGGGTTGAGGTCTTAAGGCGGCCAGGGTGTCCAGAATGGGGCACAACACTGCCAAGAGTGGGTGGACTCAACTTTGAAATTGAATCTGACACAAGTGACAGCAATCACCCTCCAACTACCAATCACCTTCCTGAAGATCATCGCAACGGTCAAGTTCCTTGGACCAACTATTGGGACAACTCACCTGACTCAATCAGCTCAAACGATGAAGTCAAATAAAATGAACTATGATTGGATGAATCAACCTCAGCAGCTCCATCTGGCCAGAAAGCTTTGACGTCGCCTCAGAATGTCAGGCCAGTCAACCAACAGGCTGTCACGTCCACTGGATGGGTCCTTCAAGATTGATTGCAAATCAGGCCTCCACAACGGTATGGCTTCTTCCATTTCTACAAGCCCAAATCTTACAAGGATGCCCTCCAGTGCAAAGAGTGTGTGGAATTGATGAAATCCATGGATTTCAAACTGGGCTCTATCAAGGATCTCTGCGTGTGGGATTAATACAATGGCCCTGACCCCAAAAATGCTCTCAGGACCACGTGGATCTTCAAAATCAAACAGGACTGTCATGGAGACCCGGTAAGATATAAGGCCAGGCTTTGTGTGCAAGGCTTCAATCAATATGAAGGGCTGGACTACTCCAACACCTTTTCTCCCACTGGCAAGCCCTCAACGCTCAGACTGTTAATTCTCTATGCACTCAAATTGGGACAGAAAATTTGCCAATTCAATGTTAAAAGCGCGTTTTTACATTCACCAATTGACAAAGAGGTAATCATTCACACTCCAAAGGGATCCAAAAGGAAGTCCCGATTCCTCAAACTTTGAAAATTGCTCTACGGCCTGAAGCAGGCTCCAAAGAATTGGTACAAAACGCTTACCGCTTGGTTCAGAGAAGTGGGGTTCCAGGAGTCTTCATGTGATCCTTGCCTTTACCTCTCAAATGATGGTAGATCTCGAATTTTCTTTCACGTGGATGACCTCATCCTTGTCGGCGACGGCGAGGACTTCAAAAACAAATTCTTGAATCGCTTTGCTGGTTCCACGGCAAAGGACCCAGACACTGTCCTGGGGATGCAAATAGAGGTAAAACAGGAGGAAATTATTCTTAGCCAACCCAAGCACATTGAAAGGGGCCTTGAGGAATTGGGTTTAGAAGATGCTAAAGTCAGAAAATTGCCACTTACCCCAAATCTGCAACTCACGCCTGTGACTGAAAAGGAGTACAAACAACTCAGAGCATTAAATGTGAACTATTGTTCAGCTATTGGCTTACTCAATCACATTGCTTGCTACTCACAACCTGACATGAGCTTTGCTGTGTCTATTCTATTGAGATTCAATGTCAAACCCGGTATGCGTCACTGGAACAAACTAAAGAAGACGTGGAAATTCTTGAAAGGAACCTCCAACGTCAAGCTTTGCCTAAGAGTCAATGAGATCAACTCCTTAACCTCTGCCTACTCTGACGCCTCTTGGGCTGATGACCCTGACACCAGACAATCCCAGACGGGGTATCTTTGTGCGGTCTATGGTTGCGTGGTGTTGTGGAACAGTTCCAAGCAAAAGAACATCACTTACAGCTCCACCAATGCAGAACTCAACGCCTTTGTCAACGCATTTAAAGAGTCCTCCTGGATCTGATCACTGTCGAGTGAAATCTTTGCAACTGGTTTGTCTCCCATACTCATTCACAGGGACAATAGTGGTCTGGTCAACAAACTTGAAAGATTTGGCTCAAATTCAAAAACCCGTCATTTGGACCTCAAAACAAAAGGGATGAGGGAGGAACTAAAGTAAGGAAACATCTTGGTCAGGCTTGTCAAATCTGAAGAAATGCCTGCAGACGCACTCACCAAAAACTCAGATCAAGCTAGCCTTAGGTGTCTTCAAATGTCCTTCTCGTCTCCAGTGCCTACATGACTCCCGTTTTCTTTTTTTTTTCTCTCTCTTCTCAGTCATCTGCTGTCACTCTGTCACTTGTTGTGTCCTTTTTGTTTTGTTTTGTTTATTTCTTTTCCTTGCGCTGTTCTCAGAGACTGTCTCAATTCTTCATCTATACTGGCATGGGGCGTGTTGAGATTTCACGGCAGTGGAGCATTCATTGCGCCTGGGGATTCTCTTCTCCTGCGGGGACCCTGTTTCAGTTACTGACTTGTCATTTTCCCGGAAGACCTAGAACCAACATCACATGAGAGGTAGAACTCCTCATTTTTCAAATGACAACAAACATCTCACTCAACTTCCACCGACAACAAACATCTCAATCAACCAAACCCAAATATCTTTAGCAACTCTTTCTCATTCTTCTATTCTTCTCACTCTTTTTCTTTTTCTTTCTCATTTCTTCTCTTGGTTTTCTTTTCTTTTCCTACTCTTCTTTGAACTTCCTTGATTGACTCCTCACTGCCTCAAATCATGCCTGGTGAGATTCATCTCTTGTGTCTTTCCATTCCTTCTCATCTTGAAGGCTCACTGTACGTTTGACCTCAGCTAGTCCTAACCGTTTCAAGCTCAAACCTCAAGATCATCTCAATTAATCAACCCTCCCCTCGCACTTGTCTCTGATGGTCACTTGGGCAGTCTGCCAATCCTGTTTTTATTTCCTTTTCATTGTGCACTTGGTGCTTCTTCCTGAGATCTCATTTTTTCTTGATTGAATGTGTCTCAGCTCTCAGTGCAATTATCAATTCCATCAAATCTTATTTCTTTAGTTTGTTTTGTATCATTAAAACTAACATAGTATTCATTTCTTTGATCAGATCAATTCAATGAATACTCACCAAAGATGAGCTTCTGGTTGAGCTTTGCTGCATGTTCTCTTGCTCTGAAGAGGATTCTGATTCCAAATTAATTGATCCCAATTCACTTTCAGTCTCTTCCTCTGAACTATGAAATTCAGATTCAGATTCTGCCAACTTTGACTGACAATTCATCATTATTTAGTAACTAAGTTCATTAAAACAAAAAAATGAACATATCCCAAAAGAAAAGACTTACAATATTTTGTCTTTTCTTATTGGGAGCCCTTCTAGTCCTTTTTTCCCCCTTGATTTGTTTTTCAACATGCTCAAACCAAGATGGTTCTTGCTGCATATCTGTCAATTTTGGCCTGCACTTACTTGATCGCAAGACTGTAGGTTCAAGTCTTGGCTTTAATAGATATTTTGCAATTTCCTGAATGATATACTTCAACAGGCCTCTTTGCTCATGATTTGGAGATTCCAAGATCATTTCATTCACTTTTTCATGTAACTGAGGAATTCTTAGCATTTCATTAACATTTCACTTGAAATAATTCAAAAGGATCAACCATTAGTGAATTAGGATTCATAAATCAAAAAGCATTAATCACATAGTGATTTGAACAATCCAAATTAAGCCAACTTACAGAACTAGATCTGCAAGGGTCATAGTCCAACCTCCCCTGAGGATGAACATCTTTGGGTACTGCCAATCCTCTGAATGCTAGACGGTCAACTATTTTGTGGGAGCAGGGAAAACCCATAGTCTTGGAATATGACTTGGTGCACACTTTGCCATCATGATCACGTTTTAATTTATCAAATTTTTCCCTAATAATATGAATTGCCTCTAAAGAAAATTTGTAACCCAATGTTAACAGTTCAGGTGGAAGAACTTTCACTAACTGAATTGGAGATTTATAAAGTGATGCATGAATTGATTTAATTTGATTCAAAACTTTTCCTTCAAGAATTTTCCAAACATCCAACAGGTTTACCAAAGATTTTGCAAGGAATTGTTTGAGAGTTGCATGGGCCCCTTCAACCCAAGATGTTGTTTTGTTCCGAAAATCTGGGTTTATACAATTTCACGCTGTTAAAAACTTTTCTTTGATAGGGAAAATGTTATTTTACATATAATTGAGTACATCCTCATATTATTTCAAGAAAAACTATACAAGTGAAACATTCAGAACCCAAAACTAGGAAGAATAAGAAGCAGTGATTTGGAACTATTCTGAGTTCCACATCATTGACCTCTGCCTCCTCCTTGGTCTTTGAGGCGCCATACTTCGCCCACCAAGTCATACAGCTTTTCCATCCTTCAATTTCATTAACAAAGCATGCTATTTAGTCTGCTTGTATGTTTTTAGACAAGTGCCAAGTGCAACATTGTCTTGATGAATCAGGGAACCTAGATTCAATAGCACAAATCAGAGCTTTTTCACGGTCCATCACAAAGACTTTTGAAAGTCTCTCAGGATCATAAGCCAACTCATTTAATGAATTTACAGCCCAACTGTAGAACTCAAACATTTCTTTTGTTATAAAAACAAGAGATTTTGTGAAAGTTTTCCAATTGGCTGTCATTCCTACAACATGCAATAGCGGGATTTGGTACTTGTTTGTCTTATAAGTACAATCCAACATAGCAATATGATGGAATTGTTTTGAAAGCTTTACTGCCTCAGGATGTGCTAAGTACAGGGCCTCCAAGTGACCCTCTCCACTCAACTTTGACCAGTGAATCCAAATTTTTTCTTCAAGCTGTTCATAGAGTACCTCCATAACACTTTTACCCTTTGGTTCTGCAAGTTTTACCTTCTGCTTAGTGTTATAGATTGTTTGGTCATCAACATAATTCCGCCCATCAATATTTCTCAATTTTCTCTTAGGTTTTAAAATATTGAGCCCATCTTTCATGCCTTCCTTAAGTAGATCCAAGGCTTGCCCAGAGATTCTCCCCAGTTGAAGATGCACAGAGGGATTTTCAGATGGTTGATGGTTATTTTGAGTTTCTTTATAGGAGATTTGCCACAAGGGTTCCTCCTTTGTGCAACTTGGATGGATTAAAAACTTGCACCCAACCTTCCTTGTGTGAGTTTGTCTAGACCGTTTGGTAAGAATTTGTCCTGAATAGGAACCATTGCAATCACAGGCTAAATCCACATATTTATCTTTCTTTGAGTTAAAAACCGTCAGAGCATAACCATGCTTAATAGCCCATGTTTGACAATAGTTTTGTGCCTCTTCCCTAGTAGGAAAAGCTTTGACAGGAGGTGGGTCATGTGGATCTGTCATAGTTACCTATTTATATTGATGGAATGCACTCCATCAGTTTCAATCAAATTAAATAGGGCAAAGACCAGTAACATAAAATGTTACTCACAACCAGAGGTCAAATCCCACTGTGAAACATTTTGTTCCTCAATTGTCACGCTTGATAAGGATGCAATTGGGGCTTCCAATGTTTCATTAACCCAATCCTTTTTTTCTTTTTCCAAAGCTTTATTGATGGCACTATCAATGTAGACCTTCCATGCACCATGTCAAAAGAAGGAGGGCTTGCCACTTTTCCCATGCAAAAAAACGCAATGGTATACTTCAGTATTCAATCCAACTTTCAATTGAACAAACAAAGTTTCCTCACTTTTGAAATGAGGAAGAATTGTTTGCAGCTTTTTATATGATTTCAATTTTCACTTTAATTTCACTTTGGTTTCAATTTAAAGTAAATTTGGAATTGCTAGGTGTGGAACAACATTCCCACAAAGAATTTTTTGATCCCTAATTTGGGTTGATGGAACCCAAGTGTGGTCCAGGGGGTGCCCAAACTTCTGGCAGGACTTCTGGGGGTAAACGGCTCCTATAAAACCCCCTGGGGGTTGCGCTGTAAGACTCTAAACGGTTCTAAGCTGCAGGCAGTTATGTGGAGGGGAAAGGTGCTGTTTAGGCTGCCCTCCTAATAGTTACAAAATATTTGAATGTAACCAGAATGAAGATCCAGGAACTTGTAAATAAGGAATCAATTTAAGGGATGATTTTGAGAGTAGTTGGTATCAAATGGAAAAAACACTATCTGAGGCAAAATGGTGTAGGAAAAGACTTGAAAAAAATAAATCAGATTTTTGTTCAGAGTTCAATGGAACAAGGCAGTTGTAAGTAACAAGGCCCACAAGCTAATAACTCTGGTTGTTGGCAGAATATTAGAGAAGATCAACTCAATCCCAACCAACCTCCAGGTCCTCAATGAACCTGCCCAACTCTACGCAATCAAGGGCTTGAAGGGTACCAGATAACTGTGGGTGGCTGAACAAAACAAAAGCAATTTTTTTATGAAGCTCTAGAAGCAAAGCAATAACATATTTGAAAAAGAATAACCCAACACTTCTCAAGGAACTCAAGAGTAGAGTGGCGGAATTCAACTTTAAAGAATAAAGGGAGGTTTAACACTCCAGTTTTCAAGCTTAAAGAAACCTCTCAGTCAAATGTGACTGGATGCGGAAAGATGATCAGGGGAGGATCAGACCAGTATGGTCAGAAAAAGGGAACAAGAGTGGTATAACACACTCAAGAATTTCAGCAGAAAGAATTCTTTTGAACCAGCAAGGCCATGGTTGTTGATAAGGATCAGGGTCACAGACGGACCAATTGAAGATTGAGTATGGAGACCCAAAGGATCAAGGGGCAATCAAAAGATATACCCAGCACAAAGTTGCAGACAAAGTCAAAGAAGCCCTATGGAATGGTCAGATTACTGATTGATATCTGAGATGGATTCCCCAAAAAAGGAACGGGAGAGCACCTCCTTCTATAGACAAGAGGCCTGTAGACTATTTGAAATAGATACTTACAAATGAGTGCAGAAAATTTTTTTTTTTTCAGACAAGCAAGATTGGCAACAGGAAGCGCCTGACATGGGAGAAAAAAAGCAAAATATGATGGAGAAGCTGGAAACCTGTCAGGGTTGAGGAAAATGTTGGGCAGTGGATGATGGTTTGAAACAAGTTTGACCGGCCGCAACCCTGGTCAGCAAAGGGAGGATTTATGCATGGGCTCCAGATGGAGATGGTCAAGGAGAAAATGTTGGTGAAAAGGTTCCAATGTCCCCAAACAACAATGTAAGTTTGCAGGCATCAGAGAGGTATTGGTTTTATGCAACTGGTCAGATTGTTGTGGCCAATTGGTTGAAATTAGCGTAGAGCAAGGAGGATGATGGCCGTTGCAACAGGCAACGGCGTCAGTGGTGTCAACCTGGATGATCAATTGGTCAACACAAAGTCACCAATCAATGGATGATAATTTGAGAGATCAGCAGGCTGCGGAGATGGATCAATGGGTTGAGTTTTGGAAGAAGACTGATTGCAGGATGAGTGATGATGAGGAAGAGAATGGCTTCCCACGCACACTTGGCCAAAAAACCAGGCTAAGGCGCGTGCAAGAGGGGGGGATTTGAGCAGAGGAGGAAAGGATTGGATAACCAAGGAAGTCCTGCCTAGACCTCTAGGACAGGGAAGAGTTGGGATAGTGGGAAATGAGTGGGTACCTATAGAGGCACAAGACATGAATTTTTTTTTTTTTGATTCATGGATGGATAAGGGAATGTGAAAAAAACTTTGAAAATTTCCATTTTCCATGAGGTGTCCTGGATTTGTCACCACATCTCTCCCAAATTTGCAGAATTTCCCTAGTCTGCATCTTGAACTTGAAGATATAAAGAGAAGGAGAAATACAAGGAAATTGAACCAAAGATTGGCCATTTCTTGATCTTGAGAGGGATCGAAGAGTTGGAAAATATCTTGATTCATCCAAAAGAGCCCTAAAAGCGGCAGAGATAAAACACAGAAGGTGTCCAAAATGCTCACATATGTGGCATAAAGTAGAGTTTACAACAAAAATGCAGCAAATAACCCTGGCGGTGCACAATTGGGAGGACTTAATTCTGAGATAAGTTGCCTCCACAAAAATGAAACTTCTTGAATTGATCAGAAGAGAACCTTCTGGTTAGTTGAGTACCATCCAGCTCCTCCAAAACATAAGATCAACCTCTAACTTGGTGAACCACCCAAAAAGAATCATTCCAACAATTTGAGAAAAGCTTTCCCCACTGGGTCTCCAAAGATCAATTATAAGCTAAAACTAGATCCCCAGGTTTCAAGGAGTCCCTGATTTGATTGGAGTGCTTGTCCTCCCAATACTGAACTGATTTTGCTCTGGACTCCATAATCTTCTGATACGCTTCATCATGAGCATCTTCACTTTGCTCCAGTTGCTTGGATCTAGCAACTAATGAATCAGTAGTTGAGGACACCTTGTACCAAGGGATACCCAAGAAAGATTCTATTTCCAGATCCAAAGGAAGAAATTCTATTTGGCCAAAGATGATTTCATAAGGTGAGTATCCAGTAGTCCTTTTGGTTGAGATTCAATCAGAGAAGAGAACAAGAGGAATTAATTTGCAACAATTCTTGCCACTTTCACCAGAAAGCTCAACAATTGCAGCTTTCAAAGGAGCATGGCCTTTTTGCACCATGCCTTGGCCTTCAGCATAATGAGGAGTAGTAACTCTATGTTGTCCAGGAAGAGATTGGACCATTTTGGCAAGTTTGCTACCAAATTTGGAGCCACCATCAGTAGAGTAAGATTGAGCCAGGCCATAACGCATTGTCCAGGTCTCATAGAGGAAAGCTGCAACTGATTCAGAGCTAAGATTCTTAAGAAATTTTGCTTCAACCCATTGAGAAAAATCATCTCTAGCCACAATGAGGTACTTAGCACCACCTGCCTTAATATGAACCACATCCATAAAAATCCTTCTAAAGACAGTAGAATCCCCATTAGGATAACAAATTTCAGTTGGACGCCTAAGATCACGTTTTTGAGAAAATTCACAACTCTTGAACCATTGAGAGACCAATTTCTTCAGAGATGGCCACCAGAATTGTTTGGATAATTTTTGCTAAGTTTTGGTTTCCCTACAATGAAAAAGACCTTCATGGAGACTTTCAAAGATAGAATCTTGTTTAGAAGGGATAGTAACAACAATGATAGCACAAGGATTTCCTTTTTTCATAAGCCTAGAAATTTGGAAAAAGAAACTAGAGGACTTTCTTTTAAGAGATCAAAATTCTTTAGCAGAGAGATAAAGAGTTTTTTGAAGAGCTGAAAGTTACTGATCTAGTTTAAGCCAGAAAACTTTTTGAAAGCAAGAATATTCTTTAGAAGAGAAAGAGAAGAAAGGTTGGATTAAAGGTTCTTCTTCATCAAAATCAGTTCCAACATCAGATTCACCGTCTCCAAGAGGCGTCAAGATAAACCATCATGCATAGTGAAAGATTTCCCAGGCCTGTGAACAATATCAAAAGAAAAAATCTGGATAAATGCCACCCAAAAAGTCATAGAAGCATTGAAAAGGCTGGGAGAATTCATCATTTTAATGATGGATCAAACATCAACTTGTAGTTTGAAATTTTTCCCCAGAGAATGGTTTGAAGTTTCTTCATCATTTGAGCCACACCACAAAGTTCCAATTTGGGCTGAGAGTACCTAGACTCTACATCTGAAAATAGCAAAGATTCATAAAGAGCAGGACAGTCCCAACCATTTTCATATTCCTGAGTAAGAACAGGCCAACAGATTGATAACTAGAATCAACAGCCAGCTTGATCTTGCCAGCTCCAGTTCCATAGGAGATCTTTTTCATAACTATTTCTTTACCCACAATCATTTTCAGCAACTGAAAAGAATGTTCAGAATATTGGGTCCAAATACATTCAGAATCTTTCCTGGTTATACAACATAAGGGTCCACATATTTTGGATAAAGATGGGATAAAGATTCTAACATGATTGACAACACCTAGGAAGCCCCTGACTTCAGTGGGATTTATTGGAGTAGGCCAAGAGATGATCTTTTCAAATTTTTCTGGTGCCATCCTTCTTCCTTCCTTGCAGACCATGTGACCAACAATTTCCAGAGCAGGGACACAAGCATCCAGTTTGAAACCAGAGACAGTAAGGCCAGATTCCTTGATTCAAAACAGATTCCTTTTCAAAGTAGTAGCATATTCCCAGATAAAACAACAAATTCCTGAATGCCAAGGTAAGAGCTCATTATCATACTCAGAAACTGGAACTTTAATTCCACCATTTTCAATTAAGATACCAGCATGATAAAGGATTAAATCCTGGAGGATCCACATCATCTGAGACTGATAGAATGCAACCAAATTGTTGGCACCTTGAGGCAATTGAGTAAGTTGAAATCAACCAAGATGAGTATCAAAGGTAGTGAGAGGGCAAGAAATAGGATTCAAGGATTGTTCATCATAGCCACCCATGATGTCCCCTAGAACATAGCAAGCTCTCCCAGAGAAAGATTCAACAAATTCTTCAATAGCAGGAGGAATATCAGAGTCTTTAATAGTAACTTTATTAAGAGGTTGGAGATCATGAACTATTCTAAGTTTACCATTACTTTTGAGGAGACAGAAGACAGGGCTGGAATAGCTAGAGATTGACTGCTCATATAGGCCAGTACAAACTTGTTCACGGACCAACATGATAAATTTGTCAACTTTAGCAGCAGGGATAGGGATCTTCCTCTTTTGCCAAGGATCATGTTCAACTACAGGGATGATATAAGGGAGGACATAGGATTATTTCAAGAGAACTCTCTCTTCTTCACAGAAAGAAATAGATTTTCCCCTTAGAGATAAGACATTTTTGATCAAATTTAACTCATCAGGAAGAAGCAATCCATCTGGACCAAAGTTGACCACCTTCAGAAATTCTTCAGTGACCCAACCATTGTGCCCAAAGGGACCAGTAATAGATTGCAGAAGACCACAGTAAGAATCATGGGATAGGGGAGGACACATAAGAGGAGGATTGAGTTTGAGAGGCATAGCCTGGTTGACTGGTTGGACCTTCTTGGAAAATGGATTTTACTTGGTGACAAACAAGATAAGTTCTTGTTTCCTCCAAGAGTTGACAAGTGAGATTTGATTACAAAAACTGAGTCCAAGCTCCAAAATTCTCCATGTCTGATGTTCTGCAATATCCTCTAAAGGTTCCTTTTCCATAAAGGGAGAACCAGGAGATAATATGTTGCTCACATTTGTGGCACAAGGTAGGATTTCAAAGATGATGGTAAAAGTTTTCCCTGGCAGTGCACAATTGGGAGGACTTACTTGTACCCCAAATTGCCTCCACTGAAGTGCATATTCCTCCATACCAAAACCACCAAGAATAGAATTGAGATCAGGATCTAGTTTAGACTCATTACAGAAATTCAAACTGGAGCTGAGAGAAGATTGATCAGACCTAAGAGTAAAAGGAAAAGAAGACCCAACAGATCCAGAGAAAGAAGGAAAAGAAATATTTTTGAACTTTTTTATTTTGACATGTTTTTGATTTTCAATATTTTCCAGTGTAGATGAAAACAATGAAAAGAATGAAAAATAAGCCTGAGGGATGATAGTTGACCCTTGAGTTAAAGTCTGAGGCCAAAAAGAACTACAAATATTAGTAGGATCAACTTTTCCCATAAAAAATGAGAGGAATTGGAATTATCCTTCTGCTTCCCCTTTAAAGATGATTTAGAGGGATGACCAGGAAAATCTCTTTCCCAACAACCAGGATCCCAAGAACAGAGAGGAACTTCAATCTTTCTACCATCAGCATCAGGGATAAGAATTTTCTCCCCAAATTGATCAGAAAAAATCAGAGTAGCACCAAAATCCATCAAGAAAGGTTGTCCGAACATCATAGGCCCTTCCAAACAAGTGATCCAAAGATGACGGGTTCCAAAAATATTTTGACCAATCCTGACAGGAAAATCTTCAGCAATACCAACCAATTCACAAGATTGATTAACTATCCCATAGACTTTAGAATTGAAGCTGACCCTAGGAGTGAGTTTGAGTTTACAGGCCATAGCATCCAAAATTAAGTTAAGCTGAGATTGAGAGTCCGCAAGGGGAGAGACAGTTTTAGCTGAGTCACCAAGATAACAGGGGAGGAAACAAAGAGGACAGGAGTAAATATTGGAATCTGAAGAAGGATTACTTCTGCCAGAGTCCTCCATTGAAGTTCCAGAGGAGACCTTTCATTTGTCAGGACCAATCTCCACACGTTTAAAAGAGACCCATTTCTTCATTCCTTCAGCAACAGATGGAGAGACTGATAGGAGTTCAGCAACACATAGATCAGAAATTTTCTTTAATACTCCTTCCACAGCATTGTGGTGGTCCTTTGAGGTTCCCCTTTCAAATCAAACTTTGTACTGGGTGGAGGGAGGAAATTCAGGTGAAGCAGGAACTAAGATGGGATCAGAAGTTTGATGTGACTTGGATGAAGGAGAAGGATCTGAGTGATCTGGAAACCTTTCCATGAGTGGCTCATTTTCCACCCCCATTTCTTCCACATCAGGGGAAGGAGGCTCAGGTGAGGATCAAAATTTGACTGGTTTTTGAAGAATTGAAGTTGGCAAGGAAGAGGATTTGTGAGGTTTAGGTTCCTCATGCCATTTCCCAGGTGGATCAGATTGATAATTAGTCCCAGCAGGACTGGAGGAAGAGATAGCTGGAGGATATCAAGGTTGAAGAGTACCACAGGAAGATTGGAAATTGAAGGAAGCAAGGGATTCTATCATTGGAGGTGGAGGCTGATAAGAGGCCACCACATGAAGAATAGGGCAAGATGAATCAAAAGGGATCACAGCACCATTAGGCAGAAATAAATTGTTCCCCTTCTGCTCCACCAACTTTTCCTTTATATCCTTCTGGAGTTCCAAGCATTGTCCAGTTCCATGGCCTTCCCTATGACAGTAGTAACAGACCAGGGTAGATTTAGGGACAGAAGTAGAGGGTTTAGGATTAGCAAGAGAATAAATCTTTCAATCTATTTTGTTCTCCAAAGCTCAAAGTATCTTAGTGATTTTTTCTGGAGTAGTTGGTTCTTGAGTAAAATTAGGATCTGCTTTAGGTTTTTTATCCGCCATCATCCTAATCATAATTTTGTTGGATTCTTTAAAAAAAGGAGCATGGACTGGTTCAGTGGTTCTAGGTTTTTCAAAAGTTAAAGCAGTTTTAAATTTCATGACTTCATCCTCAGTACTCCTAAGGAAAAGGAAAACCGGGAGTTTGAATTGATTATCCCTGGCGGTGATAATAGATCCGGATTTGACCAATTTGTCTTTAATACTTTCCTGCACAGCCAACAAAAAAGATTGAAAGAATTTGCTCAAAATTTTTCCACTGAATTGATGTGATTTTTTTGGATAAGATAGTTTTGAATAGGATCCCAAGACTTCCTAAAAGACTGGTATTCAGAGGCTGAAGAGACACCACCATTTTAGATCCATTGAGAGACAAGAGCATCCAAGTCCTGCAAAGTAAACTGAGCTACATCTATTTTACCCCAATATGCCAACATTGCTTCCTTCAGAAGCGTCCAGACATGGGATTTGAATCCTTTGAATGACTCAATTACTTCCATAACTTCATCAGAGGAGATAAAGAATTGTAAATGATAGGCCATATTGTATTTGCTTGCTCCATCAACTTCAGCAGCCATTTTGTAAGAGTCCAAGAACAGTTCAACATTTACCCCATTGAACCCTAAGCTCTTGTTCTGAGGTTTGATCATCACCATCTCTGGTTGAGAAGGGGTTGTTGGGGTACCAGTAGATGCCATTTTGAATAACAGAATTGCTGGAGGATCCAAAGAGCGGATTTCAAAAGTGGCTCAAGAGTGTGGCAGGAGTAGGGTTTCACAAAAAATGACAAGTACCTTGCTTGGATGGAGCACAAATTTCAAGGAATTACTTCTAGGATAAGTTGCCTCCATGGATCAGATCTGAGAAGAGAGAGAGAAACAGAGAAGAAAAGGAAAAAGATCAGATTTCAAAGTTTGATTCCAAACATTGTTGGGACTTTAAATCTCAAGGTTGCTTGTTTTATCCCAGCCTGGCGGACCAAATGTAAGAGTCCAAACGGCGCTAAGCCGCAGGCAGTTTTGTGGAGGGGAAAGGTGCTGCTAAGGCTGCCCTCCTAAGAGTTACAAAATATTTCAATGTAAGCAGGATCAAGATCCAGGAACTTTTAAATAAGGAATCAATGTAAGGGATGAGTTTGAGAGTAGTTGGTAGCAAATGAAAACAACACCATCTGAGGCAAGATGTTGTAGGAAAAGAATTGAACAAAACAAGTCAGATTTTTGTTCAGAGTTCAATGGAACAAGGCAGTTGTAAGTAACAATGCCTAAAAGCTAATAACTCTGGTTGTTGGAGGAAGATTAGGAAAGATCAACTCAATCCCAAGAAACCTCCAGGTTCTCAATTAACCTGTCCAAATCTACGCAATCAAGCGCTTGAAGGCTACCAGATAACTGTGGTGGCTGAACAAAACAAAAGCAATTTGTTTATGAAACTCTAGAAGCAAAGCAATAACAGATTTGAACAAGAATAAACCAACACTTCTCAAAGAACTCAAGATTAGCATTGCGGAATTCAACTTTCAATAGTAAAGGGAGGTTTAACACTCCAGTTTTCAAGCTTAAAGAAACCTCTCAGTCAAATGTGACTGGATCCGGAAAGATGATTAGGGGAGGATCAGACCAGCATGGTCAGAAAAAGGGAACAAGAGTGGTATAACACACTCAAGAATTCCAGCAGACATAATTATCTTCAACCAGAAAGGCTTTGATTGGTTATAAGGATCAGGGTCACAGATGGAACAATCAAAGATTGAGTATGGAGGCTCAAAGGATCAAGGGGCAATCAAAAGATATACCCGGCACAAAGTTGCAGACAAAGGGAAAGAAGCCCTCTGGAATGGTCAGATTACTGATTGATATCTGAGATGGAATTCCCTAAAAAGGCAGGTGAAAGCCACTCCTTTTATAGAAAAGAGGTATGTATACTATTTAAAAGAGATACTTACAAATGAGTGCGGAATCGGTTTTTTTTTTTTGCACACAAACAAGATTGGCAACAGAAAGCGCCTGAAATGGGAGAAAAAAATCAAAATATGATGAGGAAGATGGAAACCTGCCTTTGTCAAGGATGACGGAGGGCAGTGGAAAATGGCTTGCAACAAGTTTGACCAGCTGAAACCATGGTTGGCCAAGGGAGGATTGATGGATGCACGCAAGATGGAGATGGTTGAGGAGCAAACGTTGGTGGAAAGGTTCCAACGGCTGCCAACAACAATTTCAGTTTGTGGGTGTCAGAGTGGGATTGGGTGGTTACAACCGGTTGGGTTGTTGGAGCCAATTGGTCAAAATTAGCATAGAGCAAAGAGGATGATGGCCGTTGCAACAGGAAACGGCGTCAGTGGTGTCAACCTGGATGATTGATTGGTTGAAGCAAAGTAACCAATTGATGGAGGATAATTCAAGAGAGCAGCAGGTTGTGGAGATGGATCAATGGGTTGAGTTGAGGAAGGGGACTGATTGGGGGATGAGTGATGATGAGGAAGAGAATGGCTGCCAGTGTGCGCTTGGCCAAAACAACCAGGCTAAGGTGGGTGCAAGAGGGGGTTATTTGAACAGAGGAGGAAAGGATTGGATGACCAGGGAAGGCCTGCCTAGACCGCTAGGACAGGGAAGAGTTGGGATATTGTGAAATGAGTGGTTACCCATAGAGGCACAAGAGATAAAATTTTTTGAGGATGCATTGATGGATAAGGGAATGTTGAAAAATTTCAAAAATTTCCATTTTCCATGAGGTGTCCCGGATTGGTCACCACAGCGCATGTTTGAAACAGCCCTTTGTAGTTTTCTATGGGCCCCCATGGCTCATTTGAGCCATGTAGGGCCCTACACAACTACCACACGGTTGGAGCTGTGAATTTAACATTACCCAAAACAAAAAGGTGTTATTTTCAAGATATTTTTCCATATCTTTGGGAAGTATTTTCAAATTTTCAAGCTTGTATTCTGTCAGTGGGCATTTAAAAGGGCACCAAAGAAATAGCTGCAAATTTTTAGGATCAATTATTTAACTCCAAATAGTTTATGCAACATGAAAAATAACAGAAGATGTATGTTTTTGGGCTCATTTTGGTACAATTTCTGATAATATTTTGATTCTTTTTATGGGAAATCTGATTTTTTTAATTCTGAAAATCAGTTCAATGACAAAAAAAATATATTTTGTTTCATATTTTTTCACTGGCCTTTTGTATTTATCTGCCAGCAGGAAACCATGGAAAGGGAATTCTATCCAGTAACTTTGAGGGGAAGGTCCAGAAGGCTGGTTGAGATGTTTTGTTGCTTTGTAAAAATCTTTATCCTGAATTTATCCATGAAATTTTCATCCTTGAAGAGAGAGTTTTTATCCATTTCATTGATAATTTACCAACCTATTGAACTCCAATCTTCAGATTTATAGCCCAAATTACCTGCTTCTGATCTAAACCCACAGTTCCTATTACCCATCAAAACATTTAGAAAAAATTGTCAAGGAGTGATCTTTTTTATGTTTTATTGAAGCTTTGGATTCGGATGTGTTTATTAATTTGGGGTGGAGGTCTAAATTGGATTGGTTGAGTTGTGGTGAGTAGTGATGTGTCATTGGTTGATTTGTGTTGAGTACTAATGATTGGTGTGGAGGGGATAGTGGACGTTGACAGGTGATTGTATGGTTTAGGAAAGAATTGAAACGCCAAAGAGGTCAGGAGGAGGCAGAAAATCATTCAAAATCATATTGAATATCAGATTATTCAAACAGAAAATCCCACAAATGCAGACCTGCATCAAAAAGGGGTCTAAAAATGGTGATTTTAGATGAGACATTTGAGGGCCAAAACAAGTAGCAAAAAATATGTAAAAGAATATTTTTGTTGTCATTTGAACTGAATGTTGAAATTATTAAACCAGATTTTAAATAAAAATAATCAAAATATTATCAGAAATGGTTCCAAAATGCACCCCAAAACAGACATTTTCTGTTATTTTTGATGTTTCATCAACTATTTGGAGGTAAATAATTGATCCTAAAAATACCTAGATAACTTTTTTGTGCCCTTTTCAACGCCAAATAGAATATTAAAACTTCAAAAGTTGGAAAATTTCTCAGGAAGATACAGAAAAAAAGTTCAAAATAACAGCTTTTTGTTTTATGTTAATCCCACTTTTAAGTGGGAAAATGAAGTATGAAAAATCTGAAAAAATTGTATTTGAATTTCCCTGTATATTTGAAAAATCTTTTAACGTTTAGAGTTTTCAAAATAGTTCAAAAAAATAAAAAAAAAGGTAAAAGATTGGTTATGTAACATTATTTTTTCCAAATTTTTGAACCTAATTTTGAATGCCCTTAAATCAAAAAAAAATCACATTTTAGATGTCCCCTAGGTGCTTCATTTTTTTGGTTTTTTTCCAAATTCAAAAAAAAAGGCAAATTGAAGGAAAGCCACATGGATGGGGGATGTCGTGGGGATGTCCAAACCACACAAATTTAAGGATTGGGTGTGTGAAAAAGATAACACCCTGTATTTGATAACTCATTTGATCCATAGAAACTTTGTACAAGATTCCATTTAATAAAAAAGACACTTTATAAAACTAAAAATTATTAAAAATAGAATTAATTCAGGGAATGGATAAAAATTTAATACAATGAAGAAAGTGATCATCACAAATACACCTTCACCAGTTGCAGTGGGTACAATGGGTACAAAGGATTGCTTCCATGGTGGGTTATAGGGTGCATTTTCATAATGATTTTTTTAGTTTTTTTAAACCTCTGAGTCTTACAGGTTTTTTTTTCATTTGAAAAATCATCTTATGCACCACATTTAAAGAACTCTAAGAATAATCACCAAAAAAAAAAAATTCATGAGAAAATAAAAATTCCATAAAATGAAAGAAAAAGACTGATAGTCTTTGAAAATTTCAAATCAGAAAGTTTTCATTTTCAACAAGTCCTTCATATACAACAAATTTTTCTTCTCCAAGAGCTTCTTCTGCAAAACTTTCATCTTTAGTCACATAATCACTTTTTTTTGCTTTTAAAAGTATAAATAAAACATCAGCTTCAACATTCAGTTTTTCCAAGAAATTCAAGTTTAAAGTAAAATGGATTTACTTCTTCCTCTGATTCATCCTTCATCCTTCCCTTTCCCTTGTCCTTTCCCCCCTGCCTTTTCCTCAAAGCTTGGATACAGATAGAAAAAAATGCAAATATAAAGGAAGAACTTATTTTTTTAAAGTTTTCTTGCTAAACCACTGAGTTTGAAAAATTTTATTCCTTGGCCTTTGTATCTTCATTGGGGGCTTTTTCAAAGCCTGAAGGCCCCTTTTAGATGAAAATTGAGAGATTTTTATTTGATTTGTTGAGAGCTCCTTGAGGCCTTCCTCTGATTTTCATCTATTTCCTGGAGTTGGGTTCTTGAATTTGACCAAGTTGGTAACTCCCATAAAAAATATTTTTGATTTCACCCAGGTAGAATTTGTTTTTCCCAGTTTCTAATCTCTGCACTTTTGCAAAGAGCTCGTTGAGATATAAATTTTCATTAATTGCTTTAGAAGTTTCTTGATTAAAATTTGAATCTTGAGGTGCATCTTGAATACCTATCAACTCAATTCTTTTGATTTTCTTTGGAATTTTATTTATTTATTTTTGAAAAAGGAATAAATTTTTATATGAGAAAAACAATCAAATTTTAATCATAGAGGAAAAATATAAAAATCACATGATTCAAGAGAGGGTTTCAAGTGCCATTGAAGATGGAATTATGTAAGTTAAAATAATTCATATTTTATCCTTGAAAAATTGACTTTGTGGAGGCAAGGCATTCCCATGTATGAGGTATGATCACATTTTATACAATTTTTTGATTCTTCACAGGAACTGGAGAATTTATAAATGACTTTGAGCATATAGTGCGTGATTTTTAAACTTTGGTAATCCATGGATTATAGAAATCCAATAAACTGCTTGTAATTTTGCTTTTAAGTTCAAATGGAATGTTCATGGATTTGGATTGCAAGTAAATTTTAAATTTGGCATACAAAATTAGAAAATTAGCCAGAGGATTTAATGATGAATTTTTTAAAATAAGCATTTAATCCTTTAATTATTCAGGTTCTTTTATTCTCAAAATGGAGGTGTTTATTGGTAAAACAGGGAAAAATAATTCTTGAGGGAAATCCACTTTACCAATAATTAACCAGAATTGGGTATATTCCAGAAAAGAGATAGCTTGGTGAAATCCTCCTTATAAGCATGTTCAGGTTTGGATTGTACCAAAATTTCCAGTGCTTTGAAAAAAATTGCCATTCTATGCTGAGATTTAAAATTTTTTCTTCAATTTGTTTGTATGCTCTTGGATATGTTCCAAATAAAACATAGATGATAAAATGAATTAAAAATTGATTACATGGTATTAATCAGGGAAGTATCATTGTCATTAACTATGAATTTGGGATATTGATGATCTAAGATGTCTGAAAGTTGACTAATGACCCAATGGTAGTTTTCTTTCCTTTCTTGTGTTAGAAAGAAGAAACCAATAAATAGGGTTTTTGAAGAATTCTTTCCCCTAAAATACAAAGCACAGGCACTTAAAATTTGTGGGTTTTATATGTGCAGTCCAAAATCAAAAAAGTGTGGAAGAGTTTTGCAAATTTGTTTGATTGAAGGAAATAAATGAATAAAGAATCAATATTTCCATTTATATTTTTTATTCAAGAATGAAGATTCAATTTTATTGGCTCCAATATAAAGGATTAATTTTTTGATTTTCCATCTGAAAGCTTGTTTTTCATTATTTATGACTTTTTTTAAATGGTACTTATATTTGTATTAATAGGATCAGAAGTTGATTGAATGAGATTATTTCATATTTTTGAAGGTGGAATTCCTGCTTTAGTTAAAGAATTTACATTATATTCTTGAGGTCCCTGAATTATTCTATGAAATGGATGGGTTGATGGATCATTTTATGGAGGATGATTGTAATCAGGGAATCAAATTTTGACTTGCCAGACTCCAGATTTTTCTTAATAACTACCATAAATTTTAAAAGGAAAATATTTTTTCCTGGTAGTTAAAAGCTTCTTTTAATCTGAAATGTGCAAACTGTGTTCAGTGGAAAATTTTATGAACCAATCTGAACTGTGTTTAGTGGAATCTTTTTTTGACTCTAAACTGTGTTTTTATTTGCCAGATATATCACATTTTCATGTTTTTTTGTTTCTTTCAATTTTAAAATCTGGTGTGAATGGTATATCAATATTTTTTGACCCAATTTTGAATGGCTTCAAACATCTTCTCCTTTTGATTAAATTATAATTAAGGAGGGGAGCCAATTGGATAAATTCAGGGGTCTCAATTGATGAAGAGTGGGGAGGGTCAGGGGAAGCTGTAGAAGGAGTTCTGGAAAGGGGGTGAATGTTTTGTTCCAAAAGTTTTATTTGTGATATAGATTGGAGGTGGAGGGGAAAGTATTGGAAAAAGAAATAGAATTAGAGACTTGGGGTTGGTAATAAAACCTTTTTTGTTATCTTTCTTGGGATTTATTGACTTGATTGATTTTCATTGATTAGATAATGAAATAAAATGGAAATTTCAAAGAATATATAAAATTCTGATGAGGGGTAATATTTTCAAGTTTTATTTTATGAAATAGTTTAATTGAGAAGGATTGATATAGTTGGATTAAAGATTAGAGTATTTTTTTTAGTTGCAGTGAGGGATGATGAGTGATTTTGAGTGGTTTTGACTTGTGTCAAGTGGTTTTGGCTGGTTTTAAGTGTGCTTTGGTGGGTGGTGATTAGTGATGATGAGTGATGTGTGGAATGGTGTTGATTGATTGCGGAGATGTTTTGTATTGCAAGTGAAGTTGACAGGTGATTTGGTGGTTGAGGGGAGAATTGGAATTCTAAAAGATTTGGGGAGGGAGCAGGAAATCATTCACAATCATATTTCAGATGAGATTATTCATTAAAGATGAGTCAAAAATAGGGAGAAAACCCAGAAATGGGTTTGATTGACACTTTTGAGACTAGATTTTTGAGAGGGGGGGATGCTCCAAAAATTCATGCAGAAATACTTTTAGGGATTATTTAAATATCTATATTAGCCTATGCTGCTTCAAATTTTATAAGATTAAATAAAAAAAGGGTCAAGAAATGGTTGATAAAGATCAACAAAGAGCCCTTCATGATGCCATGTTTTGGGTTTGGGGTGGAATTGTAGGAGTTTTAATACCCCCCAAAAATTCCCCATGATATTTTCTAATTTGTCTTAAATTCCTCTGCAGGAATGGCATATGAAAATAAAAAAAAACCAACAGAAAGAACTTTAAAAAACATTACAAGAAATTTCATTTTTTATAAATTGTTTGAAATTGAGAAGTGATAAATTCACAACCAGGGATTGTGAAAAAAATCCTTCAATGCGCAACCCCTGGGGGGTTGTGTCCTAATTTTTTGCAACCATTTTGGGTTTCAAAAAAGGGTTAAAAACCCATATGGGGTTAGAACAAGTAGTTTTCAACCCCCCAGGGGTTTCATGTGTTGTTAACAACTTTTTTGGGACCAAATAGCCCCAAATGAGCCATTTTTGGGGGTAATTAGGGGTACCCAGGCACAGCTAGACCACATTTGAGTGCCTTAAACCAAAATTTGGGGATTTTGAGGTGGAATTGATACAAGCCCACCTCAATTTTCATTTTTTTAATTTTTTTTGATTTTTTTTAAATTTTTTGGATTTTTTTGTTTTTTTTAATTCTTTGCTTATTTTTTATTTATTTTTACTTTGAGTTTTTTTTCTCAAAACCCTGGATTTGTGAACAAGCTGTGAATGGCACACCACAACTCAAAATGTGATCTGTGGCCCAGCTCACAACCCATCTGAGTTATAAACAGACATTCACCACTCTGTGGGTTGTGGAGATCTGTACAAAACTCAAATGGGTGGTGACCATGCCACACATCCCATTTTGCATTCTGTACGGGTTGTTTAGGGTTGTGAATTTGTCAAAACCCTTTGAAATCTGGTAATTTTTTGAGAGGCAAAAAAAAAACTTGGAAAATTCCCCAAAAATACTTTTCAAGTTTTTTGGTATATTGGAAAAAATACTGCAACTTCAAAAGTGAAAAAAAAGGGGAATTATTTTTCTCACGCATCCAACCCTTTATTTCACACATTTCAACATTGGTGCGCGGTCGCACCCCTTGGGTATTTCATGCAAAAATACTTTATTTCAAGCAACTTTAAAGAATTCATTTTCTTGAATTCTGAATGTGAATCACCCTAGCAGGGGTTCTTAAACCCCTAAAAAGATCTTTGGTAATTTTGAAGGCATCAGAACCCCTTCAAAAATGCAATCAAAAGATGAAAAAATTCTGTAAAAAAAAATTTATGCATGGGTTTTTGGATCCTTATTTTGGCTATTTTAGTTGGTTTTTTTTGTTATTTCAGCTTCCAGAAATTTTGAATAAAATTAAAAGAGTCTTCTAATACTTTTTAATATTTTTTGGATGTATCCTTTCACCTAAAAATTCCTTCAAAAAACACAAAAAATCAAAAAAAACAAATTTCTCTTTGGACATTTGAATCCTTTTATTTTCCTTGTTATTTATTTTTTTTGGGTAATTCAAGCTATCAAAAAGTTAAAAAACATTTAAAGAGAATTTGAATATTTTTTTCAGATTTTTTGGATGTATTATTTTACCTTAAAAAATTCCTTCAAAAAAGCAAACAAATCAAAAAATTGAATTTTCTCATTTGACTTTTGGATCCTTACGTTTGCCATTTTGGCTTATTTTTTATTTGTTTTTCAAGATTTGAGAATTTTGAAAGAACTAATAAAGAGCTTTTCAAGAGTTTTTTCATGTTTTTTGGATGTCATTTTTGACCTCTAAAAATTCCATCAAAAAACCAAAAAATTTGAAAGATTCACTGTTCTTTGAGCCCTTCACATGCATACATTCAATATGACTGAAAATTTCTTTCTGGGACCACCAACCATCTTTTAGCAGCTTAACTATCTTATAAAACACCCCCTTGAACTGTTCCACCCTCCCATCACCCCCTACCACACCATCTGGCTACCATACCATACCACACTACACCACTTCATACCACACCACACCATACCACATTATACCATACCACACCATACCACACCACACCAACACCACACAACACAACACAACACCACATAAAACCACACCACACCACACCACACCAAACCACACCTTTTCACAACACACCCAAACCACTCATCAAAAAAACTTAACACTCCAGATAATTCCAAACAAGAACATCTCTTTTTCCAATGGTTCAAGAAAACATCCACCCATTTTTCAGAACTGTTTCAACTTTTTCACCAGGCCCATCCTCCATTATCTCATCTAATCAAACTAGTGATTCAAATCCTCTTTCTACTTATTCATCTAATCAAACTCTTGATTCCACTCCTCTGGCCCCTCCTCCTGAGCTATCATATAATCAAAAGGGGGAGCTTGTTGAGGCTATCAAATCATGGGCAAAGTCCCATGGATATGCCATATCTACTAGAGTATCAAATTGCAAGAGTCAGGCCTACAATTACCAATGTGATAAATATGGGGAATATAAAACCAGCAAACATACCACCAAATTGAAAAAATCAAGAAAGAACCTTCCATTCATCCCATCCACAGAAGAATCTAAGGGGAGAAAAATTAGGTGGTTGAAAATTTATCCAAAGCAGGATTTCCCCCTTTAAAAATTCTCAACTCTCTTATACAAAAATCATCATAACCATCCATACAAATCTCCATACAATTTACAACAAAATATCACAAATGAAAAAAATGCCCTTGATGGCAAAACTCTTGTGGAAGCACTCATACTGGAACTCAGGAATTCTTCTTTTTAATACAAAATGAACAATGTGGATGGCCAAATTACTTCATTATTTATTTCACACCCTGATTCTATGAAACTTCACAACCTTTTGCCTACTCTCATTAGGGGGTATCAAAGTTAACCAAACCCGCCATTTTTTAATGGCGGGTTTCAACCCAAATCCGCCATTTCAAACCCGCCATTAAAAATCAAAAAACCCACTTATTTCAGATCAGACGTGTCAAAGTTAACCTGAAATAAGTGGTTTTTTTCAAATAAAGTATTTAAATGCTTCCACCACCTGTCCGCGTCATACACCCCTGTCTTCCCACCTCCTTCTACCTCCGACCTCATCGGAAAATTTTTTACCCCCACCCTCATCATAAAATTGATTGACCACTCTCATCACTTTATTGCTCTCATCACTTGATCACTCTCATCCACTTCATTGCTCTCAAAACTTCATCACTCTCATCACTTAACTGCTCTCATCACTTGATCACTCTCATCCACTTTATCTCTCTCAAAACTTCACCACTCTCATCACTTTATCGCTCTCATCACTTGTGTAGCCCGAACTCTTTCAAATGGCCCCTCAGCAAACCTCCCCCCACAAGTCCAACACACCCAAGAGAACATCGCCAAGGAACTCCACAACAAACAATCCTCCCCCATCAGCTTCCAAGGGCTCAAGTCAGCTCAAGAGAGCTGATCACATCATCCTGGTAAACTGGCTGAAAATTCCCTCCAACTACAATGCCTGCTTTGGATCCAACAACAAAACACCTTTTGGCCGACCTCAATCCTCAAGGTCAATGGTTATCTCCTGATGGCCAATGAACTCAAGAAAAAAACAAAAGGTAGGCTGGATCTTTCATCCAAACAGATGAGGGAGCGGTTCAAAAACTATTGAGCCAAGTACAAAAAGGCCCACTCCATGTCTATCTCCACTGGCTTTGGTATCACCGAATTGGACAAAGCCAAAGGAATCAACTTGGTGGTTGATAAGTTGGACTCCATTTGTCCTTTTTATATTCAAATGGATGGAATCTTTGGAAAGAAGGCCAACATCACCCCCCTAGCTGCTTTCAATGCCCAACAATCTGATTCCATTGATGCCGAGGACTTGGCTGGGGATGCTCAGCCTACCAACGGGGACCTTGATGAAACCTTGGCCTTGGAGTGGCACCCATCTGATGACGAGGAGGATATTCAAACAAAATCGGCTCCAATCACTTCTACTTTGGTATTGATTGATCAGTCAATCCCAACCTTGGACCCCTCACTTCCTTCTTTTGATTTCTCTCTTCCTGGGGCAGAACAACTGGAGAACTTGCCCAATGAGGAGGATGTTATTCCTGGATCACTGTTGCCATCAACATCTGCTCAAGTAAGGAACTAAATTGTTTTTGATTCTGTCTGGTTGCTCCTGACTGATTTACATTGTAAAAAAACAGGCTCATCCATTTTTGATTGGCCGAAAACTCAAGCCAATGGGGCCTCCCACATTGCCTTCAAATACTAGTGAGGACTTTCAGACTCAAACCTCCTCTGCCAAGGGTAAGAAAAAGGCCTCCAATTCCATCAATGTCAACCCCAAAAGTCATCAAAAGAGGAGAAACACTTCCAGTTTTTTGGGCTTTGAAGAAATCATGGAGAAGCGAGATTCATGTAAGTTGATTGATTCAATATCCTTGCTTTCAAAATCATGCTCATTGCCATTCCCCTCCAAAAAACAGTGAAATCACAAATTGAATCAGATAAACTTCAGTTTGAAAAGCAAAAGTGGGATTGCCAACTGGCCATGGATGGTCAAAAGCAGCAAGCCAAGACTTTGGCTAATCAACAAAAATTGGATGCTGAGTGGAGGTTGAAACAAGCTGAGCTAGAGTTTCAAAAAGAGGAAAAGGAGAAGGATTGGCAGCAAGTGCAACTGGAAAAGGAGAGGGAACAACGGGCAAACGAAAAAAAGGATAAGGTATCAGTAGCTTTGGCTTGCATTGACAGTGGTAGATTGGTAGAAGAAATACAGCAGATTACTCAAATGCTGGGCTTGTAAATATATTTGCATGGATGAAAGAAAAACAAATTATTTTTTACTACAACAACATTTGAGAGCATTCTTAACCCCACCAATATACAAATCTTTTTTGTTTTTATTGATATTTTTTTCTCTAGAGTAAATTTGGCCGTTTTTCATGTCCCTACAAGTGCTCTGAGTTTTTTTATTAATTTGTAGTGACATGGCCATTCTGGTATGGGTTGCTGTGTCCACAGCTGGAAAGGTACATTGCTTGTACTTGTTAGCCGCCCAAACCATTTTGACTATACCTTTTTGCTTGAAATTAATTCCAAAGCCAAGGTCAGGAAAAACAAATTGAACTTCCAAAACTTGATATTCATCCTTATCTTCAATAAGTTGACCATTCAATTTTTTGGTTGGGACCACAAGTAAAAAGGAATAGCCAGAGATGTTGCCTTTGTCAATATGAGGAGAATTGTAAAAAGAATCCAAGGTGAAAGTGAGGTGTGGGAAGCAATCAAAAGGTGTAGGCTTGGAACCAAATTCCAACAAAGAGAAAGAGGGGATGTTGCTGTCCTTCATGGTATCACGGTTTGATTCAAAGGCAAGTTTGGCCAAATTACAAAACATTTGTCCTAAAATTTGGGATACTTTGTCGGCCTTCAAGTTGAGGACAGTGTACTCTTGAAGAGAAGATCTAATGGATGATTTCTTCACATAATGTCCGAATAACTCCAAAGGGTTCATCAATTTTTGCCAACCAATCGCCCACATTTTTCCACCCCAAGATCTTGAGGGACCAACTGGGTTGACAAATTTTTTTGAACAGTGAAGGAATGTTGTCACAAAGTTGATATCTTTCTTATCTTGCTCAGATAGTCAATCCAAAGGCACAAATTCAATGACGGCAACCAGAGCATGGTGATCAGATTGGTCAAGAACAATAACTTTTCCATGGTGGAAGAAGTGGAAAGCCCCAATTGTCTGCTTTGCTTGCTTAAATTCTTGCTGGGTGGGTTTTCAAGGGTTGTTTTTCTTTTCAGCCATGATAGCAGGGTACAGATCCAAAGGGCATAGCTTTCGTCTAGACCAGGCAAACTTTTCCTTGATCAAGTTGTCAGTCACTTCCAAAGAAATTTCCGAATCCCTCATTTGAGCCCTTGTTTTTCTACGATTCCTCTGCTTGCCACCTCTCTTTATGTTTTTCATACCATCTCCTTCCATCTTTCTCCCTCCCAGGCACTTGCTGCACCCAAGGTGAGGATCAAGGTGAAATTTGAATGGATGTATAACATTTTGAGTTTGGTAGGCAGTGAAGGAATCGATATGAAAAAAGGGGTTGGACAAACAAAAAGACCGGTCAAACAAATAAAAAAAAAATGTCAGCAACGTTCTCATTATTGAAATGGTGGGATTAAAAAAATAAAAAAGAGATGAAAATCAATGATTCCTCTGCTTGCCACCTCTCTTTATGTTTTTCATACCATCTCCTTCCATCTTTCTCCCTCCCAGGCACTTGCTGCACCCAAGGTGAGGATCAAGGTGAAATTTGAATGGATTTATAACATTTTGAGTTTGGTAGCCAGTGAAGGAATTGATAGATATCAAAAGAATAGAATTAGCTGGGGAGGAGTGGTAATGATGAGGAGCCGCAGCCGGCATCATACTAGGCAAACCAGACTGTCCCAGGACATAGCTTGGTTGGCGTAAGACTTGAGAGAATGTGTTCTGGCAGAGCCCAAAAACCTAAAAAAAAAGAAACAAAAACAAAGAAAAAACAATGGGGAAGTCAGTTCCTGTACCCTACAAAAACCCTGCATTGATTGGCCAATCGATTGGCAATCAATCTCTCGATTGATGAGAGGAGGAATTGGAGGAGGGGAGGGGCTCACCTTGATGGATTGACCAATGGATCCAGGGGGGGACTAAAGGTTGAATGATCAAAGGATCAGCAACTGGTTAGGGGAGGGAAGAGGAAGAGGGTGGAGGGGGCTTACCAGGATTAGGAGGAGGGGATTCAGTGAGTGAGGTGAGATGAAGTGGTGGTGGTGAGTAAGGTGGTGGTGATGAGTGAGGTGGTTTGGTGAGGAGGAGGCAGGGTTTGACCGGTGAGTGAGTGGGGTGAGGTTGAAGGGGTTGAGTGGTGAGGGGGAGGGGGGTGGCATTTGGTGAGTGGCAGGGTTTGAGGTGGAGGTGTTTTTGGATTCAAGTCCACCAAAAAAAAAATAAAAAAAAACTCAGCCTATGAATCTTGGGTGAACAACCAAAACCAAAAAAATACGGTGAAGGGAATTTTTACCAATTTCAAAATCAAAAATTACTCATCAAAGCGAGCAAGGGTGAGAGGAAGAATCCGCTCTCTCATAGAAGAAGATGAGGGACCAGATGAGACAGGGATGACTTGAGGCGGATCAGGAATATCATCTTGGAATGTTTCGTCCCATTCATCTTTGATCTTGGCCAAAAGGTTGTGAAGGATTACACAAGTGATGATCCAGTTGATGAGGAACCTCATATCTTTGGAACATTGGAGCTGGTTTCGCATCTCCCGTAAGCTGGCCCATCTTCCTTTCAGAATTCCTATGGAATGCTCAATCCGAACTTGTGATTGGGCAAGATGATAGTTAAAATTGGTTTTTCCTTGTTCATTGGACAAAACATTCCGGTATTCTGGAACTACATATTTCCCATTAGCATAAGCCAAATCGGCCAGAAGGTATTGATCTTGGTCAAATTAGATCTCTGGTTGTTGGGCAATCTGCATCCGATTGAAAACATATGAATCATGACAAGAACCTGGAAGGCCAGCATGGAGGGAGATGAACTTCTTGTTGTTATTGCAATTAAGTTGTAGTGCCATGGAGTATCTAAAAAAAGAGATGGAACATATTTGGTCAGTGTGTGATCCAAAGTTTTATCATAGCAATTGGAAAAGAAATGAATCAATTGCCTTTTTTTACAATCAAAATAGTGATTGCCATCTAGGTTGGGTTTTTGACTCAAGGGGATGGTGGTTCCATCAACAAAACCAATGCAACCAGGAAAGCCTTCTGTCTCCATTACTTGAGATATCTCCTTGCGTTCTTCTTTGGTTGGCCATGAAAGGACCAAGCAACAGAAAGATAGGATAGAAATCATAACTCTTTTGGTGTATAAGTCAATGCTTCCGTAACTGACTGAGAATAGATTTTCCAATCGATGGATTGCTGCTCCATTTCCATTTGACCCCAATCTACAAAGAGCAACGGCAAGTTGGATGGCTGGATCGCGTTGAGGATTGCAAGAATTTTTCTGGAAGATGTGGTGTTCTTCAATCATTGCCAAAAGTTTCATGAAAGAAGGCAAAAAAGTTTGGAACAGTTGCTGGAAGCTTAAGTCAGGGATGAGATGAAGCTTTTGCCTTTCATACATAGGGTTATGGAGAGTGTGTATTCTTGGAACCATGTATTGCTTTGCCAACAGAGAATTCAAAGCTAACCAAGTTGATTCCAAATCGGACTCTGAATCAGAGTCTGAATGGGAGTCAAACATTAGCAAAAGTTCAGTCAGCTTTTTTGCGTTTTCAACTTGCTGGCGGGATGTTTGATTGGACATGTTGAGAAAGGTGGTTAGTGATGTGGGGTGATGAGATGATGATGGGATTTTTGTGAAGATGGGTATGTGAAGGTATGTGAAAAATGATAGAGATGTGTGTGATGCGATGGAGATGGGACCGGTATGGATTTGCTGATGTGGATGGGTGTTTTTGATGTGATGGATGGTGGATGGATGATGATGCATAAATGGTGGGTTTAATGGCGTGTTTGATGATTGAAATCCGCCATTTTCATGAAACACACCATTTTGAAATACACCAGTTAGGGGGTATGTGTATTTCAGAAACCCGCCATTAAAAATGAGGGGTTTTGTCAAAAAAAATTGGCGGGTTTCTAATGGCGGGTTTGCTAACTTTGATATGCCCTATTATGATGGACTGTACATATAAAACCAACAAATTTGGAATGCCCCTTCTTCATATTCTTGGGATAAACATTTCTGCTAGAAGCTTCTCAGTTTCATTCTTTTTCTTATCTCAAGAGAAAAAACAGAATTATGATTTGGCCCTGGCTCAACTTCAGGAAATATTTGAAGATAAAGAACCTAGTGTGATTGTGACAGACAAGGAACAAGCACATGTTAGCTCTATTGAATCAGTTTTCCCTTCTTCTCATCATCTTCTCTGTTTCTAGCACATTTCAAGAATATTAAAACTCATTGCAGGAAGCAATTTAAATCTGAAGATGAATGGAAGCTATTCCAGAAACAATGGAATAATTTGGTCTATTCAAAATCTGAATCAAGCTATCAAAAAAACTTCACAAAACTTTCTCTGGTCTGGAATCCTCCCACTTCTGACTACCTTCTTGAAAACTGGATTCCTCTAAAAATAAAATTTTTATCCTGTTTGGCAAACAAATAATTTAACTTTGGAAACAAAAGTATATCAAGAATAGAAGGTTCTCACTCCTACATTAAAAGATAAATCAATTCTTCTATTGGCTCTTTCTATAATTTAGGTCAAAAAAATTATAGTTCCATTACCATCCAAACCCGTGAGAGAGCCATTGAAGCCTCTCAGCAATAATTCAAGCATCTCATTGGTTTTCCTCACTGTGTGGATTATCTTTCTGGAAAGATCAGCCACTTTGCCCTAAAAATCATTCATTCATCTCATAAAGTTCCTGATTCTTCCACCAATTGCAACAACCGTGATTACTCTTCTTACATGGGTATACCATGTGTTCACAAAGTCAAATTGGCCATCAGAAAGGATGAAATCTTCCAAATTGATGATTTTGATCCTCAATGACATGTCAAAGCTCCCATCTCAGTAAGTTTTTCTCTTTTTTTTGGGTGGGGGGGATTCAAGCTCAAATGAATAATGTCCTGTTTGATTTTGATTTTCCTTTCTCCAGTTAACTGTGAACACTGAATCAAATGGAGATTCAGCAAAACTTGAATTTCCAACCAAAGAAAGTAATTAAAATCTATATTTCACTAAAATTTTTGAAGCATTCAGCAATTTGCCACCTGGAGAACAGGTATATTATCTGGGTGAAAGCATGAAGCTTTAGAGTGGAAGATATCAAATTACCCTGATTGAAGATCCAAATTCCACTCAAAGATCAAAAGTTAGAGGAATACCCAAAGGAGCAGCCAATAATTTCAAAAAGATATCTCAGTCCTCAAGAAAAAAATATCCATCCGGTTTTGAATATTTAGAAGAAACCAAGAGGATAGGAAGGCCAAAAAAGAAATTCATACCAAATTTGAAGGTCAGTCACCAATTTTTGGAAAAAAAATATATCAACATTCATAACTATTTTTTTTCTAATGTGTTCAGGTTTCAAGAATGTGCAAGGCCATCAAAGGGAAGGGGAAGGGGAAAAAGAAGAAGTAATAAGAGGAAAAGGTAATTGTATAACTATACTTATTTGTTCTGCAATGGGTTGTTTTTTTTTTGATTAGTCCTTCTCATTTTTTTAACATAGAGTGAATTTATGATTGAAGAAGAATATTCAGAAGATGAAGAGGTTCCAGATTTGGATGTAATTAAGATGATGAGCTTTCATTTTCTTTTATTTTTGGCTAATTCTTTGGGTCTTATTTTTCATTAATTTTTTCATTCAAACCTTTTTCAGAGGTCTGGAAGAGTTGTGAATAAGCAAGTTGCTTCTCCTGAATACAATCTTGGGAAAAGAATCTAGATACTAAAGGTATCTAATTAAGATGGTGATTCTACTTACCATCCTCCTGGGGGGAAGGTATTAGCAGCCCCAGAAATCAGTGAGAAAGTGAGTACATTTGGTATTTTCTCATTTTTTAATTTTGTCTGATTTCTTTTGGGTTTTACCTCTAGGTTTCCTGCACATTATCTTTTTCTTCTTCTGGAGTATTTGACCAAGTATCAATTGAAGAAGGGATTATTATCTTTAGTCCATATTTTCTTTTATGAAAAATTCTTATTTTTGGTTTTAGTTCCAATAAAAAGATTCAATTTCCCCCAAAACAGCCATTCCACATATCTCTCATGTTCAAGATGTCATAGGGGCTGGGAACTGTGGCTTTAGAGGAGCAGCCATTTGCTTGGGAAGGATCTCAGAAGACTGAAGTGAATTCAGGAAAGAAATGGTGAAAGAGCTTGATTCAAACCCAATCTTCAAGGATAAAAGATTACTGTGTGATATCTGGGGTGAAAATTTCCAAGAAGCAAGAAGTCAACTGAACCAACTTTATGGCCCAGCTCCCATAAGTATGTGTATGAAATTTCCATGCCATGGTTTCCTTCTGGCTGAAACATATAAGTGTCCAGTGGTTCTGTTTTCTTCTTTAATGCCTTGTGCTTATCTTGCTCTGAATTCCCATCCAACTCCAAATTTTCAAAATTCTCCTATTTGCTTCATTCTTTTAGAAGAATTCAAAAATATAGTCTAATTCAATTTCAAGTCTGATCATTGGCCAGCTCCCAGGTTAGATCCACTTTGGAAAAGCTTTGTGAAAAAGGATTATAAATATTGGAAAACCATTTTTCAGAGAAATTTGGATCTTGGTAATCGGCTTTTGTTCCCTCCACAAAAATCAAGTAGAAAAATAAAACCTATCTTAGTTGAATAAAATTTGATATTCTATCCATATTTGTTCTTTATTTTTAATTTTTTGAATGGAGCTTGTAAGGTGTATGCAGGAGTGCAGATGATGTTCAAAAAGTATTAATGAACTTTTTTTTTTAGAATTAAAAATTCTGAAAGCTTGAATCACCCAAAAAAATCAATTATATAGGCCAAAAAAAGGATTCAAAAATCCAGTGAGAAAGTCAATTCTTTGAATTTTTTGGTTTTTTGATGGAATTTTTAAAGGTCAAAAATGACATCCAAAAAACCTGAAAATTTTCTTGAAATGTCTTGAATAGTTCTCTTAAAATTCTAAAATTTGAAAAACCAAAAAAAAATAAGTCAAAATGGCAAACATAAGGATCCAAAAGTCACATGAGAAAATTGAATTTTTTGACTTTTTGCTTTTTTGAAGGAATTTTTTAAGGTAAAATAATACATCCAAAAAATCTAAAGAAAATATTTAAATGCTCTTTGAGTGTTGGTTTAACTTTTTAATAGCTTGAATTGCCCAAAAAACTTAAATAAAAAGGAAAATAAAAGGATTCAAATGTCCAAAGAGAAATATGATTTTTTTGAGTTTTTGTGTTTTTTGAAAAAGAATTTCAAGATGAAAGGATACATCCAAAAAATATTGAAAAAATATTAGAAGACTCTTTGAATGTTATCAAAAATTTCTAGAATCTGAAATAACCAAAAAAAAACCAACTAAAATAGCCAAAATAAGGATCTAAAAACCCATGCAAAAATTTGTTTTTATGGAATTGTTTCATTTTTTGATTTCATTTTTGAAGGGGTTCTAATGGCTCCAAAATTAACAAGGATTTTGGCAAGGGGTTTAAGAAACCCTGCTACAGGGCTGAGCAGTCAGAATTCAAAAAAATGAATTCTTCAAAGTTGCATGAAATGAAGTATTTTTGCATGAAATACCAAAGGGGCGTAACAGCGCGCTGACATCAAAATGTGTGAAATAATGGGTTGGATGTGTGAGAAAAATAATGCACAAAAAAAATTGAACCAAGAAAACTTTAAAAAAAGGTCAAAACTGAAGAGAAAGTTGCCATTATTTGTTTATTTTTTTTTTGAGGGAATATTAAAGGGTATTGATAAATTTCAACCCTTCTGCAAAATATTATTTGGGGGTTTTCAAACCATCTCTACAAAACTAAGGAATCAAATATACATATATTCCAATATTTCTAAATCACATGCATTAAAGGGTTTTAGCATGAGCAGATTATGTCTGTGCAAAATTGGAGCAATTTGAGTTCAAGGGTTAGCCGTGTGAGAGAAATAAGGCCCTAAAAATAAGAACAATAAAAAAATAATAAATTTAAGAAAAATATGCTGTTTCAGCTTTAGTAAACTGACCATCTTTTTTATGGCAGGTTTCAACCCAAATGCACCATTGAAAAATTAAAAACCCACTTATTTCCCCTTGGGTGTGTCAAATCTACATGCAAATAAGTTTTTTTTTCCTATATATTTTTTAAATCAATCTATCTCTCTCTTCCTTATCATCCCCACTCATCCATTTCCTCCAGACCATCACCATTCAGATCCTCAAAATGTGTGATTAAAACAATTCTGCATCCTATCAAGATAAATCCATCCCATTAAAACTTGCAATAAATCAATAAAAATCATCAATCTCTAATTTCAAACGCAATCCTCCATTATCAGCCCTTTCTTTGAAATATTTTTCCCACCCTTACTTCTGGGTAGGCTTCAGGCCCCTGGAAAACCAATAAAGGTGAACTCAACCACCCCACCATAACCCATTTGAGCCATTTGATAATCCTTAAACCCTTGATCAGCTTGTGCTCCAATCCTGTAGAGCTATACTGAGTATTTTCCTCTTTGGTTGGATCATCAAGAGTCACAGTTCTTGGTGCTTTAGTCGCAGGAAACCTTTTGGGTCCAAATTACAAACACAGAGTGATAATCATTAGTAAGGATGGTGCATTTTTTCTATGGATAAATTGGGAAATTCTTGAGAAAGAAAATATTGTAGATGAAGGGAAAGAAACCTCTTCCATAAGATCTTTATCATCATTTAATCCATAATTATCACTAGATATTGTTTGTTGGGGAATATCTAGCAGACATTATTTTGTAATCTTGGAAACCTATGTCACCACTGGTGCCTTTGGCTTCCAAAAATAATCTTTTCATTGGATTTTAAAAGTGTATTTTTCCTATAAAAAGTAGCAGATGAGGCGTCATTAATCCAAAAAAACATAAATCATACTATATTCTCTGAATCAATTGAGCAGCAAAGGCACATTCTGCTCTGATCATAACAATTCAAAATTTTCTTTGGACATATGTCATCAATTTTCATCAACCATAAATGCCTCCTGCCTCTAAAACAACTCAACCACCACATCCCACTCTATATTTTCTTACAACCTCTTCCTCAGTTCAAATGATCTTGAAAAACTCTGATCCATTTTCCAACTCAAAGGCCATGGTTTAGCCCATCTCACCTCATTGCAAGCTCTTAAATGATGAAGCTTGAATTTCAAGGTGAAGTTTAAACTTTTATGGGATAATTTCCAAGAGAAGTTATTTTATTTTTCTTTGTTGGATGATGTGGAAGGGTGGATCATGTTTTTGATTTTGATGGATGGAGATAAATGAATATTGGGTTTCATTTTTGAAAACTGCCATTTTGAAACACACCATTTAAGTGGTATACATATTTTGAAAACATACAATTAAAATGACAGGTTTGGTCAAAGAAAGATTAAGGGGTTGCTAACTCTGATGTGCCATAATAAGAAAAATAGGAAAAATAGGAAAAATATGAAAAATTAGAAAAATAGTAAAAAAAAGGAAAAAAAAATAATAAAATAATAATAAAAATAAGGAAAAAGGTCAAAATTCTTTTTTTTACACAAAATAGGGTGTGTCAGAGTTGAAATTTTGAAAATTTTGAATTTCTTATTTTAGGAAAAATATTAATTTTTCAGATAATATTTTTTTCATCAAAATTAACAATGAACCCATTTATTTGGCTGACAAAAATAAATTTTTGCAAAGAAAGAATGGATGAGCCTTAATTGGACCAATTCATGTTTTGAAAAACTTTACTCTGATATGCCCTAATATGGTATTTACAGTGGGATTTATATACAATTGAACAAAAAATTATAACTCATGAAAATTCTACACATATTTGTTTTTGGAGAGGAGTCCAAATATACTGCCAGGTGTGAGGAAAAATTTGATCAAGTACATCAGTCATAATAAAAATTTTCAAAAGGAATTTTCTTCAAAAAGAAATAGAGTATTTTTGGTGGAATATAGATAAAATTGTATCAACCATAAAGAAACAAAACAATTGATATATTTGAAAATTTATGAGAGTAATTAAAATATGTGGAAATACTTCAAAAAAAACAAACTTGATAAATTACAAAAACAATAAAAAATCAGAAAAAATTGGTGTTTTTGAATAGCATTTAATTTTTCTGATGAAATTTAAATCCCTCTTTCCCAAAAATCAAAAAGGACACATAATATTCTACATAAACCTACTTCATGAGAGGAATTCAAATAAGCTCTAATGTGTCAACAAAAACTTTGTAAAGTACAGAGATAATGATCAAAAATTCAAAAATGAATTTCTTGGAATAGAACTTAGAAGTTCTGATTGAATCTTAAAACAATTTTCTAAATATAAAAAATAATGAAAAGATGCTATAAATCAACATTTCATGATATCAATTTAAATATGAGATTTTCATTCTTCAATTGTTTTATGTTGAGCACAAATCTATTTAAATTCAACCAGTATTATTACATTTTATTCCAGGAATTACTTCTTGGAATATCTTATTTTTTCCTTTTCATTTATGAATTTCTTTTGAAATATTTCCACATATTTGAATCCCTCTTTTAGAAATAGTTTATGCAGCAGTTTCTTACAATTTATTAGGTTTCAAATCAGGAACATTAAATTTTCTTCCAAAATTTTCATTTTTATCATCTTTTTATGATTCTTGAATTGATGAGGTTTTTGCTGACTTAAATCCACATATTCAATTTCCTCTTAACAAGAAGCCATATGTATAATTATTTTTATTTTTTCCTTATATTTGGTACAATGCTTTTTACATTTAACCAGGAAAATTTGTTTTTGGTGAGAGAATATATTTTTAAGCATTATTTACTATGATTGATGGATTTAATGAATATTTTTGTCACATCTGACTTCAGATTTGGAATTCTCTCCAAGAATTAAATTATGGGCAGAATTTCTTTTAAATTTTTTTATTTTTGGTACAATTATATTTGCATCATAAAAATAAAAAAACATTCCATCTTGTGAAAAGAGATTGATTTTTGATCATTTTTCTTATTTTTCTTGCTTTGAAAAAAGTTTTTTTTTTGGATTTTTATGCTTCAAAAGGATAGATATTTCTTGTATTTTAACATGTTGGATTGATTCAACCAATTTCCATCCTCAGATTCCAAAAAGGATTGTGCCACAGACAGGCCCCATGGCAATCTGGGGGCATTATTTTAGCAACCCAAATCCTGATGTAATGTTCAAAGGCCTCCTTCAGCCCATAATGTACTCAAAGGGCATGTTTTCCCACCCCAGGAAGTCCTTTGAAACCTAAAAGGATGAAAAGGCCCTCAAAAGGCATTTTTTCCACTCCAGACCCCTTTTGAAATTGAGGTGCACACATCCTCCTGGGATGGCAAAACCCCCCAAAAGGCATGAATCCAGCAAAATAGTTTTCTTCACTGATAACTTGACCTTTTTTTGAAAGAAGGGCATTATTTTAGAAAAAGAAAATTCCAAAATCACACCTTTTTCAAGAAAAAGCATGGATTTAAAAATTTTTTGAAGGCATGGATTCCACCTGGCCTTTTTCTTTTTCTTTGTCTTTTTTTCAAATTTTAGAATGAAGCTGCATAGGAAGCCTTCAATAGCACCCAAAAAAGTTCATGGGAATCATTTCAAGAGTTTTTTCCCCAAAAAAACTTCCAAATAAATAAAAAATAACAAAAAATGGGGTTATGCCAAACTGTTTCAATCTCTTTCTTGAGATTCTTATCTTCAATTCCTGGGGCATCTCAATGAAAATTCCTTTTCCACACCATTTATGCTGGATCAAACAAATGTGGATTTTATGATTATTCTTATGTTCCTTGATTACTTCCTGTTATATTACTCTAAATTATCCCCCCCAATCCAATTTGAAAATCTCCCTAATCTGTGTCACTATTTCAGATGACTTCAAGCCCATAGTTTCCTCCAGGTTCAAATCTGATTCTTGGCCAGGTTACAGATGAGGATCCATTTTGCAGGGCTTTGTAGTAAATGGATCAAGAAAATCATTGGATATGGCAAAAGTTGTTTGTTTATGTTGAACCAGTCAACCATGCCCTTTTGTTTTTGGGACAGGCATGCTCCAATTATATTGCTCATGGAACCCATTTTAAGCCTAAATTGCCTCAAACCAAGATTTGATTGATTTTTGATTCAATGTGGCATTTGCATGAATGAATCCATTGCAAGGATTCTGGATCTAGAAAATTATTGGATTTCTCTAATCAATTCAAAAAAAAATAGTTTAATTTCATTCAATTTCAATTTTATTATTGAAAAGTAGTTGAACCATAAACTACGAGTTTTTTTACATCTTTTTTGCGATCAATCTACCTTTGAATTTAGTTGATTGAATAGCTTGCCTCTGGAAATTGTTGCCTCCAAATAATCCAATTTACTATTTTCAAATTCTGGTGGAAGATGATGTTACCAGTTAGCCTCAGAGCAAACAAAATTCGCCTCAACGATTTTTTTTTTGAAATGGGCCTTCTGACTTCACCTTATTCAAGGTCCATATAGTCTTCCAATGAATCATATCATTCAAAATAAGAAAAAAAATTCCTCTGAATTTCACAGGCCCTAGCGTAAGTGATTCTAAATCATGCGTTTGAAAAAAGAGAACGATAGATGAACAATCGCTGCCCAGGTTGTGAAAATTTTGGGTTTCAATTAAAAATCATCTTGGAAAGAGTGAAAGTGATTGAAATGGATTTGATTCCTGGGAGGATGTAGTTTATTAGTGGCAACAGTCTGAACACGGCTTATACGTATATATATGTCGATTTTTTTTTTTTTTTGATTTTGTCCTCGGTTGATGATGCTTCAGGTTTCCAAATTTTCAGATAGGAAGGCCAGCTTGTCGACATGCAGCAACAACTCCGTGCTTTATCTTCGTCTTTCGGAGGTCTAGACGGTTTGAGAAGCACTCAGCCAAGCTATTCATGAACGTCATCAAAATGTTGACTTACCCTCAATCCTTAGGTCACATACCGGAAGGTTAACGACGCAATCAGCGCTCGGGTCCCGGGGTATCGTTCTAGTTTTACATAGAAAAAAAAATCAGCCCTGTGGCTTTAGATGGTAATTGAGTGAAGTCCCAACTGTTTGATCTCACGTATTGGTCCAGGGGAAGTGTTCGAAACCACCATATTTGTTTTGACACGAGAGCGACGCGTTGGTAAGGAATTGAGTAGAGAATCCAAATCGACTATCAATCACAAAAGCGTTTGGGAACTTGCGATCTTCTTTGTCTTTATGAACTCGGACAATGTTGAACATCCTATTTGGGAATTTCGGTTGAAGTAATATGAACAGGTTTCTCTGCATTTAGTTGGGAATTTATGAAAGAAAATTGCTGCAGAAATCTCTGGAATTTTAACTGACGTTCCGGTGGGATCGCAATAAGAAAGTTTATCGTCTCCCTCAAGAGCGCCGTTGGGTCCTTTGCCATTGCAGACGTCCTAAATAAAAAATAAATAAATCGATTATTTAGATCCTCCAGTCGAGTTTGGTTTTTCAAGTGAAAGCGCTTACGCTTCCTACAGTCACGAAGGAATCCTACAAAGAAAAGTATTCAGACATTACAACTTGGGCCCGTGAGATGTAACACGATGTTTTGCACAAACCCACCATCGATCGAAGAATCCTTGTCAAGAAAAGAGCCGTCGTTACATTCTTCAAGGCAGTCTCAATAGTGGGCAAAAAAATTGTTTCAGGTGGCACCAAGTAGGTTCCATTTTTGAGGACATTTGCAATGCCGTCTTTGGAACTAATTCCTAATTTCAGAAATTTTTGAGTCTCATCTGAAATAGAATCAACCAGTTTTTGCTCATACGTGGCCATGCTTTCGGCAAGATGGGCCCACTGTTAGAGTGACTTGATTAGTCCGGGGACGTCGCATCCTGTCGATCTTCCTTCAATCGGATCCGCAGTTAATAAACTTACTACTTCAAATGCCTCCTTCTCAGGCTCTTTTGGGGTGGGATAGCCGGCGGCCGCCCCAAACATGGCGGCAGTCATAACGTTGTTGAGGATGTTGAAGAACATGTTCCAGCCAAATTGACTAACATTAAACAGAGTGAATATGTCTATCATGAGTGTGTTCGAGACCATCATAAAAGCAGCATTGACTCCAAAGTTAAGCTTGATCATTTGAATAGCACGCGGGTCGGTTGCGGGAAATCTAAATTGAAGTGAGAAAAAGGATTGGTAAGTGCAACATAGCAGCAACACCCCCATGGAATATAAAAAACCCACAATGCGGATAAAATCGTTGATATAGTCGCTACAAGGCGGGAGATGATTAAGCAGCCAAGCGAAAAATGATTAGGACCAGAAAAGTGCAGAGTGAGCAACCGAAGATATTCTAACCTTGGACAAAGTTGAGGCCAAATGATAAAGCTTTCACAATCGCATTGGTTTGGATGTTCCATTGCTGGATCGCAAAAAGCACATACCAATCCGGCGCCGGCGTGGGATAACAAAGCTATGCAGCCGATAGGTCAATGGAGTACTCGTAAGGATGACAAAGAAAGAAAGAAAAATACTCACTTGGTTTGCATGACATTTGTTTCCAACGCCGCAATCAAAACCTATGGAGCCTTTCGACGCGGCGTATTGCTAATGATTGAAGAACGTGCATACGAGCTCAGTTATCACTCGAGATGCGATAAAATTTTGGATCGGACATTGGATGTACAAGAAAAGGTAAAGTGGAAATATGGGCTTACCGGGACCGTGATCCGATCACCACCGGGATATGTAGCCAAGTATTGATCCAAATTCAGCGTCTTCCAAGTTTCCTTGGTGAGCGGGAGGGCTCTACAGGTGGCATTGACTGGCACTGAGGGATCTCGAGGCGGGCCCGTGGATGTAGGTGCCGCGGCCGGATTGGTACCCGGCTTGGGTGAGAGCGATGTTGGAAAACTTCGCTTATCGAATTGAGAGGCTAAGGAGTGTGAGCTGATACCTGAAGGGATCGTTGCTAAGCAAGTGCCGAGTAGTAAATAATTTTTCATGCTTTCAGATCCAAGTTCTTATTAAACCTGAAGTTCCTGACACGCAGGTTCGGCAATTTGGCCTCTTGGATCAGTGAAAGAGGAGGACAGCCCGGTAGCGGAATGTGCTGATGCAGGCTGTCCTGGGGGAAAACTAGTTTTCAAGCCCCCTGATTAACAGGAGTTGTGCCTACATGAGAACCCGCACTCACGACACTGATGTGGAAGATTTATTGTCCCGGTCACCTGAGACAACATACACGTTTCATCCTAACCAGATTACACCCCGAATGGCGGAGTGTTTCACCTTTGGAAGATGATTGACTAAAGGCCATGCATTCTGGGATGATACATAGGCAGCAATGACGGAAAGGTCTTCCCCGGCTCAGGCTGAGACATTGTCTAGAGAGACGGTAGTTTGGGACGAAATTGGAATGTTTCACCAATATTCGATAAGAGCAGTTGATCGATTTCTGCCCGAGGTAAAGGAAGACGACAGGCCATTTGGTGGATGTTCGATGTTCTTTTTGGGGGACTTCCGTCAAATCCTGCCCGTGATACAAGGTGGTTCACTAGAAGAACAGGCAGACACGTGTCTGAAATCAAGTCCGCTGTACCGACAGTTAAAGCGTTCCAGCTTAACATCAAACTTGCAATTAGATGCCGGCAGCGACAAAGAACTTGCGAGGAAAAATTCGGGCTACGCAAGGTGGCTGCTTGAAGTGGGGGAAGGCTGCCTGCAGAATTCGAATTATGGGTTGATAGATTTGAGATTGCCACCGGTTTTTGTGCATCACATGTGTGCGGGAGTGCGCCAGACGATACTTGCGTATGTATTCTCGGACCTGCGACAAATGTGCGCGTACTGGAGTGTCATAGAGATAGGCCAGTTTTTGATCAAAGGATGATGGTGAGAGGATCATGAGAGGATCCAAGCTCGAGTTGAGAAGGACATATGGTCTGAGAGGTGAGCAAGCATGCGAAGCGGGTAGAGGATGTCGAAGTAAAAATCCTTATGCCTTGGCGCATCTTGCGGATAAGCAACCTAGAATCAAAGCAAAGCAAAAATTCAAACATACCAACGCCTATTACTGGGTGAGTCTCCAAAAACAAAGAAACCATCCGCCAGACATTACCTGACGATGCATACCGTTTCTTCATACCGCTCATCAAACTAGGAAAACGAGAGCCTAATGCTCATTGACCTACCAAGGAAGAAACTGGTCAAGGGAAACTTGGAGTGAAAGATCGGCACTGAAAACTCCAAGATGTAAGTAACCAAGCAATCCGATAGATCCCCTCATAACTCGACTGCACCAAGAAGCCTAGCCTAAGCAAGCAAGCAGCGCATCACCAAACAGGGTAAAACCTCTGATCCTCCTACATCCTACAGGCAAACCAGGATCAGCTAGCAGGTGATCAGCAGGACACCGGAAGGATGAGCGAGGTTGTAGCGCTTGTGTCCATAGTACTCAAAGGAGGACTGCTTGTCTTCCAGCTTGTCATCATCCATCAGATCATATTGTGCATTTCTATCATCAAAATCTTTGTACTTCCATCATTATCGCAGTAAATCTCAATTATTATTTGTTGATCAAATATATAAACAAACATCCCATTCGCAATCATATCTTGTCTTGAAATTTATTGTACTAAGGAAGGTCAAATTTTAACAGAGGAGAGTTGATTGGGAGGATCTAAGATTCCCCCAGCCAACCTAGGTGGATCAATTGTGGTGCTCAGCCTTGAGCCAGAGCCAGATCCGGAGGAGGACCTAGCCAAAGGACTCTCCAACAGCACAAGGTTAATGGTCTTGGCTGCCAGGCCTATGTGCTTGAAGTGTGAGGTCATGTTAAGTGTAGTCCAGGGGTGGAAGGGGTGATGTAATCCAAAGGCAGCAGGAGGCAGAGGGAGTGAGTGCACCTGGACCACAGTTGGGTCTTGCCAGCTCAAATTCTAGCCCCTGAAATATTTTGGGAATGAACCAGACTTGGGTGTCTGACAGTCCAAATCCTGTTACCTGGCCTACTATTTGAGGTGACACTTGGGTCTCATTTCTACTCTGCCACACAATATGGGAGTGCATTGCACTGGCAAAAGTAAAACTACAACCACACAAGAGTGTAGTCCCTCCTGAGCCTGCCCCAGGATGAAATACACGCTATACCAAGTTTGTAAAGTAGTCCACCCCCACAACTGGGGAACTTCATTGTGTAAAAATAAAAAGAGATGATGAATTCCACTTGAGAGCACCATGGTTTATATAGACTAAATACATGATTGGCCAACAAGTGGTTGAGTACAAAATGAATAAGGCAAAATTAACATAAGCAGTTTAAGTGACATGGTAAGTGAAATGTTATGCTTGGACAGTCTGACAATCACTACTAAGAACACAGCCTAGTTATATTTTAACCATCATTTTAATACTTCAATAACAACAATAATATAAATCAAATCAATCCAATCAATGATACTTCAAACTCCAGTGAAAGTCACATATATATAAACTCAAATTCTAACACATTGGTGTGGAATGAACCTAGCTCTTCAGTTACAAGGGTCTAGGTTTCAGGGTTTCAGAAATTTGGCTCTAGATGTGTGCATCTTTGAGTTATCAAAGATTCTTGACTCTCATGGGACCAATTTGAGTCAAGTTGGTCTTCAACTCAATGTATCCAAATTTTTACCAAGGCTAGCATCATTGAAAGTGTTGGAGGGGGAGTTGACAAGGGATGTAGCCTAAGTGGAAACATATGTATGTTGACCAAAGGGCAAGCTGAATTCTTTCATGCTGTCATGGACAATTTGAAAAGCAAAGTCCTGGACCTTTCTTTCTTGATGGAAAAGGAGGCTGTGGAAAAAAAATACCTCTTGAATACAATCCTGGGATGGTGCAAGGCTGAATTGTTGAGGAGCCTTGCAGTATCATCATCTGCCATTGCAGCATTAATTTTGAGATCACAAGGCCAAATTTATAAACAAATTATACATGGCTTTATTGAGGATGTGGAGAATATCAAACAACATGATTGGAATTGTTGGGGAAAATGGTGTTGCAACCACCTTGAATGTTGTGTGTAGAAATCTGCTGATGCAATAATTAAATAATCCTGTATTACTTTGAAATATAGATACAGGCATATTTGAGCTGGTGCAGGAAAGCTGCCACAATCACCCTAGTTTCTTGGAAAGTGCAAATGAGTGGAAAAAGTGTGATTTTTGATGGGATGCAGGGTTGAGGAGAGCACAAAAGCCGGAATCTCACTGGGTGCACTTAAGACGCAAGTAGCCCAAGGGCCAATAATCCAGTTTTGTTGATTAGCTTCCAACGGTTTTACCTGATTTTTTCTACTGGTGAGGCCAGCCAGCCCATGCTCTTTTGGGATTGGTGGGAAGCATTAGAGATGGAGTCTCATCCCCTGACACATGAAGCCTTCAGAATGTACCCAATGATCTTATTCTTCAAAAAACTTGTGAAGACAAAAGAAGTATGGACACTCATGTACGTGAAGTCCTTGGTACTTTGGGAGAGGACTTTGATGTGCATCTGGAACTCAGCCCTTATATGTATTGTCTTCTGAACACACCCAAGTCAAAGTCAAAACAAGGTGGGAATGCAATGAAAAGCCCCAGGACAAGAACAAAAAATCACATCTTGCATGCTCAAGGAAGGTAGGTTCAGGATCCTGGTTTAACAAGCATCATCATAATTAAAAAATGTCAAATATTGGTAAAAAAGCAAAAAAACAAGATTGAGGATTTGTAAAATCATGTTGGTGCACATGTTCAGCACATTATATAGCCAGTGGTGAGGAGGTTGCATCTAGAAGGAGTCCCAATAACCCAAGACCACTATTTACATGTAGGAAGCTATGGTGGATTGCTCCAAAAAACTATAGCAATATGGTGAATTAGGAAAATCAAACAAAATGAAAAATTTGAGAAAGGTAGAACTATAGCAGCTGTAGGGAAGCAAGAAGATAACTTGTGCTAAGACAACCAGGCTTGCAGCCATTCACATCTATCTACCAGCATAAGGGTTTGAGTTGGGCTTAGAGCAAGTAACTGGAGGAGGAGTAAGTACATCATAAGGAGCTTGTGTTCCAAAAATTGGTTGGGGGACTGGGGAGGTTGAAAATTAAGCCTTGATTTTTGTAAGCAAAGCAGTTGGAACTGGGAAGGATAATTCAATATGTACTTATGTAAAAAATAGGACATGAATATTATATTCATGTCTCCAGTTGGCTCAGCGGCTCTGCCCATGTTGTTTCACTCTAAAAGTTTGCGCAAGGTTTACTACCAGGCCATTTCTCCTAAGCTGCAATCTTCTTGAGCTGTGATTGATTAGCTCCTTTCTTTGACCCTCTCATTTGTGGTGGGTTGGCACAAGTAATTTTTGGAGGCTCTATTTGGTCTTTAATGAGCCCCACATCTCCATCTAGGATGAGGTTGGCATCTGAGATTGACCAAATCCAGAAAGGTAACAATAGATGACTACTACTTATTCATTGGGGCAGACATCCATCAAGAGTAAGGTTAGCCAGGACATGATCCTCATTGGTATCAACATCCATGATCTGCGTTGACAAACTCTTGCAGTGTCCAGGCCAATGGGCAGGGTGTTTGAAGGCCATGAGACCAATGGAAGGGGCTGCCTGACTGTGGGAAATTGGGGATGTGAGCGGCTAGCAAGCAATCATGCTCAATGCAAGGTGGGGGGGCTTTTGGGGGAGGCGGTGGACATTGGATCCTGCATTTATAACTACCTTTCTGATTCATCAGGGTCCTTCTAGGTATCATCATAGAAAAGAGGGGAAAGGGAATGTGCACCAGGTCTAGTATTGCAGTCAGGCATGGCCCCAGGGTGGTTCTTGGTGGTGCAGTGTGCAGAAAAAAATAATGGGACTGACTGGCCTAAAACAGTCAATTTATTTTCAGGCCTGTGTTCCAAAATAAATATTTTTTTCAAAAAAATGCATTTAATTATATTTATTCATGGGATTAGGTATTTTAGCATCTGTGATTTAATTATAAAGCAATTTGAATTTTGAAAATTATCAAATTATAATTTTTCCTAAAAAATCTTAAAAAGCACAAAAAACTCAAAAAACATGCTGGAGGAAAAAAAATGAAAAATTATGTACCATCAATATTGATTTAATCTTGATGAGGCTTTTATTGAGGATAAAAAGAAATGGTTTTCATGAAAGAAACATTAATATTGAGAGTTTCTAGAAATAATCAAAACCAATGATGATCAATGTTTATTTTTGATTGCCTTGGTGAGATGGTGATGATAATGTTGAGATAGTTAGGTTGGGAGTCATGGAAACCACTAGTAAATTTTTATTCAAGCTCTATGGGCATCAGATGGTCATATTGTTCAAGTCTTTTACTCTTGTTCAGCTTTGAGGTGCCTTGAGACGCTTGAGTTTATATTGGTCTGAGGCTAATTTTGAGTTGGTCTGATTTAAATTGCTCTAAAATTGATTTGGACCATTGCAATTCTACCCTCCTCAAATGGTTTGACCATCTTCATCTTCTGAAAAAACAAATTTTCAAAAGAAGACTAAATATCAAAAAAATAACCCATGAATCAGAATCAAATATGAAGAATGAGATTTCAAGAAAATCACTTAACATGTTTTTTTTTTTTGAATCAATCAAGCAGTCAGACATTAAAATCAATAAAAAAGTTGGTGGAAATGTGGCGATTGGTAAACTGGAGTAGGATATCAAAGATGGGGTGGTCAAAAGCAAAATCAAGACACCCCCAACTTCATATATATTTTTTGAAGTACCTGGGTGTGGTGACTTTGACAAACAGTTGCACAACTTTTGTCTACCCACTGTAAAGGCTGGATGGACCTTTCACATTTCAATTAGTATGAGTTTTCCTGAAATTAATTACTATGTGATAATTGGGGGGGGGGGGGAATTTGTCCTTTGGATGTGTTAGGGTTAGGGTTTGGGGTTTTTTAAGTGCTATTGATTTCACATATTGCACCATAAAACTTGTGCTGGGGAGGGTTGTACATACAGCTCAGGGTTTACATGGGCTTGGTTGGCAGAAACAATTGCTACCCATAACCAACCCACCAGTAGGTGTGTCTTAGCGGGTCAGGTTAATCACTCCTTAATCCATAAAAAATCTGTGATGGGTACCCATGGGTCTTGGCGGTTATTTGCAGGCCACCAGCAGGTCATGGGCCCCACTGGGGTTTTTTTACTTTTTGAAATTAAGGGCATTAAATTTTGGTATCACTTCATATTACTAGAAAAAATTTATAAGGTGATAATTAGGGAGCATTAAAAACATGTGAAAAGAAAAAATATGCACATAGAGAAGAACAAAGACAAAAAAAATATGTTGGAAGTGATGTTTTATTTTTTTGGGCACCCATGGGTCAGCCCATCATCTAATGGGTCTGCCAAAACTCAGACCCACACCCGCAGAAGCTTGAGGTGGCTTGGGTCAACATAGGGTTTTTTAGAGAACACCTGGCCCAAACCTGGCTAAATACCTGCCAGTTATGGTTACCCAGCGGGTAGGCCCAAGCCATGAACACCCTGACATACAGCTGCTTTGGCGGGCTTAAAATGATGTAATCTATAATGTGTATCTAATTTGAAACTTTTTTATTGAGAAGCAGGAAAAGGTTTTTTTGGTTTTTGGACCATGTTTTGAGATCCACTCTGATTTGGGTAACAGTTATTAAAAATTGAATACTCCATCTGTGGGCCAAAGGCCCAACTAATAAAGGCTTTCAAATCATGAAAGGGGCAGGCATAGCCAGCCAATGTAGAAAGTGTAGTGGCCAGGGGGTGTTTCTCCTGGGATTCAAACACTGGACTGGCATAACTGTTGCAGGGATGGTATCAAGATTCAATGTGATGGTTTCTGCTAGGCCATTGAGGCCCATGGGTCTGGTTCTGGGTATGTTTCTGTTGTTTGTTAATTGGAGTTTTAATTTTATTTGCACTCTTGTGGAAATATGTATTTTATGCTTACAGCCTGGGTGTCCTAGTGGCAACCATCACCAATGGACGCTTGGTACCACCCCTGCAATGGTGTTTACATTTGAAAATTTACATACAAGTCTGGTGTTTGAATCCTGGAAGACCCAACCCCTGCCCGCTACCCCTTCTACCTTGGCTAGCTATGCTCACCCTTTTCACACATTAAATGCCTATTATTAGCTGATGTGGTGCACAAAATTTGAAAGGATGATGAATTCAGCTAAGACCTGCTCTATTCCGGGAAAAATTCTTTTTTAACATCCACAGATCATTCTCAAGGCCTTGGGTATTAACAATAATAATGAAAGAGATTAGTATATGTTGGAATTATAACTCTATGGAAACTAGGACTTGTAATAACCCTCTGGAACTCTAGTTAACTTATTCTTGTGTCAATTCAAGATTTTGACTCCCTTGTTGCATCTAAAAAATTTTATGAATTCCATTCTCTTCCTAAAAAACCCTCCTTATATAGCAAATACAACAACAAAGAACAATCCCTTTTGCCTTCTCCCTTCCTATTCCTTCCTGGTAACTTTCCTGCATCTGTATGCAGGCTGCTGAATTTTTTGACACTTATTTGACTCATATTTGAATCTTTGGACAGGTAATTCCCATTCCCTTCTGTGGCTGTCTTCTGTGAAAATGACTGCCAATCCAACTACTTTCCCACATAAGGTAAACCCCCTATCAAGTGTCTTTTTCATCTCCAATTTCTTAATACTTGATCCTCTGCAGTGACTTCTCCCAGATTAGTCCACACAAATTAAATGCAATCCCCAGTCCCCCTCAACTTTCTCTTTCCAATTGTCAAAGCAATGACTTGCCTGATTCAGTCCCCCTCTTGTTGCTTGCTAACTCATCCCTGTTATGTAATTAGCTTTTGTCATCTGCCTTTTCTAATCCACACCTCCTTGTTTTACACTCAAGCCTGAGGAATAAACTTGTGGATTTATGCACCATGAGACAATGGATCATGCTTTCTTGTTGTCACCTTCCTTTTGAAGAAACCATATAGTCCCTCTTTTCTTGGCTCAGCAACTCCTCTTGTGAATCACCAATTTTACTTCTACCACAGCTTGGAAAGTTTAGGGCTTCTTGAATTAATTTCTATAAATAGCCACTACACTCTCCCACAACTTGAATTCTGCCCCCAGGATTCCCCATGCACATTCCCCCTCCCCCTTTTGCCACAGCCTCCACTCCTACTACCCACCTCATACAAAACCCTCCTCCAAAACTGCAGCATTTCTTTTTTTTCCTGAAAATACTGTACCTGTAAAAACCATCCATGCTTCCAGATTTTTGTTTTCCCTGCTTGAAAAAACTCCAGAAATTCTCACCGCCACTGCTTGTTTTTTGTCCCCTCTCCAAAGTACTCTCAGCCTCCAGCCCATCCAAACCCCTAAACCTCCAGTCAAGGCTGCTTCAAACAGGCCAATTGAAACCCAATGGCTGACTTTGTCTTTCTGGAAGATGAATATATCAACTTAGAATTGTGGTCCCACCTCTGGATTGAGAAGTAGAAGAGTCCCCCAAAGCCTCTGGTGAGAATTGGTTTTCCCCTGTGACATGCTGTGAGGAATAGCCAAACTTGCTTTCCTGGGAAGATGCCACTTGTAACAGGGTTGGTTTACACTTGGTCATCATTCTGCAATGGGGATTTTTTGGTCCTTCTCCCTCAAAACCTATCTTTTTTTTTGCATGATGTCTCCAATAATCCCCCCTCTGAACCATATCCATCTCCCAAGGTACCTTCTCCTTTGGCTCCAATATTCATTCCCAATTTTGTGTTTCAAGAAATCATTCCTGAAGTTTAATCCTCTCCTGGGGCTTTTTCATCCCCTCAGCACTTGGTAATTTTATTTTCCTTGTTGGAAGAAGTTCCTCCCCTCAATTATGATCAATACAATAATTATAATAAAGTATTTTTTGAAGATGTTACACCTTCTGTAGCTGATCTTTTGCACTCCAATAATCCACAGACCAGCTCCCTTATCCCAGCCATCATAACCTGCACTATGTACAAATTTCCAACCATTCTCTCACAACTCCAACCTTGTATGGTGTTGGAGTTGTGTCACTTGATGCAAGTGATGAAGATCCCAAGGACACCAAGCTTGGTCTGTGGGAAGTCATGTAAGGAGCTCACCTCCACAAAAAATTTGCCTTCTTCTTGGAAATGCTCCATCAATCAACTGGAATCCAAGCCTGAAAAAATATAGAAATTCTCTGCAAAAATCATTGTTAAAATGGGGCTGATGCAACTCTTCAGGGCCTTTTTCTAAGTGCCCAAAAAAAATCATGCAATAAACTAAAAAAAAGAACAAATCTCCTCTTGACCCCTTGTTTATAGTACTGTCCTTCATATGGTGTTTAAAGCCCTTCTGGGAGCCTGGCCAATTTTGACTTGGAGTGAACCAAGCAGGACTTGGTTGGGCACCCAGGGGGCTTGATTGGGTAGGGTTATCAGGGGGTTGAACCTGGCACCCCACCAAGGTTGACTTGGCCCAGATCAAAGCTGGGTGCACCACCAGCCTTAAACCCACTTTTATGCTCCACTAAATCTGATTGTCAATTGATGCAAATTACTCCAGATTATTAATGGAGGTACAAAAATTAACAGTAAACAGTTTTTTTGTCTTCTTTTTTTTGAGGGGAATTTTTGAGTTGAACTGAGAAGAAAAAAATAGTTGGGAATGGTTCAGAGAAACTAGCTTTGATCAACAACCAAACCAACTTGAAAAGGCGCCAGGCCAATTTGGCCATGCACCAACTGGCACTTGACAAGGCACCCAGATTTCTTGCCTAGGTTCCACCTGGCTTTTTTGGGAACCACACATGCTTTACAAAAAAGACCCAGAACTTGGTCAGGCACCCTGATGGGCTTTATACACCATATATACATATTTATTTTTATTTTTTTTAGGTGATTATTTTTCTCACACCCCTACTCCATAAAAATCATGTGTTTTTGGTGTTTCAGGGACTTAATCTGTGCACTCTGAAATCCTTAAACTTGTACTATTTTTTGAATGTTTATTTTTGTATACTTGAATCTGCAGTTGTTTAGATTGCATCCTAAGGGCTCCCAAAATCTTTTTCAAGAATTCTTCATGGTTTTATACCCCTTGAAAACCATTACAAAATAAAAAGAAAATATAGAAAAGAGGGGGTTTTCTTTATTTTTGACCCTTATCTGAAGGGGTTTTTCTGACATATTTTTGTATTTTTTCAGCTGAAGTTTTTCTCCCATGTTGGGCCATGAAAAATTTCAAGTAAATTTCAAGCAAGTGCCATTAATTAATATCTGGTTAAAGCTTTTTCCAATCTCTAGTTAGAGCTATGCTCATGCTTCAACCAAGTTTTTGGAGCAATGTCACTGTGCATTGTACTTGCATAAAGCTGAACCTGATATTGGCTGGGGCTTGACCTGATCTTGGATGGAGCTTGACCTGAGCTTGGTTTTAGATTGGTTGTGAGATCCTTTATGACACTTGCTAGAAAGTGAAATTAAGTTTTCTGTGGTTTTGGGTAGGGGATTTGATATTTTGAATGCAACAGGTGTGGAAAACATATAGAAATTTACTAAAATTTTCATTAAGAAATTTTTAGAGGTTATCTTGACCATTCAAAATCTACCTCAAAAAAAAAAGAACCATCATGGAATAGTGCTTACAAGAAGCTTCTTGACTTTCAAAACAAAAAAGGATTTAGAATTAATATGAAATGAAAATCAAAGAAACCAAAGAATGTTTGCAAAGCAATAAAGAGGAATTCAAAATGAGAAAGAAGAAATAATATATATATATATAATAAAATCACATCAATTTACACAGAAATAATATTTAGAAATTAAAATGAGAAATGAAAAAAAATGAAATTCATAAATAAATACAGATAATATATCTACGGAGTATTTTTTTTTCTTTGTGTTTTTTTGCCTAATTTATTTGATTTTATTCCTTTTTCAAATTTTTGGAATATAAGTCTTTGAAATTTAAAATAATCCTCAAAATCCCATTTATTAGGTCCCCAACCAGCCCTTTGTGATTTCTCATTTGTTTTCAGGCCAATTTTCAAGGGTTGAGATAACCTAAAAAAAATTCCCAAGTCACATTTGTTGATTTCACTTGATCCATTTTACTGGCCTGTAAGCTTGAAAACATACAAAAAAACCTACATAAGATGGTTCAAAAAAATCTGAAAGATAAATTATTTTTATGTGGAAATTTTGAGGTTTTTTCAGTTTTGAAAAGCAAAGACCCCTTTTAAAATTCCAAAAAAAAATTTTTTTAAGTTAATTTTTATGCGTATATGATAATTTCAGTGCAAGAAATCCAATAAAATTTCAGAAAAAACTTTTGGATAAGGGTCAAAAATTAAATCCCCATTTTCTTTTTTTATTTATTTTTGAATGATTTTTCAAGGGGTATAAAGCCATTTAAAATTTTCAATAAAGATTTTTTGGGGCCCTTTGCATGAAATATACACAACTGCAGCATCAATTATGCAGAATAAAAGATTCAAAAAACAGTGTGAGTTTAAGGATTTCAGAGTAAATTTATTATTTCCCTGCAAATTCAAAACCACACCAGATTGAGTGTAAGGCGTGTGAGGAAAATAATTCCCTTGTTTTATTATTTTGGTGCATTAATTTTCTAATGAGTGCAAACCTTTAAATCATGGGGGTTCTATGCCTACAAAATAGGGTGTATCAAAGTTAGCAAAACTGCCATAAGGATCTGCCATTTCTTTTGACCAAATCCATGATTTTTAATGGTGGGTTTCTGAAATACACATACCCCCTAACTGGTGTATTTCAAAATGGTTGGTTTCATGAAAATGGCTGGTTTCAAACATCAAACCCGCAATTATCATCCATCCACCATCCATTGCATGAAAAAAAACCATCCAAACCTCTACCTCAGCAAATCCATACCAATCCCATCTCCATTGCATCACAAAAATCTAATCTACATTTCTTCACATCTCCTCCAATTCACATCTACATTGCTTCACACAAATACCATCATAATCTTTCTCAACATGTCCAATTAAACTTCCTGGCAGCAAGTTGAAAACGCAGCTGACTGAACTTCTTTCATTATTTTGCTGAGATTCAGACTCCACTTTGGAATCAACTTGGTTAGATTTGAATTATCTATTGGAAAAGCAATACATGGTTCCACAAAGACACACTCTCCACAACCCTATGTATGAAAGTCAAAATCTTTACCTGCTCCCCAACTTAAGCTTTCAGCAACTGTTTCAAACTTTATTGCCTTCATTCATGAAAATTTTTGAGATGATTGAAGACCACCACATCTTCCAGAACAATTCTTTGAATCCTCAACACAATCCAGCTATCCATCTGGCTTCTGCTCCTTGAAGATTGGGATGAAATGGAAATGAAGCAGCAATTCATCAATTAGAAAATATATTCTTGGTCAGTTATGGATCCATTGACTTATAAACCATAAGATTCATGATTGCTATCCTAACTTTCTGTTTGTTGGTCATTTTTTTCCAACCAAAGAAGAACCCAATTATATATCTCAAGTAATGGAGAATGAAGGCTTTCCAGTTTGCATTGGTCTTGTTGATGGAACCACTATCCCCTTGAGTCAAAAACCCAAGCTAAATGGCGCCCAGAATTTGATTGGAAAAAAAGTCAATCAATTCATTTCCTTTTGAAAGCCTTTGATAATACACTGAACAAATATGTTTTATCTGTTTTTATAGATATTCTGTGTCACTAAAACTTGTTTTTGATAACAACAAAAAGTTTATATCCCTCCATGCTGGCCCTCCAGGTTCTTTTCACAATTCATATGTTTTCAATTGGATGTGGATTGCCCAACCAGATAACTACTTTGAGAAATATCAATAACTTTTGGCCAATGCAGCTTATGCTAGTGGGAAACATGTGGTTCCAGAATACTGCAATGTTTCATCCAATGACCAAGCCAAAACAAATTTCAAATATCATCTTGCCCAATCACAAGTTCAGATTGAGCATTCCATAGGAATCCTGAAATGAAGATAGGCCAGCTTATGGGAGATGCAAAAACATCTACCAAATTCCAAAGACTTGAATTTCCTCATCAACTGGACTATTGCCTTTGTAATACTTCACAGCCTTCTTGCCAAAATCAAAGATGAATTGGAAGAAATATTTGAAGAACATATTCCCAATCCTCCTCAAGTCATCCTGGCCTCATCTTGTACCTCATCTTCTTGAGAGATCAGATTCTACCTCTCACACTGGCTCACTTTGATGAATAGCATTCAACTTTTAAATAGGTTAAATATCAAATCCCAGAATTTTTTTGGTTTTGGTTGTTCAAATCCTAGGCTGACTTGGGTTTTTTTTTCTTTTTGGTGGATTTAAAAAAAACAGAATCATAACTTCCAAACCACCCAGCTCACCCCATCAAACCACCAGTACAATCCTCCCTCCTCCTCACCAAACCACCTCACCTACTACCACCACCTCACCCCACCAACCGACCAGTCCACACTTCCCTCCTCCTCACCAAACCACCTCACCATCCACCTCCACCTCCAAGCTCACCCAGTAATCCTCCTCCTTATCCAGGTCCCCTTGTTCTTTTCTCAGCTCCCCAGTTAAGCCCCCCCTCCTCCTTGTCAAATAATTTGTGCTGACCTCCCCCCTGCTCATCCTCCTTTCAGATTCCTTCCTCATTCCTTGCTTGGCACCTCTGGTAAGCACCCCCCCCCCCTCCTCCTCTCCTTCATCCCCCTAATCCACCTCCCCTTCATCCCCCTCCCCTTCATCCCCCTCCCCTTCATCCCCCTCCCCTTCATCCCCCTCCCCTTCATCCCCCTCCCCTTCATCCCCCTCCCCCTCCTCCCTGAAGATTAAAAGGTGACTGATTGGGGGGTTTTTTTGTAGGAGAATTCACCAGTTTTATTTTTTTTTATTTCACATATTTGTTGATCATCTATGTTGATTATACTGGACTAAAAAATGTTTTTTTTTGCTTTTTGATTCCATGCAATGCAACACCCGTTTCCACCACTTGATCTGCCAATTCTTCCTCCACCAAACTCAAAATGCTAAACAATTTTTTTAATCAATTATTGATCCTAAACCCAATTGAAGTATTTGGATGGGAGGGAACAAGATTGGAGGAAATTATTTCATAAGCATAAATAGAGGTGGGAAGAATATGGCTTTTCAGAAAAAGAGGGCTCAATACCAAGATTCTGAAATCTCTTTGGAGATTGAAGAGGGAGGGATCAATGAACAGGTTTTGTGGTCAGAGAAAAACTACTGCCTTTCCGCCATCACTTCCAAAACAGAAAAAACCATCAAAAACCCTCCCCTGAAGCGTTTGAATGGGCCAAACAGAAGACCAAAAACTTCCATTTCTTCTCCTGTGGAAACTTATTTTTTCATGATCAATCCAATCAAGAGGCTCTGGTTGTAATAATTGAATTTTTCGCTTTCAATAAAAGCCCTGAGAAAGATAAGAAGGACATCAACTTGGTGAAAACCCTCCTTCACCAATCAAAAAAATTTGTCAACACTTTTGGTCCCTCAAGATCTTGGGGTGGAAAAATGTGGAAAATTGGATGGCAAAAATTGATTCACCCCTCTGAATTATTTGGAAAATATTTGAAGAAAGCTGCCATTCAATCTTCCCCTCAAGAGTATAATTTGCTCAACCCCAGGTTGGACAAAGCGTCTCAAATCCTAGGCCAAATCTTCAGAAAATTAGCCAAACTGGCACACAATTCCAACCAAGAAACCATGCTGGACAACAATATCCCCTCTTTCTCTTCATTGGAATTTGGATCTGGCCTCACTCCTTCCAACTGCTCCCCTCACATCACCTTCACCTTATACTCCTTATTTAACTCTCCTTATATTGAGAAATGTGATGTCTCCTCCTATTTCTTTTTACTGGTGGTCCCAACTAAAAAATTAAATTGACAAATTATTGACAAAAACAACATATATCAAGTATCCCATGGCCAATTTGTTTTTCCCAACTTGGGATTTGGCATTGATTTCAAAGAGAAATGCACTGTAAAAATGGTTTGGGCAGCAAAAAAGTACAAGCACTGGACTTTTCCTGCTTTGGATACTGCCACCCATACTAGGATGGCTATGTCTTTGAAAATGAACAAGACCACTCTCAACACATGTAAATACTTGAAAAGAATTCAAATATATTCTAGAACAAAAAATGTAAAAAAAAAAAATGAAAAAAATTTATTGGTGGGGTAAAAATAGGCTCAAGCATTGTTGTATTTGAAAATAATTTTTTTGTTTTTATTCTTAAAATTTTTATCAAATCAAATAATTTAAAAGGAAAGAAATCAAATAATTTCCTTTATTTCATCAACAGTTGTACTGCTACCAATACATGCCATAGCTACCAATAACCTATCTTTATTTTCTGTGGCTAGCCTTTCCCTCTCCTTTTGGAGTTGGTCTTCCTCTTGATCCTTCTCCTTCTCCTCTTTTTGAAAATCCTGCTCAGCCTTTTTCATTTGCCACTCAGCATCCAAATTTTGTTGATGATCTAAACTCTCATATTTCTGCTTTTGACAATCCATAGCCAGTTACTGATCCCCCTTCTCTTTTTCAAATCAAAGTTTTTCAGATTCACTTTGTGATTTCACTGTTTCTTGGAGGGGAATAGGAATAAGCTTGATTTTCAAAGCAAGGAGAATCCAATGAGCTTACTTGAATCTTGATTCTCCATGATATCCTCAAGTCCAGAAATATTTGAAGTGTTTCTCCTCTTTTGACAGCTATTGGGGTTTATTTTGATGAAATTGGAGGCCTTTTTCTTTCCCTTTGCATAGGAGGATTGTGTGGGAAAATCATTGCTCTCATTTGAAGGGGATGAGAGGGGCCCCATCAGATTGAGTATTTGGCCATTCAGGAATGGGTGACCCTGTTTTTTTACAATCTAAATGAGTCAGGATTAGCCAGACAGAAGAGAAAAGAACTTCATTCCTTACGTGAGCAGATGTTGATGGTAGTGGCAATACAGGAATAACTTTCTCCTCATAGTCCAAGTTGTTAAGTTCTTCCACCCCAGGAAGAGAGTGATCCAAAGAAGTAAATGAGGGGGTCAAGAAAGGGTTTAATTGTTGATCAACGCTGATGTAAAATTGATTGGATCTGGTTCTGATGGAATATTCTCCTCCACATCAGATTGGAGCCACTCATAGGTTTCATTGGGATCATCATTGCTAGGCTAAGCATCCACAGCCAGGTCCTCAGCATCAACTGAATCTGATTTTCGGGAATAAAAATTGGCTAAAGGGGTGATATTGGCCTTCTTTCTAAAGATTTCATCCATCTGAATATAAAAAGGAAAAATGGAATCCAACTTATCAACCACCAAGTTGATTCCCTTTGCTTTATTGGAGTCAGTGATACCAAAGCCAGTGGAGATTGACATTGAGTGGGCTTTTTTGTACTTGGTTCAATAGTTCTTGAATTGCTCCCGCATCTTTTTGGATGAAAGATCCACCCTACCTTTTGTTTTATTCTTCAGTTCCTTTGCTATAAGGAGATAACCATTAAACTTAAAGGTGGAGGTTGGCCAACTTGTGTTTCATTGTTGGATCCAAAGCAAGTGTTGAAGTTGATGGGAATTTTGAGCCAGTTTACCAGGATGATGTGATCAGCTCTCTTGAGCTTACTTGAGCCTTTGAAAGCTGATGGGGGAGGATTTGGGGAGGATTTTTGGATGTTTAGTTCCTGGGGGATGTTTGCTTTGGTCCATTGGAATGTTTAGTGGACTTGCGGGGGGAGGTTTTCTGAGGGGACATTTCAAAAGAGTAGGAGGGATGGGGGGTTGAACCAATGAAGTGATGAAGGGATGAAAGGATGTGTTGGAAGTGGGGATGAAGTGATGAAGAAATGGAGCAATGAAGCAATGAGAGTTAGTATTTGATGAAAGCAGGGATGAAGCAATGAATTGATGAGAGGATGGATGTGATGAAAGCAATTATGTGATGAGGTTGATGAAGAAATGAGAGAATTAAAGTGGTTAGAGTGATGAAGCAAAGAGGATAGGAAGAGATAAGAGGGATGAATTGATGAGGATGTCAATGAGGAGATGAAGAGCAATGAATCAAATTTCTTGGATGAGGTTGGAGGTAGAATTTTTCCAATGAGGTTGGAGGTCAAAACCAGGGCTTATGATGTGGAATGATGGGTTGAGGTGGTGAAAGCCCTTAAATACTTCATTCAAAAAAAACAATTTATTTTCTGGTAACTTTGAAAAGTCCAATGTGAAATAAGTGGTTTTTTTTATTTTTAATGGCAGGTTTGAAATTGCGGATTTGGGTTGAAACCCGCAATGAAAAAATGGAGTGTTTGATTACCTTTGATACACCCTAATAGGGTGTATCAAAGTTAAAATTTTGAAAAATTTAAATTGCTTATTTCAGGAAAATATCAATTTTTCAAAAAATATTTATTTTTTAAACAAAACAATGAATCAATATGTTTGGCTCACAAAAATAAAATTTTCAAAAAATAAAATAGAAAAGCCTGAAATCAGCCATTTATTTTTTTGAAAGTTTTAACTTTGATACACCCTAATTTAACTCCCACACGGAAAAATACTTTATTTCACATATGTTTCAACGATTTACTTTCTGATAATTTTGATTCTGCAGCCCTGTAGCTTTGTGTCTTAAACCCTCCAAAAAATCTTTTGTAATTTTGGAAGCATTAAACCCAAAAAAATGTGATGGAACTTGCTAGCAAGTGCCATCAAGGAGCTCATGTCAAACCAATGACAAATCTCAGGATGAGGTTCTAACCAAGCTTTTTTCAAGCTGCAACCAAGCCCTAATGTAAGAGGGGGAAGCATGTCTTCAAAATGATATATGATGTGAAAAAACCAGGAAATTTCATTTTTCTTAAAAAATAATCTGAAAATGAATGAGTTCAATCAAACTGAAACTGTTTTGAATAAACATAAATATGAAAAAGATTAAAAATTTCTTACAATTTATTTCTAAATTTAGATGAATATCTGCCAGAAATCTCAAAACAAGATCATGCTCAGGAATTTTCCAGATTATTTTCTCAGTCATTTTCAAAATTAGATATTTCCTGCTACTTGGATTTTTCTTTTATTTTCAAGGTGTCTAATAATTGATGAGATAAAGATGATTTATTCACTATATTATTTTTTTCAATTGCTAATTTTAATTTTTTTTGGAGAAATAGGATGGGCCCCTCCTCAAAATTAAAAAAAGAAATTTCAAGAAATTCTAGAAGCTCTAAAAAGTGGAAACATTTAAATTAAATCATAATTTAGAGCTAAAATAGCATCAGAATTATTTTCTGCTTGATTTTTATGAGTTCTTGGAGACCCATCCTGATTATTTAATCAAAATATTATCAAACCCACAAAAAAATCACATTAATATTTCCCATCAATTGAACAATTAAATTTGAATAGTTTTGATTTTATGGTGCTTTTCTGATTCTTCCCTAAAATTAAATATATTAAAAAAAAAACTAACTGAAACAGAGTGGCTTCATTTTTTCTCTTTCTAAAACATCTATTTGCTTTCTTTTCTACCTTTTTGTATTATTTTTCAACAAATGATAGTTGAATTATTTGTAATAATCAATAAATTTTCATCTTAAATAACAGATGCTATGGTAAATCATCATACAATTTAGAATAAATACATAGATTTTTTGAATGGAAAATTTTGCCTTGAAAATTTGTAAAAAATAAAACTACTGATTTTGACCAATCAGTGGGAAGACTTACTTCCCCCCCCCTGTACACTTGATGTGCATTTGGCACAGTTACTGCACACTTTACAAAGTTAATGTACATAGATATGGAAATTTTCTGTGCATTTGAAATAGTTGCTTGGCATGATTTGAACAGTCACTGTACATTTTGCATAGAAAATTTGCATTTTCACCGTCACTATTCATTGTGCACAGTAAATTTGAATTTTCACAGTCACTGTGTATTGGGCACAGCAAATTTGCATTTTCACAGTCACTGTCCATTTTTCACAGCCACTGTGCCTCACTGTGCAGAATTTCTGTGCATCAGAAGCTTGGTTGAGGGATAGAGATGTGTTCAACTAAAGCGTGGAGACAACTTCACCTGAAATTCCTTGAAAGTGCCATCACATTGTTTTGGCGTTAGAACCCCTTGAAAATCTATTCAAAAAATCAAGAAATTAAAAAAAAAGTTTGAAATTGAATTTTTGGATCCTTTTCTTTGCCTTTGGGATTTACTTCTTTTTTGATTTGAGCTCTAATAAACTTGAACAAAAAATAAAAGAGCTCTGTAAAATATTTTTTCAATTTTGTGGACATATTCTTACACCTTAAAAAATTCATTCCAAAAAATCAAAAGATTCAAATTTCTCATGGCACTTTTGAACCCTTTTATTTTCCTTTTTAATTTTTTTTGTGATTCAATGTCTCATAAATCTATAAATACAAGGAAAGAGATTCAATTTTCTCCACTTTTTTTGGATGTAATCTTACACCTTAAAAAATTAATTCAAAAGATCAAATATTTCAAAAAAAAACTTCTCATTGCACTTTTGGATTGTTTTCTTTGCCTTTTAAATTGATTTTTTTTGGTAATTTAAGATCTCATAAAGTTAATGAAACAATTCGAGAGCTTTCTGATTATTTCTAGGTAATTTTTGGATTTATTCATGGCCTCCAAAAATGGAGTCCAATGTGAAAACACTTCAAAACAACACATCCATTTCAATGGTTTTTTTTTCACATCTGGAATCAAAATTTCCCTCAATTTTGTTTACAGAAAATCAGAAAAGCATTAAAAAATGAAAATGAAGAAATTTCTGACTGATTTACATTCTTGAACTCACAAAAAATATATCACAATGAAAATAATTCAAAAGAAAAGGGGTGTTCTGTCTTTATTTATCCTTGTATTTATTTATTTTTTTCTGAAAAAATGAATGATGATTTTGAATATTTGAAGCTTCTTATTTCAAGAAATTCCCTGAATATTTCCCAAAAATATATTTTGTTAATTTTTGATGCACTCTTTGTATCTCAAAAGCCAAACCAAAAAAGTAGCACAATGAACCAATTTTGGGTTCTTCCCCCCTTTTTTGAGCCCTTTGGCATGCATAAATTCAACATGAATTTTAATTTTTTCCTGGGACCTCCATCCATCTTGGGGGAATCCAATCATCTTCTAAGCCACCAAATTCCCCTATTCCACCCACCCATCAATGCCACCACACCACCCATCACCCCCACCACACCACCCATCACCCCACCACCTCACCACCACACCACCCATCACCCCACCACCCCACCACCACACCACCCATCACCCCACCACCCCACCGCCCCACCACCCCACCGCCCCACCACCCCACCGCCCCACCACCCCACCACCCCACCACCCCACCACCCCACCACCCCACCATGCCACTACCTCTGCCACACCACACCAAAAAACTCTCCACAACACACCATACCACACAACTCTGAACCACACCCCTCCACACTATATCAAACCAATCCAACCAACTCATCACAACTCCACTCCACTCCAATTATTGCCACACCACACACCACTCATCATCAATCATCAGACATCAATGAAAAGAAATCAGCACTCCAAGCCTAAAAAATCAATCTTCTTCATTTCAAATCTTCCACCAAAAATTCAAATATTACTCCCCTCAACAATGGTTTGGAACATTTTCAACTTTTTACCTCAAAAATTCATCTAATTAATACACCTCAGTAGATACTTCCAAGAATATAATTTCCATCTTGTATCAAGTCTCTTAATACCTTTTTTCACTCAATTTCTGCTCAATATATTTCTGAAATATCAACCCCTATCTTTGCCTTATTTTTTTAAAATAAAATATCTTTTCACCATGGCTCAAGAAAACATATTACCACTTGTCAGAAATTTCTCATTGGGCCCATATTTCATTATCTAATCTAATAGAAATATTGATTAAACTTTTATTTCTCCTTCCTCATCTACTCATACTCCTGATTCCACTTCTCTGGCCCATCCTCCTGAAATATGACATAATCAAAATGAGGAGCTACTTGATGCCATTAAATCATGGGAAAATTCCTGTGGATATGCCATATCTACCATAGTATCCAATCAAAATAAACATACCTTCAGATACCAATGTGATACATCTTGGTAATTTAAAGCCAGGAAAGATACCAAGAGGTTAGAAAAATCAAGAAAGAATAATTTTCCTTTCAAATTATTTGGAAGTCTTTCCAAAAGATTGGGTCCCTGGAAGGTAAAGGTTATTTTTCCAAACCTTCAAATGATCCTTAAACTCATCCAATTAAAATAAGAATTAAAGGGAAGAAACATGATACTGTTTAAAATTCAACCAAAGATGGATTTCCCCTCTTAAAAATGATAAATTTCTTATAGAAACCTTCTCATCTCCTTTCATACAAATTTCAGTACTATTTTCAATAAAAAATACCAAATTAAAAATAAATCTCTTGAAATAAAATCTCCCATTAAATCCCTCATACTGGAACTCCACAATTCTTTTTTTCTAAAAATTTACAATATGGATGGAAAAAGCACTTTTTTATTTACTTGAAATCCTGGGTCCATGAAAATTCCCAAAATTTTCCCTACTCTTCTCATGACAGACTGCACATGAAAAACAAAAAAGTTTTGAATGCCCCTTCTTCATATTGTTTGGGTAATGAATTGTTCAGGAACTTTCTTGGTTGGTTCCTGTTTTTTCTCTCAAGATAAAAAACATAACTATGAATGCGCCCTCACTAAAATTCAGGGAATCTTAGAAAATCAAGAAAAAAGGGGGATTGTTACAGACAAAGAAAAACCATTAGGTAGTTCCATTGAAGAATTTTCCCTTGTGATATCTTCTTTTTCTCTGGAATATTTTCAAAAATATTCAAACCCATTTCAGAAAGCACTTCAAATCTGAAGATGATTGATCAATTTCACAGAAAAAATTGAATCAATTTGTCAATTCAAAATCTGGACCAATCTATCATTGAAACTTCACTCAACTTTCTCCTTTCTGGGATCTCCCTACATCAGGCCATCTGCTTGAGAACTGGCTCCCAAATAAAAAGAAATTTTCTCCTATTTGGCCAACTAAAACTTTCACTTTGGCAATGCAAGTACTTTAAGATTAGAAGGCCTTCATTGTTACATTAAGATTTTCATTAATTCATCAATTGGCCCTTTTTATAATTTAGTTCAGAAAATTTACCATTCAATCACCATCCAAATCCATGATAGAGCTATTGAAGCCTCTCAGAAATAATTCAAGCATCTCATTGGATTTCCTCAATTTGTGAATTATCCCTCTGGAAAAATCAGCCACTTTCCCATCAAAAATATTCATTTATTTCATCAAGTTCCTGAATCTTCCATCATCTGCATCAACTGTGATAATTTTTATTACATGGATATACCATGTATTCAAAAAGTGAAAATACCTATCAGAAAGAGTGAAATCTTTGAAATTGAAGATTTCCATCCTCAATAGCATGTCAAATCCCCCTTTACAGTAATGTTTTTTCTTTTATTTTTATTCAATCCCAAATGAATGATTCCCTGACTTATTTCTATTTTTCTTTCTCCAGTTAACTCGTAACCCTGTTTTTACAGAAGAATGACCAACCCTCAATGTTCCATCCAAAACCAGTAATGAAAAACTATTTATCACAGAACTATTTGAAGAATTCTACAAGTTTCCATCCGGAGAACAGCAATATCAACTGGGTGAAACAAAGGATCTATACAGTGGAAAATATCAACTTGTTCTGATTCAAGAGCCTAATTCCACTCAAAAATCCAAAGTAAGAGAAAGAACCAAATGAGAAGCCAATAATTTCAAGAAGATATCCCAGTCCTCAAGTAAAAGAGATCCATCTATTTTTGAATATTCAGATGAAAAAAAGAGGATAGGATGGCCAAAGAATAAATTCAGAGCAAATTCAAAGTTCAGTAACCATTTTTTGAAAATATAAATATCAAAATTCATAATTAATAATTTTTTATGTATTTATTCAGTTTTCAAGAAAGTGGAAGGCCAAAAAGAAAAAGAGAAAGGTAGATAAGAAGGAGGAATCAGAGGAAGAGGTTAATTTTTAAGTATTATTATTTTTCTAAATATGGATTTTTGTTTCTAAATATGAATTTTTTTTCTAAATATGGAATGATTTTTTCTAAATATTGAATTATTTTTTAAACGATTCCTTGTCACTTCTTTAAAAAAGGGTGATTTTCTGAATGAAGAGGAATATTTAAAAGATGAATAGCTGGCAGATTTGGATGCAGAGGAAGATTCAGAAGGTGAAGAGCTGCCAGATTTTCATGTTATTAAGACAGTGAAATTTCATTTGCTTTTATTTTTTTTGATTTTCTTCAATGTTATTGTTCTTTAGCATTTTCATTCAAACATTTTTCTGAGGTCCAGAGAAATTTTGAAGAAAAAGTTTCATTCTCCTGAATGAAATCCTGGCGCAAGAATAAAAAAGAAATATCAAGCAACTGAAATTATTATGCTCCGTACCATCCTCCTGGAAGGAATTTATTAGCCCCAAAAGCAACAAAAATAAGTGATAAAGTGAGTAAATTGGATAATTTCTAATTTTTGAGGTTTTCAGATTGTTTTTTGGATTTTTCCTTGAGGTTTCCTGTAAATTATTTTATTCTTCTTCTGTAATTATTTAAAAATTCTCAATTGAACAAGTGAGTCATATTTTTAGAATATATTTTATTTTATAGAATTCTGCTTTTTGATTTTATCCCCAATACAAAGAATTTATTTCCCCCAAACCAGCAATTTCACATATATCACATGTTAAACATTTCATAGGGGATGAAAACTGTGGATTTACAGAAGCAGTCATTGATTTGGGGAGTAAATCAGAAGAATGGATTGAATTAAGGAAAGAAATGGTGGAAGAGCTGGATTAAAACCCAGTTTTCAAGGAACCAAGATTACTGCATAAAATCTGGGATGAAAATTTCCACGAAGAAAGAAGGCAACTGAACCACCTTTCTTTCCCAGCTTTCATAAATATTTGGATGAAATTGCCATGCCATGGTTTCCTTCTGGCTGAAACATACAAGTGTCCAGTGGTTCTTTTTTTGTCTTTAATTCCTTGCACTTATCTTCCTCTGAATTCCCCTCCCACTCCAAATTGAAAATATTCTCCTATTTGCTTCATTCTTTTAGGAATTTTCAAAAATATGGTCTCCTTGAAGTCCAATTCTGATCCTTTTCAAACTCCCAAAACCAATCCACTTTGGAAAGGCTTTGTGATCAAAAATTTCAAATCTTGGAAAAAAATTACTCAGAAAAATTTAGAGCTTGTTAATGAGGTTTTCCACTCTCCAAGAGAATCCAGAATAAAAATAAAACAAATCATAGTTTAATGATATTTGATATTTTCAACATTATTTGTTCTTTGTATGTGTCAAAATATAACAAAAAGTAGATTGAAAAATATGGACCACCCCTTTTTGTTTGAATTATTTTCATTGGGTGTACATATTATTTGGCATAAAAAACGTGACCATCAGTCATAAGAATGTGTAGTTTCATCTTAGGATGATTTTCAAAAGTTCTTTAAAATAAATTGAGAGAAAATTTGCTGCCAGATGTGGAAGAAAAAATTCAAATGGATGTGTAATTTTGAAGTGTTTTCACATTTGATTCAACTTTTGGAGGCCAAGAATACATCAAAAAAATCACAAATAAATATCATAAAAATCTTGATTTTTTTTATTAAATTTCAAAGAGCTGAAATCACTAACAAAATCAATTTTAAAGGGAAAAAAATAATCAAAAAGTGCAATGAGAAATTTGTTTTTTTTGTTTTGTTTTTTTAGATTTTTCAAATGTCTCTTTTAAGGTGGAAGATTAAATCCAAGAACTCCAGAAAAAAAATGAAAAAATATTTGGTTTCTTTTATTACCTTCTTAGAGCTTTAATTACGAAAAAAAATAATTAAAAAGGCCAAGAATAGGGTCCACAAGTGCAATGAGAAATTTGAGTTTTTTAGATTTGTCAATTCTTTGAATGAATCTTTCAAAGTGTAAGAATACATAAAAAAATACAAAATAAATTAAAAATATCTTTTTTTCTTTTTATTTTCAAGGTTCTGAGAGCTTTAATCAACAAAAACAATTAGCTAGAAAGGCAAGGAAAATGATCCAAAAATGCAATGAGAATTTTTTTTCTTATTTTTTGAATAAATTTTTGAAGGTTTCTAATGCTTCCATAACTGAAAAAAATGGTGTTTGAGTTTTTGAGACACCCAGATAAATGGCTGCGGTTTCAAATTTCCAAAAAAGAAATTCTCAAAAAATCCTTGGAATAGATTATTTGTCCACGTGGGAGTTACATCATACAGACATCAAAATATATGATTTAAAAGCTTGCACCTGTGAGAAAATGAATGAACTGATTAATTATTTCATTGTTTCATTTTTGGAATAATTTTCTCACGCCTTCAATCCTTCATTTTACAGAATATTACATCTACCCACCGTTGGCTACACGGACAAATACTTTATTCCACAGGAACTTCAACAATTCATTTTTCATAATTTGTCCGCTGCCATCCCGTAGCTGGGGTTTGAAAACCCCTAAAAAAATATTTGTTTATTTTGGAGGCATTAGAAACACTCCAAAATAGAATCAAAAAATTAAACAATTCTGCAAAAGCCAATTTTTCCATGGGTTTTTGAATCATTATTTTGGCTATTTTAATTATTTATTTTGGTTTATTTCAGCTATCAAAAATTTCAATCAAAATTCAAAGAGCTTTTCAATGTTTATTTAAGATTTTTTTGGATGTATCCTTTTACCTTGAAAAATTCCTTCAAAAAACCAAAAAAAAAAAAAATTCTCATTGGAAATTTGCATCCCTTTATTTTTCTTCTTATTTAATTCTTTTTGATGATTGAAGCTATCAAAAATTCAAATCAACAGTCAAATATAATTCCAATATTTCTTTCATATTTTTTGGATGTATTATGTTACCTTGAAAAATTCCTTCAAAAAACCCAAAAATTCAAATAATTCAATTTTATTATCAGACTTGTGGATCCTTTTGTTTTCCTTTTTGATTTTTTTGGTGATTCAAGCTTTTATCAATTTAAAAAACTATTAAAGAGATTTTTAGTATTTTTTTTAAGAATTTTTTGGATGTATCCTGGGCCTCCAAAAATTGAATCCAATGGAAAAACACTTCAAATTAACACCTCTATTGCAATGTTTTTTTTTTTACATCTGGCATCAAAAATTCTGAAAATTATTTTGTAGATAAATTAAGAATAGAATCCAAAGACTAAAATACAAATTTTTCTTAATTCTTGTCACATTTTTCACCCCTCAAATTATAAATGAAAATGAACATAATTCAAAAAAAAGGGTAGTCAAGCTGCCAGATTTGGATGTGATTAAGATGGAAAGCTTAAATTTTATTTTCTTTTCTTTTTTTTTAGATACTATTTTTCATTAATTTTTTCATTCAAACTTTTATCAGGGGTCTCAAACCATTGTGAATGAGCGGGTTGCTTCTCCTGAATACAATCCTGGGACAAGAATCAAGAGACTAAAGGTATCCAATGAAGATGGTGATTCTCCTTACTATCCTCCTTGAAGGAATTTATTGGCAAAAAAAGAAACCAAAATGAGTAAGAAAGTGAGTAAATTTGATATTTACTCATTTTTCAATTTTTTCTGATTTATTTTGGGTTTTTCCTCCAGGTTTCCTGCAAATTATTGTATTCCTCTTCTGGAATCTTTGACCAAGTCTCATTTGAAGAAGTGAGTTTCATCTTTAGACAATATTTTTTTTACAAAGAATTCTTATTTTTGTCTTTAGTCCGCATAAAAAATTTTTGATTCCCCCAAAACAGCCATTCCAAATATATTGCATGTTAAGCAGTTTATAGGCGATGGGAACTGTGGCTTTAGATCAGCAGCCATTTGTTTGGGGTGGAACTCAGAATACTGGATTGACTTCAGGAAAGAAATGGTGAAACAGCTTGTTAAAAACTCAATCTTCAAGGACCCAAGATTACTGAATGATATCTGGGGTAAAAATTTCCAAGAAGCAAGAAGGCAACTGAACCACCTTTCTGGCCCAGAGCCCATAAATATGTGGATAAAATTTCCATGCCATGGTTTCATTCTGGATGAAACAAAGAAGTGCCCAGTGGTTCTGCTTTATTCTTTAATGCCTGGAACTTATCTTCCTCTGAATTCCCCTCCCACTATAAAATCCAAATCTTCTCCTATTTGCTTTATTATTTTAGAATATTCCAAGCATACAGTTTCATCCAAGTTCAAGTCTGATCATTTGCCAGCTCATAGGTTAGATCCACTTTTAAAAAGCTTTGTGACCAAGGATTCCCAACCTTGTAAAAAAATTATTCAGAAAAATTTATAGCTGGGTAATGGGATACTTTTACCTCAAATAAAATCAAGTAGAAACATAAAAAAAATAATAGTTGAATAAAATTTAATATTTGTATCCATATTTGCTATTGATTTTTGATTTTTTGAATGAAGTTTGGAAGGTGTATGTATACATCAAAAATATTTTTAAAATTATTGAGAAGCTATTTTTTTTTTTTTCAAATCTCCAAGATTTTTAATCCCCCCCAAAAAAAATATTTCAAAAAGAAAATAAAAGGATCCAAAAATCTAATGAGAAAATTCAATTTTTCAAATTTTTTATTTTTTTGAAGGAATTTCTTAAGTTACAAAATGACATCCAAAAATTCTGAAAAAAATATTTGAAATCTTATTAATATTTTTGTTGAATTTTAAATAATTCAATAACAAAAAAAAGGCAAACAAATGGATTGAAAATTCCAGTGATAAAATTGAATTTTTTGAATTTTTTGGTTTTTTGAAGGAATTTTTTAAGTTAAAATAATCCATCCAAAAAATCTGAAAAAAATATTAGAGTGCTTGTTGAATTTTTTTTTTAATTTTTGAAAGCTTTGATAGTAAAAAAAATGAAACAAAAAGGAAAATAAAATGATGCAAATTTCCAATGAGAAAGTTGATTTTTTTTGATTTGTTTGGTTTTTTGAAAGAGTTTTTTAAAGTAAAAGGATATATCCAAAGAATGTAAAAAAAAATTGAAAAACTCTTTGATTTTTGTTTGAGATTTTTGGTATCTTAAATAATCCAAAAAAAAAAAATTTGAATAGCCAAAAGAGGGATCCAAAAACCCATTGAAAAATTGGTTTTGGCAGAATTCTTTAATTTCATGTTCCATTTTTTGAGGGGTTCTAATACATCCACAATTACCACAGATTTTTTTGGGGGTTTTCCAAACCCCAGATATGAGAATGCGGCTTCAGAATTTCAAAAAAATGATTTATTTAAAAGCCCTTCAAATGAAGTATCTGTCTGTGTAGCAGCAGAGGGGCGCAAAAGTGGGTAGACATAATATTCAGTGAAATATAGGATTGGGAGTGTGAGAAAATTAATCCCCTTCATATTTATTCCTTATTTTTTTTTATTATTTCATTATTAGAATCATTACTTTTTCAAAGTTATTACCTTTAAATTATCAAAATCAAGTGAACTGCAAGTTTGCATGGCCTTTGTGCCCCTGATAAATAAGCAAAAAAGGTAAAAAAAAAACAAAATTTATAATCATGGATTCCCCAAACACCCCAGAAAGAGAGGCTTTTAAACCTGAAGAAAACAACATAGACAAGAAACTCACAAGAAAGTAAATAGAAAAAAAGAAAAAGACTTTACAACCTTTGTATGTAATGTAAAAAACCCTAAAAAACTCTCCCCAAAAGACTCCAATTTTTTTCCCCAATGCTCCCTTGGACCATTTAGCTGAAAAGAATTATGGGCATTTTTGGTTCCTCAGAATCCAATTAACTTTCCCCATCATCTGTTCCCCCCCTGTAGCGTTCTGCAATTTAATCCAGGTTACTAATTTTATTTTACCTGCCCACCATGAATTCATCCCCATCACTTGCCTCCTCAATCTCATCAAAATCTGTTTGACCCCTCACATAAATTATCTTGAAATGAGCCACTGCATACTTCTGTTTCAGTGTTACTCTTCCCAACTCCTGCAACTTATACCTCCACCCTGGAAACTTAATGACCACCCTGTAATTTCTGTCCCAAAAATCCACAAAGAGCTTACCCACTGCATCTAAAAGCTCTAGTTATAAAAAAGGTTAAAATCTCCCTTCTAAAATTGGCTCTTCAACCTGTCTGCAAACCTCATTTCCCTGTAGTGCACTAACTTTACCTAGATTTAATTCAATCATTTTTTCACCTTCTGGACCAACTAGTCCCCATGCAACAACTGGCTTGAACAGACCACAGATAATTCTACCAAATTATTTTACTTCAACCAGTAAACAGAAAAGTTGGTCAGAATTTTAATTTACACCAGAAGCACTTGATGTTTCTCAAACAAAATGTTTTAGGAAGAGAAACCCCTCCCATTTTTCACTGATATCTAATCTGTAAACACTTGCAGGAGAAATTGTTTAAACTTCTTCCAATCCTCCCTGCACATCTTCACCAAGGAATCCTTGATGGGCTTATTCCAGAACTTGACCACCCCTTCACCCTCTGGGTAATACTTCATTAAAATGCAAACCCTGTCCCCAGAACTCTTCACAATTCTCCTAATATTCTCTCTGAACTCTTCCCCTCCATCCACTGTGACCAGCTGCAAACAGCAAAGCAAGCAAACCAATCCTCCTCCTAATATTCCCCAAACTTTCCTGCGGAAAAATTTACCAATTTCTGAGGATCCAACCAACTGGAGATATCTTCACATTCAAATAACAATTAAGCAAAATTACCAACATTGAAATGCCAAAAATCCAAAGAAAATTTCCCAAAAAATGTGCCCTCCCTCATTGAAATCCCCACTTCCTGGGGACACCTATTATTTCTCGATTGTATTGGTTATTTAAAATGTCCACCCCACCTGCTGAGGGGGCAAGGATTAGATGAAATGATGAAAACAAGAATTACCAGTACTCAAATAAATTGGAAAGTTTGTAAGAATATACTTTGAAGTTTGAATTTCATTTTTGAAGTCAACCGCAAGTTTCAAGGAGAGTATTTTGAAGAAGAAACTGAGGCAAATCTTGATCTAAATACTTAGTCTTAGCAGGAATGCAAGGATTTAACAAATTAGATAACTGAGGAAACTAATAACTGATTGAGATTGAGTTTGAAAACAAACCAGCGTACTGAAAAGGAACAGAGGAAAAAGTAGACTGGAATGAGACAAGATCAAGAGATCACAAGCAGGATGCTAAAAGCAACCCAACATTTCTATGAGGAAGTCTTTACAACAACGTTTGTGGTTTGATCTTCATCCTAGACTCATTTGATAAGAGTTGGATGGACAGAGCTGATGGCAATTGATTGAGTCTGGATGTCAGGAGTTGGGTTCCTAGGAATAAGGGGAAACTGAACCTTACCAGTTACACAAATGAGTGGAGAAGAGTACCCAAATGGTGATAGTTTGATGTGTCTAAGTTGTTCTTTGTAAGTGATTCAGTTGATGTGTCAATGAGGATTGGAGTCAAGTGGGTGAGTGAACACAAGTGGGGATTGATGAATGAGAATGAGAAAGGAAACAAGAACTAATGAAAGAAATAAGGAAGAGTTGAATGATGAAAGTAGCAAGTGGGAAGTTGGAAAGCAATGAGTGATGAGAAAAATGATGAAAGCCTGGATTGATGAAGAGTTCATCCCATTAGGTGTTCTGACCCCAATGGGGTTCTGTTCTTGACGGGGAGTCCCCTGTGAGTCAAGGCTGAGTGAGGGACACGTGAAAGTAAACACGCCCCATAACTGGAAAGAGTCAGTTGGTTCCGCCAGGGAGAGAGAAGGATTGTTGAATTAAATGGATGAGTTTGGCCAGCGTAGCTTTGGGTCCCGCCTTTGTGAGCGGGTCAGCCAGCATTTGGTTGGATGATATGAGCCAGATAGAAAGGTTACCAAGATTGAGTTCTTCTCTGAGTCCCTTGGTTTTGAGGTCAATGTGACGGGTTTTTGCATTGGACCCAAATATTCTCAATTTGTCTTTGAGTCCTTTGTTGTCAATGAGGTGAGTAGAGCAGGGAACTTTGACCGGCAGGGAGCTTTGACCAAGAACAATTTGCCAATTAGGCTCAAAGCAATCTTCCCTCTCAGAAAAAATCCAGGAGGGCGTTGAGCTTGGCTTCAGTGGTGGAGTAGAAAATGTTGATTTGTTTGAAGCTCTCCCAATAGATTGTTCATCCGAAGGTCAGCCCCAAGTAGCAAGATTGGGATTGGAGGGTCTCGGGGTCCTTGGCCCAGGATGCTTTGCTGTAGAAGACCATTGGGTCAGCCTTACCGTTGTAATTGATGGTCAGTTTCAGATTCTTTGTGGCTCTCAGGTACTGGCAGGTTTGTTTGAGCTCCCTCCAGTGAGTGAGGCTGGGTTTGTTTTGGAAATGGGCCAAGTTAGACATGGCCAGACTGAGGTTGGGTCTGGTCCTGCAGGCAATGTAGTTGAGTAGACCTATTCCCAACAATTAATTGATGTTGAGTTGTTTGAAAGCCTTGAAATTGTTGTTTGTGGCCGCACTGAGTTGGAGATTAGGGGTGGGTGGAGTGGATACTGGTCTGAATTCTTGCAGTCCAATTTTATTGAGGCCATGATTGATGTGCTTGGGCTGACTGAGTAGGATCAAATACCCTGACCTCTCAAACTTCATGCCTAAAATTGTGTCTGGATTGTGGCATTGGGAGTTTGGAATATTAGGTTGAAATTGCCTTTGAATCCGTTTCCATCTCCAACAAGGATTAGATTGTCTATGTGGAAAAAGATGAAGGAGACCCAATCTTTTGATTTGTAGAGACAGGGGTTGCTGTGGGATTCAACAAAGTCCAAAGACTTGATCCAGTCAGCAAGGGTGTTGTACCAGTTTTTTGGGGATTGCTTCAGTCTATAGAGGCTTTTCTTGAGTTTGAGATATTTTGATGACCTGTCTCATCCATCCGGAGTCTTGATGAACACTTCTTTGCTGATTGGGGCATGGAGGAAGGATGACTTGAAGTCAAACTTTCCAATTGGGAGATTTTTTTTGAGAGAAAGTTGCAGTATGGCGCGTAGAGAGGCAATTTTTCCGGTTGGGGCAAAGGTTTCCTTGTTATCAAGGCCATAGATTTGATTGAACCCATGGATGCAGATCCTGGCCTTGTGAACAAGAGTGTTTTCATGGAAATTATCTTTGATTTTGAAGACCCACGTGGTCTCCAGAGGGTTGGCTGGGTCAGGTCCGTTGTATTCCTCCAAAAATGCCAGGTCTTTGAATTGCTTCAGTTCCTTCCTGATGGCTTCCCTCCACTTTTCCGCCTCCTTGAAGGACATCGCCTTCAGGTATGTTTTTGGCTTGTAGTAATGGTGAAACCCATATTTTTGGGGTGGCCTCAAGTTTGATCTGTTCACCAGGGTTCGACTAGGCGGACCAGCCAAGTGAGTTGCTTCCATTCTGGGTGGCTGTTGCGCTGTTGTGGGTTGATTGTCTAAGGGATTTGATGAAGTGATAGTCTCCATCTGCGGTTGATTCTCCTCTGAGAGGTCTTTGGCCTCATTTTGTGAGACTAAGTAAATCAATGCAAATGAATCCAGTGACCGGTTGCAGTAGACTTCTGTGTTCTTGATTTTGTTGAGGTTATGGTTGGCTGGTCTTGGAACTTCAGGATTGGGCTGGTTGTCATTCATGCCTTCAACCGCGAAGTTGCTGCTTGGGAAGTTGTCTCCTTCCAAGTTTTCAATCAACCTGAGGTCAAAGCTTACATGCTTTGAGGATGTGATGCTTCCTTTGGTTCTGAGGATTCAATAAGATCTGAAATCAGGGTTATACCCTATCAGCTTGCCTTTGAGGCCCTTTGGATGAAATTTCCTCCCCTTGATCCTGCGGTGGTTGAGGTAGACAACGAAGGCTCCAAGTGGTTTGAAGTAGGACAGAGGAATGGTGCTCTTGTGCATCAGCTCCCAAGGCAACCTTTTGTTCCCCTTCCTTGGTATCTGGTTAAGGCTGAGGCAGCAGGCTTTCAAGATTTTGGGCCAGTGTTGAATGGAGAGTTGGGATGGGCTGAGGGTGCATTGCACACTTTTGAAGATGGTGTGATAATTTTAGAATTGGATTTCTTGGGACTAAAAACCAGCAGGCTGAAGACATAAATTTGAGTATTAGACCAACTGGTTCACATGAAGACAGAAATAGCCAGGAAGATGAGAAAAATACCAACAGCTAGGACTATGATCAGGAACAGGAAAGCGAGAGCGGCAGAGGAGAAGATGAGACTAGAGGAGATAAGTAGACAGCTGAAACGGGCAGAGGTCAGAGTCAAGGGTTGTTGGGCGGATAAGTCGTACGGATAGATCTCTTACCAGACAAGAGCACATGGACCATAATCGAGAAGCAGAGATGATAGATCAAGGACTGAGGCAAGTGAGGCAAGATTTGGTTTTTATAGAAGAGAGGAAACAAAGAGTAAAAAGAAAGAGATGATAAAGAAAGAGAAGATAAAGAAATTAAAGAAAGAAGGAGGTTGATTCGAGTAGATGTTGTTGGAGGTAATTTGGAGAAGAGTTGATTGAGAAGAGACCAAAGATTCAGAAGAGAAGAGAACGGACTGAAGAAAAAGAAAGGAAAAGGAAAGATCTGGAACTAAGTCTCAAGGTCCTCAGAATAGAGTGTTCACACTCATCTTCAGGTCGCGCAGCATTTCTAGGGTGCGCTGTAGTCAGAAGGAGGAGGCTGTTTGAGGCAATTCTCAACACTCCCGTGGCTGGTAAGTGGATCTTCTGCGGGGTTACCTGTCTCAATTAGTAAATATTCTTTTTTGTAGCAGCTTGAGAGAACTGATGGAGGAAGCCTTTGAGAGGGAGTCCGCAACCATGGATTGACTAGGGGTAAGTTCCAGTTCAAACTCTTGATTTTTGAAGTCTTCGCGGAGACCTTTTGTCTTTATATCTATATGTTGTGATTTAGAGTGGGAGCCAAATCTTTTTATCTTGTCGTCCAAGCCCTTGTTGTCTATATACAACTTGGGTTTGAACTCAAAGCTGCAATAGATTTCATTAATGAGATGTCTGATCCATTTAACTTTGAGATAGCAGTCAAGAAGCACATTCAGTTCCGATTCAGTGGAGGAATAAGTGATATTACGCTGCCTGGTCGAGTTCCAGATGACCGGGCTTCCATAGTGGAAGAGAATGTATCCGGTTTGAGATTTTCGAAAAACCGGATCATCTCCCCAGGTGGCATTGCTGAAGCTGGAGAGAATTTCTTGCTTAGGATTGTACTTGATGGTAAGCTTGAGATTTTTGGTTGTCTTGAGATATTTCCATACTTTTCGGACCTCCCGCCAGTGACTCATACCGGGCTTAGCCTTAAACCTGGCCAGACTAGACACAGAAAAGGAAATTTCCGGGCGGTTATACTGAGATAGATGATTGAGAAGGCCAATCGCGGATCGGTAGTTGATATTCAGCTGGCAGAATTTAGCATGGTCGTCATCGGAGGCAGGTTCAAGATGGAAGTTTTGGGTCAGTGGAGATGATGTCTCTTTGCAGGACGAAAGGCCAAGCTCTTCCAGTCCCCAATCAATATGATTAGGTTGGCTCAGGAGGATTTGATTGTCTTTGATCTCCATGAGCATTCCCAGTATTGTGTTTGGTGGATGAGCAGACGAGTTCTGGAACCGCCTAAGGAAGCTTGATTTGAAGATATCAGAGTTGCCTACATGGATTAAGTCGTCCACGTGGAAGTATAGGATTTCTTTTGTTTCAGTTTTGCGGTAGAGGCAGGGATCACTGGTCAACTCTTCATATCCTTGAGAATTAATCCATAGCGTGAGGGTTTCATACCAATTCTTGGGAGACTGTTTCAGACCGTACAAGGACTTTTTCAATTTTAGATAAGGAGATTTTCTACTCGATCCTTCTGGTGTTCTTATAATGACCGTCTCTTCCAGAGGAGCATGAAGAAATTCCCCTTTTACATCAAATTGGGTGATTTTCATTTTTTCTTTCAAGGCGTATACCAAGGCCAATCGTAGAGAGGCAATTTTTCCGGTTGGTGCCCAAGTTTCATTGTAATCCACTCCTAAAACTTGATTGAAACCTTGGACGCACAGCCGAGCCTTGTATTTCACCGGTTTTCCATGGAAATTCTCCTTGACTTTGAAAACCCAGGTTGTATTTAGGATGTTGTCTGGATTTCCGTTATATTCTTCCCAGACGTCTTGCAGTTCTATGCCCTCTAATTAGGTTTCTGTTGCCTTCTTCCGTTTGGGCCACTCGGGACACTTGCATGCCGCCTTATAGGATGGAGGTTCATAATAGTGGTGGAAGCCGTATTGTTGAGGCTTTTTGATTTCGCGTCTAGGTCTTTGATATGCGGGTGTTTCGGGAGGTTCTGCTGGAGTAGAATGGCAAGGTGAATTTGGAGCAGGTGAATCGGAGGAGTCCGCACCCTTGTTGTCCTCACAATCTGATTCTGATTTGGAAGCGTCTTCTAGCGAATCGCGAATGGTATATTGTTTTTGAGCGGAGGAGAAGTCGGAGTCGTCAGATTCCAAGCTGGCTTGAGAAAAAAGATTGAGTCCAGGAGACTCAAGAAGTGGGAATTGAGAGATTGTGTTCTTGAGGAACTGGACATGTTTGATTTCAACAACAGCACCGGATAAGCTTAGTACAAGGTAAGAATGGAAAACTGGATTAAACCCAACTAGAATTCCTTCTAATCCTTTTTCGTTAAATTTCCTTCCTTTTTGCAGATGATTTCCCAAATATATTACTGGTGATCCTACAGGTTTTAAGTAGTTAGTAGGGAGACTCTTATTGAACATGAGTTCCCAGGGGGATTGGTCATTACCTTCCCTTGGGATTTGATTCAACATGAAGCAGCAGCTTTGGATTACTATGTTCCAGTAATTCTTTGGTAGTCTGGAAGAGGAGAAGGTTGCTCGCGCGGATTTGACAATAGTTCCATTGGCTCGTTCCGCTTGACCATTATGTTGAGAATGGTAAGGTTCCAACGTGAGTAACTTGATATGTTTGGATTTGGCGAAGTCCTTCAAGGTTTTGTTGGTGAATTCCGTGCCTTTATCAGAGAAGATCTCCGTCGGGTAGTAATTGAGCCGTTTATATTCCGTCTCCAGGATATTGATTATAACGTCCGGGGTTTCATCTTTAGATAGAAGGGGAAATGCTGCAAGATAGCCAGAGAAATTATGTACAAGGGTTAAAATGTAGCAATGACCCGCCTTAGATTGAGGGGTAATTTGTCCAATCAGATCAAGGTGTATCCTTTCAAGCGGTTTTGACAACAGAGTCGACGTTGCTGAGAACGGAGATTTGGTGATTTTGCTTTTCACGCAACTATCACACTGGAAGCTATTCAATTCTTCCTTAGAGAAACAATCTTTGAGAATGGGCTTGAGAGTCAAAATTGCAGCGTGGCCGTACATTTTGTGGAGATCTGAGAGAGATTGAGATTCTACCGTAGTAGTAGGGCTTGTGGATTGATTCGTGAGATTGACTGAGAGATTTTTGCCCGCGACTCGAGGTTTCTCGATTACAAATAGATTGTCGCGAATCAATCCTTTTAGGACCACCTTGTTGCCTCGAGAGACCGTAAATGGATCTCGTTCTTGAAAAAGATTGCATACCTTCTTTGCAAGAAGACCAGGACTGATTAAGTTGACCACTATTTCTGGGACATACATGCACTCGTCCAAAGTTATGATTGACTCGTTCCATTCCAGTCGGACCATGCCAGTGCCTCGAATTTCAAAGTTAGCTTCTAGTTTCCCAGTCTTGATTTCCTCTGGGTCGTCCTGGAGGTTAATAGACGTAAAGAATTTAAGATCGTTGAATATATGGATATTTGCACCGGAGTCCAATAGAAGATTTGGAGTATTGTTGGAGTTGATCCAGAGGGTGAGCAGTGCATGATAGTTGATGTTTGGGTTCCTTTTAGTTTTGTTTTTCCATTCATTCTGTTGTTCAACCCACCATCCTGGTGCAATTTGGGGATGGAGATGAAAACACGACGCCTCTGGATGTGGAGCATTTGGGTTGTGGTAGCCTTCTTTGCATCGGAGTCAAACCTTTATATCATCTTTCTCCGTTCTGCCTTTGGTGGTTACTAGAGTGACATCTGGAGATGACTTGCCTGTCTTCTGTTGGGCCTTTCGCTCATTATTATATTGAGTTAGGTGATTAAAAACAACTTCTACCGTTATCAGTTTCTCTACGTGCATAATTTGCTGCTTGAGATTCTCCAGGAGGGGGGGAAACTTGAATAGTGTGAGATAAGCGAGTATATCTTTGGGCAATTCTATACCCACATCCGCCATGCGCATAAGTGCCTTTCTGATATCTGTGATGAAGCTTTCTATTGCATGTTTGTTGAAGGGAGTATGTAGAAATAGATTGAAGACTCGGGCTCTATTTGCAGTTTCGGATGAGGCAAATTGACGGGTAATCTCGGCCCAGAGCAGCTTGGACGATGAGATGTTTGTCGAATTGACCACGTTGGCATGGGTGACACTGTCTAGTTTAGAGAGAATAATAGCTCTGATTTCTTGATCTTGCTTTATTGTTAATTGGCCAGAGTTCCTAGTTATGACGTCCTTAATTTCCTTGAGATTGAAGAGCATCAAAATCTTGTCTCGCCATATGGAATGATTGTCTTCATTTAGTGGAGGAATGGCATTGACCAAGGCTTTGAGTGCAAATTGGTGAAAATAGTTGTTGGCTCCAACTGGTTTGTTCATTTTTGATTAGCTTGAGTCTTTTGGCTTTTAACCGTGATAATTTTAGAATTGGATTTCTTGGGACTAAAAACCAGCAGGCTGAAGACATAAATTTGAGGATTAGACCAACTGGTTCACATGCAGACAGAAATAGCCAGGAAGATGAGAAAAATACCAACAGCTAGGACTATGATCAGGAACAGGAAAGCGAGAGCGGCAGAGGAGAAGATGAGACTAGAGGAGATAAGTAGACAGCTGAAACGGGCAGAGGTCAGAGTTGAGGGTTGTTGGGCGGATAAGTTGTACCGATAGATCTCTTACCAGACAAGAGCACATGGACCATAATCGAGCAGCAGAGATGATAGATCAAGGACTGAGGCGAGTGAGGCAAGATTTGGTTTGTATAGAAGAGAGGAAACAAAGAGTAAAAAGAAAGAGATGATAAAGAAAGAGAAGATAAAGAAATAAAAGAAAGAAGGAGGTTGATTCGAGTAGATGTCGTTGGAGGTAATTTGGAGAAGAGTTGATTGAGAAGAGACCAAAGATTCAGAAGAGAAGAGAACGGACTGAAGAAAAAGAAAGGAAAAGGAAAGATCTGGAACTAAGTCTCAAGGTCCTCAGAATAGAGTGTTCACACTCATCTTCAGGTTGCGGGGCATTTCTAGGGTACGCGGTAGTCAGAAGGAGGAGGCTGTTCGAGGCAATTCTCAACATGGTCCTGTTGGCCCTTTCTGCCCTGCCATTGTGTTGGGGGTGATGCGGTTTGGAGATCAGTTGTCTGATTGAGTTCTCTCTGCAGAATCAAACTAACCTGTTTTTTGTGAATTAAGTCCCTCCGTTGGAACAAAACTTGCATGGGAAGTAACCAAGTTTTGACTTTTGTTGTTCCAGAACCGCAACAAGGACTTTGACAGTTTGATCTTTGCCTTGCAGGGGTATTCCGCTCAGGTAACCTGTGAAGTTGTCTGCCACTGTGAGAATGAACATTTCTTTTCTGAGAGATGGGGGTTTGAGTGGACAAACCAAGTCCAGATGTATTTGTTTGAAGGGCTTGGAGGAGAAATTTGACTGAAGTTTGAATGGATTTTTGGTGATCTTACTAAGGGTGCATTCTTTACAGTAGAATGAGTTGATGTTGTCCTTGTTTATTTTTATTTTCTTGATCTTGCGTAGTCAACTCATTGAAGCGTGGCCAAGCGCAAGGTGGAACTTTCTCAGGTTTCCATTGGGGTGACCATTCACAGACAGGAAGCAGTGATTTTGACCTATCCGGTGTTAATTTTGAGCTAATAACAGGTTGTCTAAGACCAATCCTTGGACAATGATGGAATCTCCATTGAAAATCTGGAACTTGCATTCTTCAGACACCAAGAGACATCCTTTTCCAATGAGGCTTCCTGGGTTGATGAGGTTGACTACTATCTCCAGGACTTAAAGAAATTGGTTGAGGATAACCATTTTGTTTTTCCAGGTGAGTTTGACCGTGCTGGTCCCTTCAATGAGAAGATTGGCCCTGTTCTTACCAGTGGAGATGCTTTCTGGCCCTGATGGGGTTCTGGTCTTGACGGGAGTCCCTGGTGAGCCAAGGCTGAGTGAGGTACCCCTGAAAGTCAACAGAAACAATCCACAAGTGAAAGATTTTCCTTTAAGTTAATCTACAGTGTGATGAATAGATACAACCCGATGAATTCCTTCTCTAGTTAGCAATAGCAAGGCTGAATTTAATTTGTGGAAATAAAAGTATAATTAAATGATTTTGATGAGATAAAATTTGAAATCAATCAATGAAAAAATTAAAATGCAATTACAAAATGATAAACTGGAATGTGTATATAACATAGTAATGAATTTAGTTCAATTTTGGGTTGAAAAATGCAGACTGAGTCCTGAGAATATTAGGGCTGGATCAAGTTTGGAAAGTAATTAGGATGATTGGCTATACAAGTTCAAAACTTATCTTTCAAAATTTAACTGGATTGGGGTAGTAGCTAGGTTTTTTCAAATTAAAAAGCTGAACTGGAGGAGAGGTGAAAGAATGCAAACCAAATTTCAAAGTTGATTGGAAATACTTGTAGATTTTACTAAAAGTTTCAAGGGAAGTCCCTGGTGATGAATGAATTTCTGGAGATAGAAGGTCCCTTGTGTTCAGCACTTTAAATAGTAATTCAATTGAATTTTATTTTCAGTTTTCTTTTTTTTTTGAACACTATTAGACTGAGGTAGAAAATAATGAGAACAAGGATATGTAAAAATTATGCTAAACAATAACCCTTGAGCTCAAAGCATGAATGGTGAATGGGTATAAAATTCAAAATCTGATGCCAGCTTTCAATAATATATTCTCATTGCTCAATTTTCTCAATTTTTTAATTATTATTACTGCCTATAACTATATTTAAACATCATTGAACTAATTTAAAGATTCAAAAAACAGTGTGAGTTTAAGGATTTCAGAGTAAATGGATTATTTCCCTGGAATTTCAAGCCTACACAAGATTGAGTGTAAGGTGTGTGAGGAAAATAATTCCCTTGTTTTTTTATTTTTTTATTTGAGTGAATTAATTTTCTAATGAGTGCAAACCTTTATATCATGGGGGTTCTGTGCCTACAAAATAGGGTGTATCAAAGTTAGCAAAACTGCCATAATATACCCGCCATTTTTTTTTTACTAAACCTGCCATTAAAAATGGTGGGTTTCTGAAATACACATACCCCCTAACTGGTGTATTTAAAAATGGGGGGTTTCATGAAAATTTTGGTTTTCAAACATCAAACCCGCCATTATCATCCATGCACCATCCATTGTATGCAAAACACCCATCCACACCTCCAACTCAGAAAATCTATACACATCAGACACATCTAATCTCCATTGCTTCACATCTCCATTGCTTCACATCTCCATCACTTCAAATCTCCATCAAATCACACACATCCCATCATCATCTCATTACCCCACCCCAAATCACATTACCATCTTTCTCAACATGTCCAATCAAACATCCCGCAGCAAGTTTAAAATGCAAAAAAGCTGACTGAAATTCTTTTATTATGTTTCTGAGATTCAGACCCCAATTTTGAATCAACTTGGTTAGATTTGAATTCTCTATTGGAAAAGCAATACATGGTTCCATAAAGACACACTCTCCACAACCCTATGTATGAAAGTCAAAATCTTTACCTGCTCCCCAACTTAAGCTTGCAGAAACTTTTCCAAGCTTTATTGCCTTCATTCATGAAACTTTTGGAGATTATTTAAGACCACCACATCTTCTAGAACAATCCTTGGAATCCTCAATGCAATTCAGCTATCCATCTTGCTGCTTCTCCTTGTAGATTGGGATCAAATGGAAATGGAGCAGCAATTCATCAATTAGAAAATATATCCTTGTTCATTTATGGATCGATTGACTTATACACCAAAAGAGTCATGATTCCTATCCTATATTTCTGTTTCTTGGTCCTTTTTTTTCAACTAAAGCAGAACCCAAAGATATATTTCAAGTAATGTAGAATGAAGGCTTTCCTGTTTGTATTAGTCTTGTTGATTGAACCACTATCCCCTTGAGTCAAAAACCCAAGCTAAATGGCAACCACTATTTTAATTGGAAAAAAAAGGCAATCAATTCATTTACTTTTGAAATCCTTTGATAATACACTGAAAAAATATTTTTTATCTGTTTTTATAGAAACTCTGTCACTAAAACCTGTTTGTGATAACAAAAAGAAGTTCATATCCCTCTATGATGGCCTTCCAGGTTCTTGTCAAAATTCATATGTTTTCAATCAGATGTGGATTTCCCAACAACCAGATAACTACTTTGACCAAGATCAATATCTTTGGGCCAATTCAGCTTATGCTAGCGGGAATTATCTGAGTCCAGAATACTGCAATTTTTCATCCAATGATCAAGCCAAAACTGATTTCAACTATCATCTTGCCCAATCCCCAGTTCAGATTTAGCATGCCATAGGAACCTTGAAAGGAAGATGGGACAGCTTACAGGAGATGCAAAACCAGCTACAAAATTCCAAGGAAATGAAGATCCTCATCAACTGGATTATCAGTTGTGTAATCCTTCACAACCTTCTTGCCAACATCAAAGATGAATGGGAAGAAATATTTGAAGAATATATTCCAAATCCTCCTCAATTCATCCTTTTCTCATCTTCTACCTCATTTTTGGCCATGAGAGAGCGGATTCTACCCCTCACACTTGCTCACTTTGATGAATACCATTTTTTTTCAAATAGGTAAAAAATAACATCACTTAATTTTCTTGGTTTTACTTTTTTAACCAAGAATCCTAGGATCACTCCTTTTTTTTTTGATGGACTTAGAAAAAAACCAAAACTTTCAAACCACCTCACCCCACCAAACCACAGGTCCACTTCCTCCTCCTCACCCATCACCTCCACCTCACCATCACCTCCACCTAACCCAAAACCACCACCTCACCATCACCTCTACCTCACCATCACATCCACCTCACCAACAACCACCTCCTCAGCCACCTCCACCACCTCACCTCACCTCACTCACTGCCTCCCCTCCTTCTAACCATGGTAAGCCCCCTCCCCCCCTCTTCCTCTTCCTGCCCCTCACCAGTTGCTGATCCTTTGATCATTCAAACTTTAGGCCCCCCCTGAATCCAATGCTCAATTCATCAAGGTGAGCCCCTAACCTCCTCCTCCTCCTCCTCCTCCTCCTCCTCCTCCGCCTCCTCCTCCTCCTCCTCCTCCTCCTCCTCCTCCTCCTCCTCCTCCTCCTCCTCCTCTTCTTCTTCCTCCTCCTCCTCCTCCTGCTCTCCCTGCCCCTCTGGATCAATTGCATATAAATTGTTCAATCAATTTGAAATCAATTGTTTGATCAATTAGAAATCAATTAAGCAATCAATTAGCCATCAATTGAGCAATTGATTTCAAATCAATTTCTCAATTGATTGCAAAGCATTGCTCAATTGATTGCAATTAAATTGCTCAATTGATTTCAAATCAATTGCTCAATTGGTTTCAAATCAATTTCTCAATTGGTTTCAAATCAATTTCTCAATTGCTTAATTGAGCAAATCAATTGCCCAATTGATTGCAAATCAATTGCTCAATTGATTGCAAATCAATTGCTCAATTGATTGCAAATCAATTTCCTAATTGATTTCAAATCAATTTCCCAATTGATTTCAAATCAATTTCCTAATTGATTTCAAATCAATTTCCCAATTGATTTCAAATCAATTGCTCAATTGATTGCAAATCAAATTCCCAATTGATTTCAAATCAATTGCTCAATTGATTGCAAATCAAGTGCTCAATTGATTGGAAATCAATTGCTCAATTGATTGAAAATCAATTGCTCAATTGATTGCAAATAAATTGCTCAATTGATTGCAAATCAATTGCCCAATTGATTTCAAATCAATTGCCCAATTGATTTCAAATCAATTGCTCAATTGATTGCAAATCAAGTGCTCAATTGATTTCAAATCAATTGCTCAATTGATTGCAAATCAATTGCTCAATTGATTGCAAATAAATTGCTCAATTGATTGCAAATCAATTGCCCAATTGATTTCAAATCAATTGCCCAATTGATTTCAAATCAATTGCCCAATTGATTTCAAATCAATTGCCCAATTGATTTCAAATCAATTGCTCAATTTATTGCAAATCAATTGCTCAATTGATTGCAAATCAATTGCTCAATTGATTGCAAATCAATTGCTCAATTGATTGCAAATCAATTGCTCAATTGATTGCAAATCCATTGCTCAATTGATTGCAAATCAATTGCTCAATTGATTGCAAATCCATTGCTCAATTGATTGCAAATCCATTGCTCAATTGATTGCAAATCCATTGCTCAATTGATTGCAAATCAATTGCTCAATTGATTGAAAATCAATTGCTCAATTGATTGCAAATCAATTGCTCAATTGATTGCAAATCAATTGCTCAATTGATTGCAAATCAATTGCTCAATTGATTGCAAATCAATTGCTCAATTGATTGCAAATCAATTGCTCAATTGATTGCAAATCAATTGCTCAATTGATTGCAAATCAATTGCTCAATTGATTGCAAATCAATTGCTCAATTGATTGCAAATCAATTGCTCAATTGATTGCAAATCAATTGCTCAATTGATTGCAAATCAATTGCTCAATTGATTGCAAATCAATTGCTCAATTGATTGCAAATCAATTGCTCAATTGATTGCAAATCAATTGCTCAATTGATTGCAAATCAATTGCTCAATTGATTGCAAATCAATTGCTCAATTGATTGCAAATCAATTGCTCAATTGATTGCAAATCAATTGCTCAATTGATTGCAAATCAATTGCTCAATTGATTGCAAATCAATTGCTCAATTGATTGCAAATCAATTGCTCAATTGATTGCAAATCAATTGCTCAATTGATTGCAAATCAATTGCTCAATTGATTGCAAATCAATTGCTCAATTGATTGCAAATCAATTGCTCAATTGATTGCAAATCAATTGCTCAATTGATTGCAAATCAATTGCTCAATTGATTGCAAATCAATTGCTCAATTGATTGCAAATCAATTGCTCAATTGATTGCAAATCAATTGCTCAATTGATTGCAAATCAATTGCTCAATTGATTGCAAATCAATTGCTCAATTGATTGCAAATCAATTGCTCAATTGATTGCAAATCAATTGCTCAATTGATTGCAAATCAATTGCTCAATTGATTGCAAATCAATTGCTCAATTGATTGCAAATCAATTGCTCAATTGATTGTAAATCAATTGCTCAATTGATTGCAAATCAATTGCTCAATTGATTGCAAATCAATTGCTCAATTGATTGCAAATCCATTGCTCAATTGATTGCAAATCAATTGCTCAATTGATTGCAAATCAATTGCTCAATTGATTGCAAATCCATTGCTCAATTGATTGCAAATCCATTGCTCAATTGATTGCAAATCCATTGCTCAATTGATTGCAAATCAATTGCTCAATTGATTGAAAATCAATTGCTCAATTGATTGCAAATCAATTGCTCAATTGATTGCAAATCAATTGCTCAATTGATTGCAAATCAATTGCTCAATTGATTGCAAATCAATTGCTCAATTGATTGCAAATCAATTGCTCAATTGATTGCAAATCAATTGCTCAATTGATTGCAAATCAATTGCTCAATTGATTGCAAATCAATTGCTCAATTGATTGCAAATCAATTGCTCAATTGATTGCAAATCAATTGCTCAATTGATTGCAAATCAATTGCTCAATTGATTGCAAATCAATTGCTCAATTGATTGCAAATCAATTGCTCAATTGATTGCAAATCAATTGCTCAATTGATTGCAAATCAATTGCTCAATTGATTGCAAATCAATTGCTCAATTGATTGCAAATCAATTGCTCAATTGATTGCAAATCAATTGCTCAATTGATTGCAAATCAATTGCTCAATTGATTGCAAATCAATTGCTCAATTGATTGCAAATCAATTGCTCAATTGATTGTAAATCAATTGCTCAATTGATTGCAAATCAATTGCTCAATTGATTGCAAATCAATTTCTCAATTGATTGCAAATCAATTGCTCAATTGATTGCAAATCAATTGCTCAATTGATTGCAAATCAATTGCTCAATTGATTGCAAATCAATTGCTCAATTGATTGCAAATCAATTGCTCAATTGATTGCAAATCAATTGCTCAATTGATTGCAAATCAATTGCTCAATTGATTGCAAATCAATTGCTCAATTGATTGCAAATCAATTGCTCAATTGATTGCAAATCAATTGCTCAATTGATTGCAAATCAATTGCTCAATTGATTGCAAACCAATTGCTCAATTGATTGCAAACCAATTGCTCAATTGATTGCAAATCAATTGCTCAATTGATTGCAAATCAATTTCTCAATTGATTGCAAATCAATTTCTCAATTGATTGCAAATCAATTACTCAATTGATTGCAAATCAATTGCTCAATTGATTGCAAATGAATTGCTCAATTGATTGCAAATCAATTTCTTAATTGATTGCAAATCAATTTCTCAATTGATTGCAAATCAATTACTCAATTGATTGCAAATCAATTACTCAATTGATTGCAAATCAATTGCTCAATTGATTGCAAATCAATTGCTCAATTGATTGCAAATCAATTTCTCAATTGATTGCAAATCAATTGCTCAATTGATTGCAAATCAATTGCTCAATTGATTGCAAATGAATTGCTCAATTGATTTCAAATCAATTGCTCAATTGGTTTCAAATCAATTGCTCAATTGGTTTCAAATCAATTGCTCAATTGGTTTCAAATCAATTGCTCAATTGGTTTCAAATCAATTTCTCAATTGCTTAATTGAGCAAATCAATTTCCCAATTGATTTCAAATCAATTTCTCAATTTATTTCAAATCAATTTCCCAATTGATTTCAAATCAATTGCTCAATTTATTGCAAATCAATTTCCCAATTGATTTCAAATCAATTGCTCAATTGATTGCAAATAAATTTCCCAATTTATTTCAAATCAATTGCCCAATTTATTTCAAATCAATTGCCCAATTTATTTCAAATCAATTGCCCAATTGATTTCAAATCAATTGCCCAATTGATTTCAAATCAATTGCCCAATTGATTTAAAATCAATTGCCCAATTGATTTCAAATCAATTGCTCAATTGATTTCAAATCAATTGCTCAATTGATTTCAAATCAATTGCTCAATTTATTCAAAATCAATTGCTCAATTGATTGCAAATCAATTGCTCAATTTATTGCAAATCAATTTCTCAACTTATTTCAAATCAATTTCTCAATTGATTGCAAATCAATTGCTCAATTGATTGCAAATCAATTGCTCAATTGATTGAAAATCAATTGCTCAATTGATTGAAAATCAATTTCTCAATTGATTGCAAATCAATTGCTCAACTGATTGAAAATCAATTGCTCAATTGATTGCAAATCAATTGCTCAATTGGTTTCAAATCAATTGCTCAATTGGTTTCAAATCAATTGCTCAATTGGTTTCAAATAAATTTCTCAATTGGTTTCAAATCAATTTCTCAATTGTTTTCAAATCAATTGCTCAATTGGTTTCAAATCAATTTCTCAATTGCTTAATTGAGCAAATCAATTTCCCAATTGATTTCAAATCAATGGCTCAATTGATTGCAAATCAATTTCTCAATTGATTGCAAATCAATTGCTCAATCGATTTCAAATCAATTGCTCAATTGATTGCAAATCAATTTCTCAATCGATTTCAAATCAATTGCTCAATTGATTGCAAATCAATTGCTCAATTGATTTCAAATCAATGGCTCAATTTATTGCAAATCAATTGCTCAATTGATTGCAAATCAATTGCTCAATTGATTGCAAATCAATTGCTCAATTGATTGCAAATCAATTGCTCAATTGATTGCAAATCAATTGCTCAATTGATTGCAAATCAATTGCTCAATTGATTGCAAATCAATTGCTCAAATGAAGGCCAATCAATAACTCAATCAATTCAAAATTGATCACACAATCAATTTTCAAATCAATTGTGCAATAGATTTCAAATCAATCACTCAATCAAAGGCAAATCTATTGCTCAATCAATCACTGCTCACCTCCCCCCCTTCTCCTCCTTCTCTGTGTTGTTTTC